>CM073140.1:13234720-13599720 GCA_037039145.1 Fundulus diaphanus
CATCTTCTTAGATTTTCAGCTGCAAACATCCGTGTGTTTTACGTGACAGACCAACACAAAGCCGTTCATAAATTGCGACGAGAAGGAAATAATTGTAATGGATTTTGGTGAGATTTTTGCAATTCCGAGTCTGAAAAGGGTTTTGCAGATTCTGCACCGTGAAACACGGTGGTGGTGGTGGCAGCATCATGCTTGTCTCCAGTAGGGGACCGGGAAGCTGGTCAGAGCTCAGGGCAAGATGGATGGAGGTCATACAGGACAAATCCACGAAGAAAATCTGTCAGATGCTGCAAAAAGATGGGGACTTGGCTCGGAGGTTCAACTTCCAACAGGACAGCGAGCCTAAACATACAGCCGGTGCTACCACGAAATAGTTTAGATCAAAGCATGTTCGTGTGTCCTTATGGCACAGTCAAAGTCGAGACCTAAATCCAAGAGATGGACATTGACGTCCACAATGTGACTGAGCTTGAGCTATCTTGCAAAGATGAACCGGAAAACACTCTAAAGCTGGTAGAGACATGCCGTAAAAGACCTGTGGCTGTAACTGCAGTGGATAATGATTTGAATCGTATTTTCTAATGGTGGCTGAAGACAAAAGTATGCCATACATTTTAGATAATTTTTTTATTATAATTGGGAAACCCTTTCCTTCCACCCCATAATTACCCACTACTTTGTCTTGGTCTATTTCACAAAAACCCAATAAAAATACACTGACATTTGACATTTTAATATAACAAAATGAGGAAAAAATCCTTAACATAATTAATATTTTCACAAGGTACTGTCTGATTACTTGACTTTACGGTTCAAACAGATTCCCTGACTCAACTACATTTAACAGAGTAGTTTGGTCTGACGGATCAGGTTTTAAGTCTGTATTCCCCCCCCCCTTTGTTCGGTCCACTCTGTTTTTCAGGGTTTCACAGACTCCATTTGGCACCAGGTTGAACTGGAAAGCATTAAAGGACTTCTGGTTCGTGTCCATGATGCTGTGAAAACAAACTGATTGTCTCGTTTGCATTTTGCCCTGAGCCAGACTCAGTGTTGCTATGGCGATAAATTCATCTCCACACTAGTGAAGGCTCTCAAAAGACCGTCGCCAAAGGTTCTGTGTTTTCTTTTTCCTGTCGATTTATGACAGTTTATGACACGTAACATTGCACACATTGCAAACCACACGTTGTGCAACAGACTGGTCCAAGATGAAGAGCAGTGGTGCCGACAAGGGTGGGAAAGCGGGGGCCCATGAGGGGGAAATGACCTCAACTACAAATTGTCCAGCACACGCCCACTGACCTTCCTGTCTTTAATGAAGTGTATTTATTTGTTTCTGAATACACCCTTCTTTTTGCACCAGGTCAATTTGCCCATTCACAATTCATACCCCTATTTTGGACTCGCACGTTGCCATTCCTACTTACATTTCATATCCTTAAACAAGGTCTCTGTAACTTGTGGGTCTTTGGACTTTAAATGATGTCTCAAAATAACATGGATTAAAAATGATAAAGATCCACTTAATGATTTTAAACAGATGTAATAACAAATCTTCATCTTAGAGTTTTTTATATAAATGCATTGGACTTGCAGTACAGAATAATACTAAAAGTTCAAAGTGATATTTTTCTATGTCTATCTTTCTTGCCATTGGATTGGAAAATCTGCTATTATATATCAAATTTTCCACAGGTATCAACATCCCACAGAAGGAAATGCATCCATTCGTTTTTTTGCAAACGTTTTATGTTTTTCTCTATTTTAAATCTAAAAAATAGAAATAAAATGATGACTCTTTTAAAATGTCTAAATTTCACA
This sequence comes from Fundulus diaphanus, assembly GCA_037039145.1. Lineage (NCBI taxonomy): Eukaryota > Metazoa > Chordata > Actinopteri > Cyprinodontiformes > Fundulidae > Fundulus > Fundulus diaphanus. The sequence goes on from CM073140.1 coordinate 13,236,542, forward strand.
GAAGAAATTGATCAAAATTTCACTGTTTTATTTCTCAAAAGTCCATTTGCAGCTCTAAACGAGTTTTATTTATACAAACTAAGCACAAAAATGGCTCTTTGGAATGTAGCTTTTTTTGTGCAAAACTATTGTTTCTCAGAATGTTAATTTATTTTTAGATGAAAATATTTTTATAAACCTAACCACTACTTCCATTTTTTGTGGATCCGATCTCCATTTGAACTGGTTTAATTTAAATGGAACATGGCTGATTTTAAACCGCAATTAAACTAAAATAATTGTAAGTGCCCTCCTGCAAGCAGATATTGTTTATTGGAGTAACTCGTTGTAAAAAGAAAAATCATGAAATAAAAATCTTAATGAATCTGTAAAGAATGACTGTGAATGAGTTTGAATCCCCGCTGAGGCCTTTCTGCATGCATGATCGCCTCCTCCACAGTTTAAAACAGTTTGTTGAGTTAATTATACAGCATATATAATATACTATTACTTAAGCCACAGACTATCTGCCATTACCTGTTGCAGAAGCCAAATTCCCATCCTGGTTATTGGAGTGAAATGCCGCCACCTTGTGGTCTGGCTATAGAGTGGCAGTGCCGAGTTTGATTGGGAATGCCTGGCTGCATCGAAGTGTCGCCTGAAATCAGTACATCGTGGAGAGATGGCGTCTCTGTCATCTCCTCTGAGAGTCTGTAGAGGAATATTGAAGGAATTACGTGCCATTCAAGGAGCGAGCTACAAACAGTCGCTGGCTTACAATTATGTTATGGATCAATTTCGCAAGAATAAGGTGAGTTTAGCACCAAGTTAGCGAGGGCTAATGTTAGCCGAGTCGCTAGCAACTTACAGTGAACGGGTCCTTCAGTCTCATAACAAGTCGTGTTATGCGTATTTTATTAGCTGCTACATTACTTTTAATTATTTTACTCTTGAATTGTTCATAGGCGTCGCTATGGAGGGAACACAGAGCCTGACATTCACAGGCGGTTGCTGCCAAAAGCTAAAATATTTCAAAAAGCAAGGCGAGGAGTGGTGAAGGGCATGCTAACATTAGCCTCCGGGCTAGCTCGCCTGCGTGTACGAAAATAGACTGAAAAAAAGACACAAAAAACATTAATATGCTGGGGACATTTAAACATTTTACGTGGTGTACAACTTTAAGGATGCCTAATAAGAAAATGTTATGAAAGAATAGGCCTTTTATCCGCAATAAATAAAAAAGTAAATACTTCTTTAATAACTATTTTAATTCTGAATGTCTTCATTTTATATAAAGTAATAATTAATATTAGTTTGTTTATATTTCTAAGTTATATGTGAATAAACATTTATTATATATAATCGCAATACAAAATTACATTTATGCAATGCAAATATGGCATAATAAAAGAAAATATGGCCCCATTTGCTTTGTTGCGGGCAGTTCTAGTGATTATCGTTATCAGGATAGAGGGGAAAAAAAAGAAATGTGAAGATTATAAATAATTGATGACATCCCCAAACACAGGTATTATGGTCTGGATCATTGCCTTTTTTAACTATTCGCTCCGTAATACCAACAGTAAATATTAACCTATTTGAAAAAATGTTTGAATGCAGCTGTTGTGAGCGGTTTAGCAGCAATTCTACCACTTATGTACTGTAATTTGTATGCTGAAGTAGTCTACTTCATAATAGGTAAGGTTTATTCTTAGAGCGGTATTTGGGGTTGTGCGGGTGATGAATGTATTGCCGTGATCTGTCGTGGTTAAGGTCACAATAGCAAGCCAGATGTTTAACCACTCAGCTCATCCCTGCCTCGGTTTAGATCTGTTTCTCCTGCTGCTCAGCAATTTCACCGGTGACTGGTCCAGGCCAGTCAACGTTGCCCATAATCTGTCAGCGTGTGGTCCTCCTTGCCATGTAGGCTTAGAGTTTGCATTATTAATGCTTGGGTGATCGCGGCGCAGCAGGATTGCTGAATGCATGTGTAGTTACCGAAGCAAAACGGCTAAAAAGAACTCTATCTTGGGATATTGTGTTCATACTAACTGTGCATTGCTCCCTGGGCTTTACAGTGTGCATTCAAGTCTATATATGGACCGTACTTAGGGCTATTTTACGTGCGCTGTTGGATGAATGTCAGAAAACGGCTTCTTTGTTCTTCCCTCGTTCACCTGGAGCTTATTCCCTTACAGTTCAATGCAAACGTCCTCACTTTGAACAGCATCCAACTTCAAAGTATTTTATCAGGATTTTACATGAAAGACCAATGCAAACTAGTGCATAATTATATGGAAGAGATGTTTTTGTTTAAATTATTGTACAAACGAAAACATAAAAATTGTTGTGCCCATCCGTATTATCAGCCTTTTACTCTATGTAAATGAATCTCTGTATAGATGCAGTGGATCTGGACCCCAGAGGGTTGTCAGTGAATATCAGGGAACAAGAGCTTTATGAGGAACACAGCAGACAGGTCAGGGAGGAAGGTGTGGAGAGCTCTGGAGCAGAGTTAGCTTCTAAAACAACATCTCAAGCTGAGCTTTGTGTGCCTCGTCTGTAAACAGAAAGAGGCAGAACTGCAAATCTACCAAGACATCGCTGTCCACCTCAACCGAAGAGTTCAGGTGGAAGAGGGCGCTCTGGTACGATGAGACCAAAATGAAACCTCTTGGCCCGCGTTCAAAAATGGTTTGTCTGGTTGAAAAGGAATCCTGCACATGCCAATGGGTAAACATGGTGGTGGCGGCATCATGCTATGGGGATGCTTTTCCTTATACGAAGCTAAAAACAGGCCATTCTGGAAGGAAGCGCTTTCTGGGCTGCAAAATACCACAACCTGAATGCTTCAGTTATCTAGGCATGAGTTAGAATGGCCTAGTCAAAGTCAGGTGTCCGTAAGAAAAATGAAAACCTGGATTATTTTGAAGCTACCTTGTGTTGGTCGGTTCAGATAAAATCCCCCGCTCTGTGTTTTTCTGTGACGTGACTGGAGGGCTCCTCATTTCTGATTGTTTTGTTTATTTTCCTGCTCACAGGTTACAGGGGAAAGGTACTGCAGAGCGCAACAGGAGGCGCACCATGCCTCGCTCACGTACCTGTGTCTGCTGGGGTCCACCAGGAACCACCTGGCCCTGCACACCCTCTACCACAGCAAGGGAGAGCGCAGCCCTGAACAAGTGGCCGGGCTAGTGGGGCTACGGCTGCCCTCGCAGCCCGGAGGGAAAGGCTGGGAGGAGTAGGGACGGGTGGAAACGCGGTCAGCGGGAGGAGATCACGACACACTCTCTGGAACCACCTGAGTGAATCCAGTGTCAGGGCGTCGTACCGCTGCCATCCTGCCATTTAAACTCCATGAAGCTGGTCAGACTGCTGGGCGTGGCGTTGTGGACCGAGGGAACTTGACTTGTACTTTAGTTTGTTGGGCAACCGTTGCTGAAAGTGAGGGAAAATGTGTAGACTCATCAAAGGTCAGCTAAAGTCTAAAACTTTGATTTAAGTTTTGGTTTTAGGCGTGTTGATGTCTAATGGCAGCACCTTTAAAAACACTGAATATGCCGCCACTTGGTGTATGTCTCTCATTTAAAGGTAATCACCTCAGTGGTTGCTATAAAGAAATCTTGCAGGTGATAATACCTGTCTGTATGTAAATAAAGCTCTCCTTTTGATTGTGTGTGTTTAATTATGTGTACGAACAGACAGGCTGAAATAAACCTCCATCTTTATTTAACTAATTGTCTAATTTATTACACTGACACCTCAACATGTGGCGAGGTTTTTCAGTTTGTGAATGTTGGGATATGACCGCAAACCTGTTTTTTTTTTTTTTTCTTTTTTTTTGCCTCTAAATGTAAAATATGCATGTTTTGTTTATTTAAAATCTGCATATTTTCTAATATCTGACGTGTCCTCTGTAACGGGATCCAAACTTCTGTTTAAACGACCCTGTAGGTGTAGAGGTGTAGACGAAGGTTCTGCAGCGCGTCACACATTCCCAGATGTTTTATGCGTTTGTCTGATTTTACTGAGGAAAACAAAAACATCTCATAGTTTTCAGAAACATTTAATGGTGGCTGCATCTGCTATATGCAGAGGTGATGCCAACAGTATCAGGGTTGCTGTGCGATCTTAGTTTTGACCATTTCACTTTTATGATTATGTTTTTTTGTTTTGTTTTTAAGGTTTAAAAGATCTTAAATACGTCCAGCATTTGTATATAAAGTCTGAAATTATGATCCGTTGCCTCTTAAATGCTTATTCATTGCTTCTCAGTCAAAATTGAAGTTTTCAACTGCTTTGGAAACAGGTAAATTGTGTCTTTAAAGTGGAAACATTTTTGTTTAACCTCTACTACCTTGCTCATCAAGGGAACATGTGGGGCCGTTCTGTCTCTTAATACGGGATGAAGGAATGGAAGTTGAGTAACTTGGGTTAAATGCACTGGAGTCACATTGTAGAGCAGTATAAGTCAATAGTGTCATGAGTTAAATATAATTTACAAATTTTTGATTCACTTCACAATTTGTTTCACTTCATGTAGGGTGTAAATGTATATAATGTCCTAAAATGGTTCCAGGTTCAAATCCTGGCAGGTGGACCTTTCTGCATGCAGTGTGTCTGTTTGTTCCAGGTTCTACAGCTCCCTCCCGTGGTCCAATAACCTGCGTGTTAGTTTAGGAGGAGACTCCAGGTGTGAGTGCAGGTGTGTCTCTGTGTTGACCTCTGATAGCTCATCCAGGGGGTTCCTCACCTCGTTCCCATCCAACACCAGGGAAAGGCACGATAGCCCCAAACCGCGTTCAGTTTAGGTGCCAGAGCTCGGTTGTTCCCATCTTGGAGTATTTGGTGAATTAAATGTATGTTACTGACAAACTGATTTAGATAATTATTTTTAAGTGTTACAGATTTTAACTGATGTTTGTCCAGGTCTCGATTTTTTTTTGGGAATGAAAGCAATGGATAAAACCCAACTAGGTAATTATTTTTGGGCTGGAAATGTAAATCATTTTCTAAAAACTGAGGGAAAATCCAGAAAATGATGTCTGGGATTCTTAGATGGGAAATCTGTGGGGACCATGCCAGCTAAGGCCAGTTTATTTGAATATAACTATTCATGCAATGAAATTTAAAATGGTTTACTGGGAAAATAAATGAACAGGTAATGCATTACGTTTAAAACAAGAAATATATCAGATGTATTAGAGTTGGCTCCTGTTCATGTCCACAATACCACTGTCAAGTCTTTACCTGACTGCGTGTGTAGAGCAAGCTCTGCACTGGTGGTGGAGACAGTAATGTGGCATACTCCTCTGCATGAAGACACCCTGGAGCCTTAGACTGAACCTCTTAATCATGAAGATGATCCAAAAGCATCTGTTGTTATTTTTTTCCTTACATGTAAGTAAGGAAACCATTGTTAAAACAAGAAAACAAAAATAAATGCACCTCTGTCCCGCCATTAGATAAATTAGTCTGCAAATCTGACACACTGATTTCAGCCCTCACAAGCACCCCATGATGAAACATGGTGGTGGCAAGCATCGTGAGCTGATAGGACGATGGATTGAGCTAAATAGAGGAACATCCATTTGACGCCAGCAAATACTTGAGACAAGGGCAGAGGATCACCTTCCAGCAGCACAAAAACCCTAAAGACACAGCCACAGCGTATTTATGTGTTAGGATGGTTCAGTCGACATCTAGGCTTAAATCCATTTGCGAACCTGTTGCAAAACTTCAGAACCGATGTTCACAGATGTACTCCATCTGATCTGACTTGATTTATCCTGCAAACTTGTCCTAAATTGAAAGATGCCATACCCCCAAAAAGGCTTACAGCTTTAAAAGGAGCATAAATGCTGCTTGAATGTATTGACTTTGGGGATCAATCTATGGGTTTGTTACCTCGTCCCCTTCTGCTGCTACGTATGTGTGGTCAGACAGGCTGTTGATGCTTCTGGGACCTTAAGGGGGCCCGCTGAAGCGCCATCACCTACCAGTGGTGCTGATTCATGTGTGCAAAAGTTTTTGCACCCAGACACATTTTTTTTTTCACCCTAACAGAGTGAAATGTATAATGCTTTCAAAGAAGCCCTTGATTGCGAGTAGTTGGAGCATCCAAATCGTTCTTATTCATTTTTACACCATGCTCTTTTCAGGATTTTTGATACGGCCATATTGGCAAGTCGCCCAGGGTGGCATTAGAGATGGGAGGACTTCTAAAATGTGATTAATCTGTCACTTGTGCCCTGAGCAAATTTTCTGTTGCAGGTCATGTGTCTTGATGTTGAGTAGGGGTCCTCTGCTTGCTGGTAAGTAGAAAGGGTGTGTGGGGGGGGTAGATTATGAGCTTTATGTTGAGCTGCACTCCACTTTATCTCACCCCGGAACTAAGATAATTCATTGCATTTTAATCGTTTTTAGGGGGTGGTAGAAGGCTGGTCTCACCCAGGTTGGCATTCATGCAAGAACCCCCCCTCCCCACCCCGCCCACCCCACCCCCCACCTCCACACACACACACACACACACACACACACACACACACACACACACACACGTCTACCCTTTCCCCTTTTCTGCTCTTAATGCGCAATGGTGACTAACGTTGCCTTCGGTGGGAATTAAAATAGACCAACCCTGGAGCAATGCAGCTCACAGTGGCACACGGGGAGCAAGACGCGCTCACATGTACAGCTCCAATTCAACATGCACAACCGGGCACATAGAACTCCAAGTGCATATAGTGACAAGCCAACAGCTAGTGCAAAAACTGTTTCCCAACAGAAACAAAATGCAATTATGCGTCTTCTGATATGTCCATCCTGGAAACAGGCAGCTGTGACAAACAACAACAAGAGAGAAGGCTGGAAAAAAAAGTGGCGCTGAAGGTTTGTGACTTACAACCAGGTGGGAGCTGGGGGGGAGAGAAGGTGTCTGTTTCGATTTCAGTGATGCGAGTAAACGTTTTAATCAAGTCAGCGCAACTTGGACTATTCTGAGAGGAGTATGCTGTTGTGAAAATGAGTCACGTTAGGTGGTGATGCGCGTCAAGCTTGGCGGAGAAGCGCGAAAGGCGGGGACAGCGTGGAGGCTGCTTTGGTCATTGGTTTGTCTAAGGCGCGGACGCTCAGCATCATCTTCCTCTGGAAAGGGGAGGAAAACAGCTGTTGAGGGAGTTCACGGAGACGAGGAGCTTCGCGCCCTGGTTTTTTATTTTCGTTTGCAAACCACAGCCTGCCTTTCCAGAGAGCGAGTTGCTAGAAGAAGCGAGGGCAACAAAATAAAATAAAAAAAAAGAAAGCGCAAAGGAGCGGAGAGAGGAGAGGTGGTCCCATCCGAAACGATGTTTGGCATGATAAGAAATTCCCTCTTCGGAAACACCGAGGAGACCGAGTACAAAGTGCTCAGCAGCGAGACCAAGGTAAGCGTGGCAGGGACAGCTCCAGCTGTGCGTCTTTACGAACGAAAATTTGGATTTTTGCGCAATTGTTACGCACATAATTCCTGCAGTCCAATATCGTTGAAACGTGTGTATGGTTCGTCTACCAAACTCCCAACTTTGATCAACATTTGATGCATGTAGCAGCATTTAGGTAGCAGAGAGTTGTTGGTAGCAGCTCGTTGGACAGGCGGACAGTAAGACTCATTGCTTGTGACCTGTAAGGATGCCTGCTGACCCACAGCGTGGGCAGAGAAAGGAGCCCCGAGGTCCTGGGCCGGTCAACAAGGCAGACGGGAATAATGATGGAAAGGAGTGTGAGTGAGTCAGGAGGGGGATGCTATGTGGTGATGCTATGTAGGTCCGCACATCACCCTGAACTCATCACCAACCCCACCGTGAAACATGGCAGCACCATGCGCTGCGCAGGCATACGGGGCGAAAACTTGAAAGAGGCTGCTGGTTGGGTTGGAGTGTCACCTCGCAGCAGGACAAAACCCATAAACCCACAGCCAGAGCTGCAATGGAATGGTTATATTGATGCATATTCAGGTGTTAGAATGGCCAACGGGTTACCTGGAAAACCGAGAACATGCTCTGACTGAGCTTGAGCTTGTTTGCCAAGGAGAACGAGCAAAAATGTTCCTGCGTTTGCTGCTGAGTAAACACCTTGTACAACCACGTTTCACTGCAAGTCTATTGCGGCATGGCTCGACCAACATTGCAGCTTCAAATACAAACATGTCAAATATTTCAGATTTTGATCTGTAAAATATTTTGTTCAAAACCACGTAGCTGTGTAATTTAATTTCCATTCCAATTCACAATTATGCACTACTTTGTTTTGGTCAGCATGCAAATTGCTGATCCCTGTTATCACTTTCAACACACCATCCCCACTGTGTAACATGGAGGTGGAAGCATCATGCTGAGGGGATGCTTATCTTCAGAATGAATGAGAAAGGTGATGAGAGCACTAGATCCTCGTTCATCACTGGGACCAAAGTGCAGTCCCCAATAGTCCAATATAATGTCATTTTTTTCTAGGGTTAAAACGTGGTAATTGGATCAACATGAAAATTATGTTAGCTACTGCTCCAAGGTTGGGCATTTAAATATAACAGTTTAATGTTAAGGTTGGAGATAAGAGCATGTCGTTTGTCAGTGGAGTGAACCTATAGGGCTATATTTCATAAGTTTGTGTGAATTCATTTGAGCCCACAATAAATGCATAAAGTGAGAAGACACTCCTCAGACGTGTTTTTGGTTTATCTGTGAGCTCAGACGAGTTGAGGAAACCCTTTCCATGGTCTGTAGCGTGTTGGTTTTATGTTTGCTCCTGTACAGCACAGCTCAAAGGTTAACATAAACTCCTCACGGGTACAAAAGTCCTAATAATTTAGGGCCTTCAATGGTATTCTGTTTTCAGAGTGGTGTGGTTATGTAATAAATTTCAAGGAATCTGAAAAACACAAATGGCGTTCACAAGTTTAGATTTATTACATTTTCTCCAATTCTCAACATGTCAAATTAGGTATCCAGTACATAGATACAGCTCCAGTAATATTAGGTGGGATGTTCCTAGCAAGCTATGGGGGAAATTACACTCTTTATGTTGCCATCAACAAGGTCCTGGCATAGTTCTGGCAGAACATTTCTTCTTTTAAGAAATTGTAGAGCTCATTTCAGTGACTTAATTTCCTGGCATATACCTAATTATGGTCTACTAAGGGATGGGGCCATTCCAAAAGCTCAATTTACGCCTGCTTTATTCATTCCAAAACCAGGTTTCATGTGAATTTGGGGTCATTTTTTTGTTGGAACACAAAACTGTGTCCAAATTCCATCCATCTAGCTGTTGGATTTAGGTGAATTTAGAGGTTAGCCCCCTTATTTATTATTCCAACTGGTTTGTGCAATGCATCTGTCCCACTCGAAGCAAAGTAGACCCTCAGCATGATGCTACCACTCCCATGCTACAGTGTAAAGGGTACAGTGGGATTATAAAGCCTCACCTTAACTTCCCTAAACAATTTATGTCACTGAGCTCAGTATGCATCCTGTCTGACCTCGTTCATGAGGGTAGCTGCAAATATTACTCAAGCTTGAAGGTTTGGAAACAGGACTAGGTTTCCTTACACTATTTCAGTCTGTCGTCATGTAAAAGCTCGCTTCCTGGGGGACATCGACACTGGTGTTCCAGCATCTGCTTATTGACAGCAGGCGTGATTCACGGAGGTTCCCTGGTTGTTCTTGGGCATCCTAACTAATGATGAGGAGGTCACTTTGGATCAGATGGTTGAAACTTGGACACAATTCAGCGTTCCAACGGGGCAATGATCCCAAACCCTAATGAAAACTGGTTTTGGAAAGGGTATGGCTGATATTGAGATTCTATAACGGGCCCAACCTCAACTCTGCTAAAAGATGATGTGCTAGGCTTAAACGCAAAGTCAAAGCGATTTAATTGATCTCTGATGAGAAGGACAGTCAAGTTTCCAGACAGAATTCTAACAGCGGTTTCACATTCAAATGAATCCTTAACCTCCCAAAAGTAAGCATGACATTCATTTCCATGAGGGGTGTGTGTAAACCTCTCACAGGCATTGTTTATGTCTATTTTTGAGGACCACCAATAGACCTCATCCTCTGTGGACTGTAGGTGTTCACATGTAAGCGTGTGTTGCTGTGTTTTGAAAGTCCCTTTGTTCGTCTATCTCCCGAACAAAAGATAACTTCTGAGTGGGAGACTAAGAGATAAAAGAGGATTTCCATTCCACATGAGAGAACATGGCCCATGCTGACACACACAGATGCACACAGATAGATCCGTTTTGACACAGCCAAGTGCACGTCATGTGAAGATGGGATATTTAAAAAATGTGGTTCTATAGCATCGAAATAACAGCTCTTCAATGCCAGTAAAACGATATTTTTCTCCACAGCTGTCAAGTGGCTGTTCGTTTATGTGCTGATTACTTGTGTGCTACAAAATATAACACCTTCTTTGAGAAATTAGTTCCACAAATTAAGGTGAAGGTTCATCAGATCTCATGACATGACACATTTAGACACATTTACATTAGTTTGTCACATTACCTACAGCTGAAACCAGATATTTACTTACAATGTGTAATTATACTTTTTTTATTATTGTTTGATATAAAATGAAACATTTACTGTTTTAGATCAGTTAGGATCGCCAAATTTATTTATATGAACTACATGACAGGATAATGAGAACATGTGTTTCTAGACATTTTTTTATTGAGTTCTTCAAATTCAGAATTGTGCAGAATTTAATCTGTTGTTAATTCACAACATCTGGATTAAAAAGTCCCTAATCCCACATAGCGGAAAACTGAATTGATTCTTCCAATATACAGATTCAGGAAGGGAAACGTGGGCCTCAACAAGTCTGGTTCATCCTTGGGGACAACTTCCAGATGCCTGCTTTATTCTATTCAGAGAATTGAGCAAGTATTGGCAGCATCAGAGTTTCCCACCATAATGAGGAAGGGTATTGGCTGATTGTCCCACCGATACATGTGTTCTGGTAAAAAAAATAAAATAAAAGTGCATTTGAACCTCAGAAGAAAAGCAAAACACCTGGTCAAGATACTGTCTGACGCCACTATCCACAGTGAACAAAGTCATGTTTAGGAAGGAGAAAAAGAAGCTATTACTCTAAAAATAAAAATTTAAATATCAGATTAAAGTTTTTAAATGCACTCAGGGACAAATACCCACATTTTCTAGACATGTACCCTATGGTCTGATGAAGCTAACTTTTACGTGTTTGACCCCAATTCCCATTATTACGTTTGAATGAAAAGGTGGGGAGCTTGCAACCCCGAGAACAGCACCCCCCAACTCTGGTACGGCGGTGGCAGTATCATGCTTTGGGGAGTGTTTTGATGCAGGAGGGACCGGTGCACTCGGCAAAGTGCACAAATTCCATAAGGAGCGATTATTATGTGGAAATATTGAAGCTACATCTCAAGGCAACAGGCGGGAAGTTAAAGCTTGGGCCCGAATAGGTCTTTCAAATGGATGATGGCCCAAAGCAAAAAGTCAAAGGAGTCTAAAAGTGGCTTAAGGACAGAAAAGTCGGTGTTTTGAAGTGGCCATCACAAAGACCTGATCTCAGCGCCATAGAAAATATGTTGGTAGAGTTAAAATCCTGTGGGCAAGGCAGCCAACACACTTGACTGCACTTCTTCTACCAGGAGGAATGGGCCCCATTTGCAGCAAAGGAAAAAAACAAAACCATTTGACTGAGGTCATACATATAGTCAATTTCTGGGTTTGGAGGAAAAAAAAGATCTCTCAGCCATTATTCTGATAGCAACTAGAAGTCATCGTTGTTATACTAAAAGACCTGAAACAAGAAACGCTAAACGGCAGACAGAGAGAGACGTTTCTCACCCTCCATGTCAACATCTGGCTGCAAGTGTATAAAGCACCTGTCTTACACTTTTTAATTAAAACTGAGAGTTACAGAGGAGATGCTGGATGGGGCAAATTCACACCTTCACAGATGAAGAACAGCAGCAACAGGAGGTGAAACTGATCTTAAACCTAGCTAATGAGCACAGAACATTGTTTTAAAGCAAAACGGGGGGGGGGGGGGATCTATTGCAAAGTCATGGAGCTTCTTCTTCTTTAATACTATTAGTTGGGGTTTTTTGTGTGTTTGTGTGTAAGCGCTTTCTCAGCAACGAGCTAATTACAATGCGCATGCTGACATAGACACACACAGGCATGCAGCCCGCATGCACATGACAAATTAATTGTACCGTTGCTCAGAAGAGGGCCTCTGCTTTCTTGTCAGCCGTGCACAACTTTAATATCGGCCCCAGTGACAAGTTCTGCAGTGCTAACTGTTTAATTGCAATACAGGAACCAGTGTACCTGTCACAAGCTACAGAATCATGATAGCATAGTGTGATCCTATGTGTTTTCAAAGAAATGTGGCAACAGAATTGGTATTGCCTCTGTGGAAAGTTAGCCCTGGAGGAAGGTTCGATGAAGATGTTTTCAAATATGTGCATTCAGCACCTCGAGATTTGAAAAGGAGATTGAAAGCTCCAAATGTATTTTACAGGAGGGATATTCCATTATCTGCACGGTACTTCTTCGCTGTGGACGTTGCTCATGGGGAAAGGAAACAGTCCCAAACAGCCCACATGCAAATTAAAATATGAAATGGAAATTGAACATAATTACTCTGTTTCATTTAGTGCTGGAGGTGCCACACTGCGAGCAACAATCATCTGGAAGATAATAAACTTTAACAGCCAACAGTTTCTTTCCAAAGCATTTGAAAAAATGAAACTGCGATATTATGCAATTAAGTTCTTAGCTACGCACCGTAGAATAACTCCAAAACTACTATACGTAATAGGGACTACATAGATGAGTTGTTATGCTCCACTTTATCATCTGGTTTTAATGCAGATGTTTGTGTGAGTTGTTTATATTTCTCCTCAGTGACTTATTTGCACTATTACGTAAGGGTACACGTCTCTGGCCCATAATTCACTGTGAGCTCACTGAACCCTGCAGAGCAGAACAAGACATTTCAACAGATTAGGGCAAATATGGTTCATCTGGGTCTGCCCTCTATGTTTTTTTGCCCACACACAGATACGCATCAAGGCCTCTGTGTAGCATTTTCAAAAATTGTTCATACTCCTTGAAGTTTTTCATACTTTGTGAAGCTACAAGCTCAAACTTCCATGTATTTTATTGAGACTTAACCAAAACATCTAGCGCATAACTGTGAATTGGAAGGAAATGGATAGGTTGCCGTCAAATTATTTTACAAGTAGTAATCTGAAAAGTGTGCGATGCATTTGTATTTAGGCTCTCTACTTTGTGGATCTGGCTTTTTTTCTGCAAGTCTCTTGGTGTATGTTTATACCTGCTTCCCACATCTTGAAACTGAATCTTTTCTGTGAAAAAATAAAATAAAAAAGGACCTGAGTAGCTCAGCCTCAGTTCTTTTGGACATCAGTTTAAGGTTTTGTTTCAAATTCTCAAATGGATTTTCATCTGGACTTTGCCTAGGTTACACTAAAACATGAATATGCTTTGATCTGATCTATTCCTATATGAATATGGTCGTATGCTTAAAGAGTAACTAACCCCCAAATTGACTTTTTTGGTAATAAACTGTATACATGGATGTCTTACAGTGTTGTCTACATGTCCTGGTCATTATTTTGGCAAATTTGTTGAAATTGTGCTTTTGTGTCTAAAACCGTCTTTGTGGCGCCCTCTTCATGTTGAACGGGTGTACTGTATTTGAATTGAATCAGTATTGGTATTGGCTCAAAATATATTGTGACTTTACCCAGAAAAACTGACGTCGGTAGCTCTGCCGCTGTGGGGTATAAAAGCAGTCTTGTGAGTCGAAGTTTGAATAGTGAGCTTTGCAAACTTTCTATCAATTTTCAAGTTTAGCAGTTTATTAGCTTATGATTCAGTTAGTTCATTTAGCATTTATTTACCTATCAAGTAGCCCAGACCACGCCCCATATATTATATATGGGCGGAGACGCCGCAGAGTAAGGCTCTGGAGAGAGTGAAACCTCTCTAACAGGTTTCTTTCCCAGATTTGCCTCGGATATTGGATTTCTATATAGCGACAGCAGTAAAGCTGTTGTTTTGTTCATAGTGCCTCTTATAAACATCCTTTAAAGCTGTACTTTCCACATGCAAATACCGCTTTTAATTTATTTGGTTCAGAGTTGCAACCGCTACATGTGACATTGATTTTAGACGCACTCTTACAACTGTGTCTTGTAAAAGAAACATGTTTTTATCACAGCGAGCAGGTGCCATATTGGCTCTGACGATCAGCCTTTAAAAATTACTCCGACTTTCTGAAGGGAAAGTCCAACTATAGCGGCCATCATAGTTGACTTTTCAGATCGGAAGCCAGTATTTCCGAGTTCCAAATGCAGATGGTACGTAACATCAGCTCTATCCATTTTCCCATCAACTATGACCAGCTTTCTTGTCCCTGATGAAGGAAAGTCTCCGTATTATATAACGCTCCCATGATTTTAGGGGAACAGAGTAAAGGGGCCTGAGTACATATGCGCATCATGTTTTCAGATATTTATTTGTAAAGACGTTGCTATCATCTGCATTTCAGAAAGGAGTCAGATCTATCTGAACTTGACATCTTCTATGCCTCCTTCCCTTGAAAGCTCACAACTTGCAGCTGTTGATGAAACCATTGTCACGCAACGTTTGATCCACAAACTATTAGCTTTTTCTTGTTTTCCTCCGTTCCACAGAACGGCGTTGGCTTTGAGGTGAGACGGTACGATGCCGCAAAATACGCTGCCATCTCCTCTGAAGGAAGAACCTATGATCAAGTAATCGGGGAGCTGGTGCGGAAACTGCTGATGTACATCGGTGGAAACAATGAGCAAGGTTAAAAAAGAGAGACACAGAAACCTCAGCTCATTTTAAAACAAACTAGTATATTTCCAAATTAAATGTGCACGAAAACAGACCATTACATTGAAAATTGAGAAATATGTATTTTAAATTTACTTTCTTAAATTACCTGTTCAAAGGTGAGGCCATGGGGATAGCATTCCCCATCATCATCACAGTGTACCCACGAAACGATGGCGTTTTCTCCCGACGCTTGGTAGTGGGCATCCGCATCCCCAACACCTACCAGCAAGACCCCCCAGCTCCCACCGACAGTGCCATCAGGATTGAAGAGCGGCCTGGCATGACTGTATATGCTCTGTAGGTGCCATTTAACTTGGTTTTAACTGAACAGTATACTTGGTGATGGAGTATTCATTAAAAAGTGTTTAATATTCAAAATGTAAAAAAAATTATGTTGTTTGAAAAAGTTTTGCAAGACATTGTGTTTGAAATATCACACCTTTGATGCCTCTCTAAATTCTCCTTAGCTGTGAGTCTGTGTGAGAATGGTCCTGTTTGTCTCTGTGTTGCCCTGCGATAGACTGGCAACCTGTTCAGATTGTACCCCGCCTCTCGCCCATTGACAGCTGGACATAGGCACCAGCACCCCTCACGACCCCACAAGGAATAGTAGACGTGTTAGAAGATGGATGGATGGATGGATGGATGATGCCTCATTATGTCATTGAACTCGTCAAAGTGTTCAATAACATCCACGTAAATACAGACTGTGGAAGAACTACGGCACTAGTTCTGCGATTGGAGAGCTGTGTCGGACTTTCTGGTACAGCACTCAATTGGTTCAAAATCTACCTAACGAACAGGGACTTCTTTGTGTCAGTAGGTAACTTCTCATCAGAGCAGACAAAAGTCACACGTGGGGTACCCCAAGGTGCAATCCTAGGGCACCTGCTATTCATTATCTATATTCTTCCATTAGCTGAGGTTATAACAAGAAACAAGATTAGTTACCATAACTACGCAGATGATACACAGCTCTACATTACAATGTCACCAGGTGGCTCTGAACACATCCATTCACTGAACTGATGCTTAGAACAAATCAATGCATGGATGTGCCAAAACTTTCTCCAGCTGAACAGAAACAAAGCAGAAGTTATTATCTTTGAACCTAAAGAGTAACGAACTAGAGTCAGCACACAAATTCCAGAAAACTGCACAAATGCTGAAACACTGAGTTCTTTTAAATCAAGACTGAAAACCCACCTGTTTAGAGTTGCTTTTGGTCCATAATAACAGGAACATTGACCAACACACTTGATGTGTATTAATGTTTTCACCTGATACAATTTCAGTTTGTTACTGGTATCACAACCAGTGACCGTTTTGATGTGTTTGATTTTTTTATGTTTTCATGATGTAAAGCACTTTGAACCGCCTTGCTGCTAAAATGTTCTTTACAAATAAACTTGAGAAGTTAAAGGCTTGTTAAAGCTTGTAAAACTATATCAAGAGCGCTCAGTCCAACATAAAAGAGTTGATACATTGTGCACAGTCTGAATAATGCAATGTTGGGCATCAGTGAATAAAGAAAGTAAATTGATCTGCAGGATGATTAGTATCCTCCACACACTTGTTAGAGCCCTCCGTGTATTATTTTAAGATACAGTGTGACGTAAAGAACAGGGATTGCATATAACCTCAGAAACAAGTTCATACATTTCCTACAAGGCTGGAAATAAAATTAAAATCCTTTTATTAAACCCGCAGACTGCAAAGCCTGCATATTGTTCACAGATAGATGGGATTTGGACCAATTGTACTCTTTGGGAGTCGATGCCAAACAAACAGAAGCTTCTGGCTTAACAGTCCGAGGTATTTAAAAGACAAAGAAATGCTGCAATAATTGTGACTCCCGATGAATAGCATGGTGATGGCAGTCTCCTGATGTGGCCCTCCCCTGCTGTATTAATGTTGTCTTGCCATTATTGGCAAGAGAACGACCACAATTTTAGATCAGTGAATTCTGAAAAGACTAATGCATCGGTATATCTTTCTGTAAACACATAACTGAGGGGGGGAAATGTGATAGTCACATTGCATGGGCTTTTTCCTGTTGCACAGGAGCCAGAAAGGCTTGCCATTATCCATTGGACAATGATACTAAATTTACATCAGTGAATTCAGAAAGGAAATGTCAGAGCACCTCTCTGTGGAGAAAGGACAGTAGACTCAATGTCCAAAATCATACGGCATACACATTCAAAGTATTTTACACCACTTAGTATACCATTTATCCAAAGCAGTCTGAACAGAGACACTAAATTTTGTGGAATCTAGCTGCCTCTTACTTGAAATATGCCAACCGATTTTTCCTATTAGTCATTGTGGCGCAGTCAAGTAAGATGCTCCCCTTTGGATCAGTGATGCTTGTGAAAAATCCCTCTTTAGCTCTTGCCTAGTATTGTCTTTTTTTGTTTTCTTCCAGAGAGACCAAAATGATGCTTGGCTACTTTGTCCTCATGTTATTCAGTCGATGCTGACCTTGTAGGATCACATGCTACGCTTAATGACACAAACCCCACGCGCACAAGTCACTCTACCAAAATGCTTAAGGAGAATAAAGTGAATGTTTGGAAAAGGGCCATGTCTAAGCCCTGACCCTGATCTAAAAGAGATGATGTGGAAGGATGTGAAGGGAGCAGTTCAACTGAGAAAACCCACCAATACCTCAGAGTCAAAGCTGTTCTGTACAGTGAAGTGGACTGAAATACCTCCCAGCTCTTGTTCAGAACTGAATGCAGTTAAAGCTACAAGGAAGCTGCAGTTACAGCAGCGCATAGGGGCGATGCAAAGTACACCCAGCAAATGTTTTTATATACTTTTACAGCTTAAAGATTTGATATACCATATACATTTACATCACTGGGATCTCAGGCAGGATGTCTTTCATTATTTAGGTCAGATGTTTATATCAAATACAGATTATTTTTAGTAATTCACACACCTTTGATTACCACTTTAAATGCAGCAACTGTTGAACATAAAAGGACTAGAACTTGAAATTCCCCCTTTCGTTTCCCTTTTGCAGACAGTTTGGTGGCTTTGCCGGGGAGAGCGAGTATCGGGCCGAGGCCTCCCGCCTGACACGCACCCTCGGCGAGACGACCCCCTTTCAGCGCAAGCAGTACTTCTGCTGCAGCTACGACCCACCGCTCAAGCCTTATGGACGTAGAAATGAAGTTTGGTTTCTGCAAGAGGACCCGTGAAAGCCCTGTCAGTCACATCTGATGCTTTATCCTCTAAAAAAAAAAATATCTTCAGCTGATAGCTGAACGTTTAATTTGATAGCTTCAAATTAAACGTTCAGGGAGAGGCATTTCTTTGTGTTTGTGTCATACTTTCTATACTTCACCTTAAAAAAAAAAAAATCACTGTAAGAATGACTGAAATGTTAAGAATAGTTTATGAGAGAATTATTGAAAATTGAATCAGCTTCCACTTGTCTACAGGCATGAAGCAATGTAAATAATTTATTTTGTTGAGAGTTTCGTCTTGAAATGAAGGAAACAAGTCTCTGTAAAGCTCCCAATATATGTCAATGTCAATATGCACACTTATAGTTTAAATAATAGTTACAAATAGGGAGAAATGTAGACATGAAAACTTGTTGCTAGAGGAAACTTCTGATTCCGACAGCGCATAGTTGGCCTATAAAGTTAATTAGACTTTATAAATGAGTGGGGGGGGGGCAGCTGTGAGAAGACCTTTGGCTGTTCATGCGACGATTATATCTACTTTGTTATACGTTTGTCTAGAAAGCATCTGTGTTTAATGAAAACCTTTTTGGTTTAATGCATGACATCCATTATTTTATTCCATGAAACTCCATTGTTTTGTGATCTGTCTGTGCATGTAAGGGGTTTGTGCTTAGAGTGATTTTCATTTTTAAAGCTTGAGCGTGTTTAATTGCATAATAAATACATTATTCAGTTATGATCTATAATTCCTGGTTGTCTTTTCATTTGTGCAACACAAGGTCAGTAAAAATTTCTCTCACACAATTGTTTAGTAAAATTCGAACAAATGCATTAACACTTCCAAACCTCTCTGTACAAGGGGTTTAGGCAAGACTGACAAGAAGAAAGCCTCTAGAAACCCTGTTTGCCACAACCCATGTAGAGGAGACAACAAACATGAGGAAGCAGGTGCTGTTGAAAGATAAGACCAACATTTAACTTTTAGGCCTATATGTAAACACCATGTGTGGAGAAAAACCAACGTTGCATAAGACTCTGGACACACTATCACCCACCAATGAAACAAGGTGGTGGCTCCATCATACTGTGGGGATGTTGGAAGAACATCTGTTAGAGTCTGCAAAAGACCAAAGACTGGGGAGGAAGTTGACACTTCAGCAGGGTAACCCCACAAAACAGACGACCAGAACTACAGTAAAGGTGTTAACCCAAGCCATGTGTACCATTCAGACCAAAATCCATCTGAAAATCTGTGGGAAATCTTAAAATTTGATGTTCACAGCTCTCTGAGCAATCTGAGATTGGGTGTTTTACAGGGGTGTGTAGTAACAAGTTATATTTACTTGAGTAACTTTTTGAATAACATGTACTTTTAGGAGTACTAAATTGCACTGGATTTTTTTACCATTTACTCCAAGGAACTTCACTGAATTAAGAACAGACCTGTTTTAACCAAACATGCACCAGAGACACATCCACGGTTTATGTTAAAGTGAGCCTTCCTGTCTGTACACACGTTTTTTTCTTTTATTGATATTTCCTGCTGAGCTCTTTGAGTTATTTGGAGGTCAAGTGAACATGGTGTAACACTGTAGATTTTGTCATTTGGAGTACTGTGCATTATTCCAACATACTGTATTAACTGCTGCAAATATTTCAAAGTTTTATGTTGAACAAATGATTATGGAAAAAAATGTTCTGCCTGAATTTATTTTATAATTGATTTTTTTGTATATTTTATTTTAGTCTTTTAAATGCCAGAATGTGTATTATGAATTAATATTTTTGTTTGCCCAATTCCTTTTTTTTTAATATTAATTGAGATTTTATTAGTTACTCAGTACTTGAGTAACCTTCTTACCAAATACTTTACTCTTATTTCTTGGTTGGCTACTTTTTATGTCCGAGTAAAAATATGTCCAAGTAGTGCTACTCTTAGTTGAGTACAATTTTTGGCTACTTGGCCGACTTCTGGCGATTTAGCAAAGAAGTTTGAATGTGTGAAACCGGTAGTATTTCCTTTCACTTGTCAATTAGGCAATGATTTGAGTTACCATATTTTTCGGACTTGAAGGCGCACTTAAAATGCTTACATTTTCTCAAAAAAAATATAATGCACCTTACAATCCGGTACGCCTTATATATGATTATTGTTGCGCTTACTGACAGATTTTATGTGGTACAATGCGCTCAAAAATCTGTTAAAATGTGTAAGTACGACTTTGGTTAGCAACGAAGCCGTGCCGCTCAATGGATATTCGGAGCATTAGCTCGTTAGCAACAATAAACCTAGTAACTTAACTCCATAAAAGTTCCATTTATTTTGGCTTTATGTTATTAACAGGGCAGTGTTGTCCAACAACTTTGTCCTCCCGGTGTACCGGCAGAGACGGTTAGCTATCGCTCTCAGGAGATAGCGGTGTTAAGGAGGAAACACACCAGACGCGTTGCAAAGCGCAGCAAAGCAGCATACGCGCGTCCTTCGCTTAGGTTAGCTTTTCATTTTAATCAGTAAATAAATATACACCCGAAGCATAACGCTACGCGACGGCTAAATTAGACGTTCTAATTTCTAATGAAGATACAAGTTCTAATTTCAGATACGTATTTTCTCCTGTTTGACAGGGAATAAATGGGAAAACAACCTGTTCACTTCCGGAAGTATCCCAAAATAAGAGTGGTTTAAAATAAAGCGCCATGATGTAGTTGTGACAAGCTAACAAACTAAAATCTGCGATTTCTAATTAGATATGGTCAAGACACGAACTTTTAGGTGATCAAAACATAGGATATACAGGGGTTGGACAATGAAACTGAAACACCTCTCATTTTAGTCTGGGAGGTTTCATGGCTAAATTGAACCAGCCTGGTGGCCAATCTTCATTAATTGCACATTGAACCAATAAGAGCAGAGTTTGAAGATCCAATTAGCAGGGTAAGAGCACAGTTTTGCTCAAAATATTGCAATGCACACAACATTATGGGTGACATACCAGAGTTCAAAAGAGGACAAATTGTTGGTGCACGTCTTGCTGGCGCATCTGTGACCAAGACAGCAAGTCTTTGTGATGTATCAAGAGCCACGGTATCCAGGGTAATGTCAGCATACCACCAAGAAGGACGAACCACATCCAACAGGATTAACTGTGGACGCAAGAGGAAGCTGTCTGAAAGGGATGTTCGGGTGCTAGCCCGGATTGTATCCAAAAAACATAAAACCACGGCTCCCCAAATCACGGCAGAATTAAATGTGCACCTCAACTCTCCTGTTTCCACCAAAACTGTCCGTCGGGAGCTCCACAGGGTCAATATCCACGGCCGGGCTGCTATAGCCAAACCTTTGGTCACTCGTGCCAATGCCAAACGTCGGTTTCAATGGTGCAAGGAGCACAAATCTTGGGCTGTGGACAATTTGAAACATGTATTGTTCTCTGATGAGTCCACCTTTACTGTTTTCCCCACATCCGGGAGAGTTACGGTGTGGAGAAGCCCCAAAGAAGCGTACCACCCAGACTGTTGCATGCCCAGAGTGAAGCATGGGGGTGGATCAGTGATGGTTTGGGCTGCCATATCATGGCATTCCCTTGGCCCCATAGTTGTGCTAGATGGGCGCGTCACTGCCAAGGACTACCGAACCATTCTGGAGGACCATGTGCATCCAATGGTTCAAACATTGTATCCTGAAGGAGGTGCCGTGTATCAGGATGACAATGCACAAATACACACAGCAAGACTGGTGAAAGATTGGTTTGATGAACATGAAAGTGAAGTTGAACATCTCCCATGGCCTGCACAGTCACCAGATCTAAATATTATTGAGCCACTTTGGGGTGTTTTGGAGGAGCGAGTCAGGAAACATTTTCCTCCACCAGCATCACGTCGTGACCTGGTCACTATCCTGCAAGAAGAATGGCTTAAAATCCCTCTGACCACTGTGCAGGACTTGTATATGTCATTCCCAAGACGAATTGACGCTGTTTTGGCCGCAAAACGAGGCCCTACACCATACTAATAAATTATTGTGGTCTAAAACCAGGTGTTTCAGTTTCATTGTCCAACCCCTGTATTACTGATAATTTAAGACCATACCCATATATTACTGGTGTTTTTTCCTTTCTGTAATTACTTACGCATGATGAAAGTTTTTCTCTCTGCAGACTTTGCAGCGTCTGGTGTAAATCTACGCTTTTAAACACAGCCATAAGTCGCGCCGCTTACGTTACACGGCCGGTGTATTTCCTCCTTAACTTAAGGTGACCAGATTTAATTTCTATAATGAAAACTGGAGACATCTCTGATTTTGTTAAGCACAGAATCTCTGCTTGGGATTCTGTTGGTTTGTTTTGGCTGAACTGCAACGCTGATGCTTATGCAGCGCTAATTTCTACTAGGGATAGCGGCAAGACCAGGTAAATACCTCTTGTTACACTAAACTATTTATACTCCATGATACACTGAAATCGGGAACATTTCCTGGGACAGCTTTTGCCAGGAGACAGGTCATCCAAAACGGGGTCTGTCTCCTGGGGGCATCTGGTCTCCCTATCGGAGGGGCGGATTGATATTTATTACACACTTGGGAAGAATAAGTAACGCACCTTATAATTCAGTGCGTGTTACGTGGACAAAGACACATGTAGACACCTAAATTCATGGTGCGCCTTATAGTCCGAAAAATACGGTAATCTATCCCGTAAAAGCTCGATAAAATTATTTGTTTGTGATTTTAAGAAGATAAAATATGAAAACGATCAACGTGGGTTCAGTCTTTCCCAAGCATGCGTGGCAGCTTCTAAACTGAGTGACAACAAATAATAATAATAAAAATAAACTGAACGACAACAACCCATAAGGGAAAGCAGGGGGTTAAATAAAGAACATGCAATACTATTGAAAGATGTTAAAAAAACATAAAAAGGTTTTAAAACTAAATGCAATTAAAAAAGAACAACCTTTAAAATATCACCTTTAATAAATGACTCATTTATCAGATTTTAATTGGAACAAAATTCAGCAGAAAGAAAAAGAACTGCAAAAGGTATTAAAATACAGACATTTGATTAACTCAGGTAAAGTGTCTACTTACTACATCTGTGTGCAAATAATCCAAACAAACTGTCGCACACTAAAGGAGATGCATAGCCTGCAGCCCCCACAGCAGTCTGAACCTCTGCATACAGGATCACACCAGGGATTGCACATATATGTATCATGTGAAAGCTTTCTGAATCCTCTTTACCCCAAACATTGCACTGCTAATTTTAACTTAAACCATCTTAAAGAAATATTATGTATATTATGTGAATAAGAGCTTAGAATTAACAAGACTTTTTAAAATCTATTGTATATGAGCACATAGAAACACTCCTGATAGATGAAGTAAAGTTGTTAGATATTTGCTTATGTATTAATACACACACAGAAAAAGCAAAAAAATAAGGAAATGGAGAAAACAAAACATTATTTGCTGTGAATACGGTGTTTTGGTGGAAAATTTTCTCCTTCAACTGCAGTTACATAACCAGAAAATGTTTTTACTACCTCTTATTTTACACTTTATAAAACAGGGACAGTTTTGGTGTTAGAGAATTAGATAGAAAATAATCATTTTCCGTGCTGAGAATGTACGTTAGAGTTAATATTGTTGTTTTTTTTTTTTTAACGACAGCACATCAAAGACACAATTATGCTCCATCCTCAACGATTGGAAGTTAGAGCATTGCTGACGTCTTTGAGCTCTGTGCCAATACCCTTCACTTTTTAATCAACCAGAGCAGTTTTCCATCAACATTACTCTCTTCGCAATCTAGTTTGGGAAACACGGGAAGCAAGGAGAGCCACAGAGGTGATGGCCCGTGTCTCAGTC
The DNA here is from genome assembly GCA_037039145.1 of Fundulus diaphanus. Classification (NCBI taxonomy): domain Eukaryota; kingdom Metazoa; phylum Chordata; class Actinopteri; order Cyprinodontiformes; family Fundulidae; genus Fundulus; species Fundulus diaphanus. The sequence continues at coordinate 13,260,508 of CM073140.1, forward strand.
TGTCTTCTTCTCAGGGGAGTTGGGATATGGTGCATACGGAGGAGGCCGCTCCTGCAGTGGAAGTAAAAAAAAAAACACTTGAGTGCGCTCTTTAAAAGTACGGCTAACACGTCCACGCAGCGATGGAGAACGACGTGCGAGGAAGCTTACCGCAGGCATGTAGACACTGTGCGGATTGCTGGGATTATAATACGCGCTGCCTGCTGCTTCGGCCGCCTTTGAGTTACCTGTGCGTAAAACGAGATGTGACAAAGACAAGAAGATTAATGCTGACAGTCGTGAATGCAGAACGTACTTAGGGTACAGACGCTACAGCTCAAACCGCGGTATGCAAGGAGTGCACGGTTAGTCACATGAATCCTAAATGACAGCTCTAGAAATCCTCCAGACAGAATCAACCGGCATTCCCCAAGGAGCAACACGAGAAACGACACGAACACCCACCCAAAATAAAGACATGTCACACCGGACCACTGTGGTCTCACCAGAGGAGTGTTTGCACAGTTCTGCAAGTGAGGACTGTTTAATATGTGTAATTATGATGTTAAATACATGAGACACTAGCAGCCCCCCCCCCCCTCCTTTGATTTTTTTGGGGGGGTTTTTAAGTGCCGTGTTTCAAAATGATTCATCTTGAAAAAGACAGATGAGATCTGACGGGTGCAGTGACACAGACTTAAAACGAGAGGAGAACGGGAAGGAGAGTCAGAGAGAAACAGACCTGCAGGAGGTGGGGGAGCCGTCCAGTTCTGGGGTGGTGGGGTCCAGTTCGGGGGTGGCCCAGGGTAAGGAGGGGGTGGGGCCATGTAGTCAAATCCAGCTGGGTACATTCCTGGAACAGGAAAAACAGAGGGTCAAAGGAAAAAAATAAATATACGTACAATTATGAGACGTAGGTGAATAATACACAGTGCACCCCCAAAGTACTCAGACGGAGTCATATACAAAAACTAGGTAAGCTATTAGGATTATTAATTAAAAAAAAATTTAAATCATTAAAAAAAAAAAAACATCACTATCCTTCCACTTCAAATTATGTGCTACTTAGCATTGGTGAACTGTATAAAATCCCAGTAAAATAAATTAAAGGTTGTTGTTGTAACGACACAAAATGTGACTACAGTATGATTACCCTTTTATAAGGCGCTACAGACTAAGCTGCCAGAAAGAGGGAGAAATAAATACATTTTAAGCATATAGCAGTTCATCTTAACATCTTAACCTATGCATACAATATCTATGCAGTATGAAAGTAAAAGTCTATCTGTACCTGCGGCGGCTGTTGGATAGGGGTAGCCCATGTTGCCAGGAGCAGTGGGAGGAGAAGGACCCTGGTAGAATCCATTCTGCTGGGGAGGGGGTGGGTAAGGATAGCTGTTGGGAGCAGATGGAGGTTGACCGTACCCATTCACCATTCCAGGTGAAGGGTAACCATAAGCAGGAGCACCGTTCTGGGCCGGAGCGGCACGAGATGCTGGAACACAAAGGAGAACAGGGTCTATCATCCCGCGCTTGGTGGACTATAGAAATATTTTGGTCACACTTATAGAACGTTCATTAAGAGCAACAAGTTCACTTTTTCACCCTCTGTTATTATTTGAAGGTAAAAGAAATGACAATCAAAAACATATGAATACAAACCATTTGTGGCCAGTTTGAAAAGATGCTGTCCCACCTCAATGGCTCCTCCACTGGGAAACGACATTTTGAAATGAGCCTGACCTTCCCAGCCGCCTGAAGAAAAAAACAAAACGGCCCATTTCAATCAGAGAATTTCATTCCTCTTCTTCTCTTAATAACCCTGCTCATCTTCTGGATCCTGATCAGCTAATATGATAAAAAGATGGCCACCTACCATCTGCCTCAGGCGACACGGTGCCTTTTATGTAGTTGGCTCCAAACACCGGCTGCTCAATGCTGCAGCCCTTCATCAGGTAATAGGGGAACATGGCTGAGCCTAAGCAATCCTTGTTGTTACTGGACACAAACACCAACTGAGAGGGTGAATATGGGGGGGGGGGGGGGGGGGGGAGACAAAAGAAAGCTGTGAGAAAAGGGTGAACACCACAGCAGCATCCAAGGTGTGTTACTTGTACAAAACGGAGTTACCCTGTAGGGTGTCAGATAAATGGTGCCTTTCTTGGTCCCCTTCAGCAGATCCGTCTTGCAGGTGACATCACTGAATGACAGCTCCACATTCTTACACTGTCTTAAGACACTGTAGAGACAATCAACAGATCCAAAAAAAATAATAAATAAATAAATAAACATTAACCAAAAGTAAAAGTTTTCTGTCCACCGTTTGATTCTTGCTGGCTAAAGGGATGTTCAAACTGTGACCTCCTCTAGGAGATCATGGATGGGAGTCAGCTGCAGAACCAATTTAGCCTTAAAAACCTCGACTGATGTGATTTAGCGCGAGGCCTTATCCGAAGCGCGGATCCAAGCGTATCTATTGGTCTGACCAGGGGTGTTTTTTCGGCTCGTGGACCGAAACTGTCACATCAAAAGCACTCAAGGGCCAAAACATAAAATAAAATACTCACAATTGTGAGTTGTTTTCTTACCTGCTCTACAAAATAAGCTGATTTTAAATAAACTAAATAGCCTTTCTGCATTTAGCCAATCACATTTTAATGCATCAAAGTCTACATTTGCGTAAAAGCAGTTGGACAGACGTAGTCCTATTTACTATGAGATTAAAATGTAAGATGTGTAGTTATTAAGACACAAATGTTTGGTGCTCTACATAACATTCAATAGTAAGATTTCGACTTCTCTGTAATAATTTCCCCTAATTAAAAATGAAAAGCTTCCCTCTGCACCAGCCATCAGTGCTGGCCAGCCAAATCTTTCTTGAAATGCAGTTTAAGGAGCCAAACAAAAACAAAACAGGGGCCGCAAATGGCCCCCGGGCCGCACTTTGAACAGTCCGTGTTAGATTGTTCCATCCAAGCTCATAAGCCGGCAAAAACACAGATGTGCTGCAGAACCAGAGAGTACCTCCAACGTTAACTTTGCCATCTTTAGCACGAGGTCACAGTAGCCGACCACACTACAGCTAGCGAGGACGACCGAGTTAAGCTCTACAGTTTGCTTTAATGTCTGCGTTATCAACCTGTGGAACAGGAGAGAAGGACACGCCGATACTGAGGGCTGATAAGGAAAGAAATACCTCGCAGTAAAGATTCAACAGCCAGGGAATTACGCTTAAACTTACGTGATCATGTTAGAGAACTGAGGCTTCACTTGTCAAATAATCCTCTTACTAAGCATCGTTGGAGTTGTAGGAAACCACAAGATCTCTTTGCCATATATGATGTTTCCTAGAATATCATTAGACCAACAAGAACCAAACTAACCTCCAAAGATGAACCAGTTAATTGGCAAGAGATAAGAATCAGGCCTCGCCTACATGAAGACGAACACGGTAAATTTTCTTTGACGATTAAGAAAAAGAGGACTGAAAGCCCTGTAGTAGGTATGCCGGGCCCATTGGTGGCGCTGTGACATGTGAAGTAAGCGCACCACCACGGCGGGGGATCAGACGCAAACGTCTTTATGTTAAACGTGATCTTTACGTGGGTTGGCAGTGGACACGCCGTGGGGAGCGGGCTCGTTAGAAAGGGAGAGGCCGAGGACGCTACCAACAGCCATAACAACGCCGACGTTTGCCTCCGCATGAACTCAACACCGCCATCTTCGTTGTTATCTGTAAGAGTGAGGCGCATGCGGGTTACAGAGGGAGACGTCATCGTTTTAGAAAAGATGCGGCTTGTATGTACGCGCAGAGAAAATAAACCGGCGTTTTGAACTGCGTCCACTCTGGGAGCCGGTTTTAAAAACGATTGCTTACGGTCTCCCAAAACACCGCATCGACGAAATGGGTGGAAATGGGTGTCAGCTACCAAACGCGTGATCAGTGCAGATCTAATAAACACTGTAAATGTTTCTAAAACCCATTATGAGAGAAATAAAAACATTCAACAAAAATAAAAAGTATATTTCTACAAAAATAAATTGCAATCTTAAGAACTAAAAGAAAGTGAGAATCTAAACAGGAAAGTAAAATTTTCTTTTAACACATTCTGCTTGACTAGAGAGGCACAGATCAGGCTTAATCAAGTGAAGACCAATTTTTGTTTTTCTTTTAAGTCAGCCAGTTCCCACTTGAATTTATAGTCAAAGGCTACAATACTACAAAAAACAATAAGCAGCATGTCGTTATGAATCTAACAGTAAATGAAGGTATTGCTAGATTTAACCTGCATTTTAATTTCCTTGTTCTTATTTTATTAGTGGTTTTTCAATTGAATGTAGCACTGAGATTTGCTGGAAATGTAAAGTGAGTCACGAATAAAATCTATTATTAAGATCGCCCTCATTCATGTATCAAAGCACACGTCCTTCACTTCAATCTGATTTTTGTTAAACTTACAAAAAGTGCATCAAATTACATGTGGTGGTTTGCTATTTAGACTGAAAATTATAGTTTTTGGTAATGGTCCAATTTTTAGTTCAGGTGTAATAAATAATGTTTATTTTCAGTATTTATCCATTGTGCAGGTTTATGTTTTGGTAACCTTTCCCTATAAGTCTGCTTTATTAAATGTGATACTTTGGTTTCGTTCAGGTAATTTCCACCGTAGAGGGAATCGGGTCAATTTCCACACTATGACTTATTAGTTCATTTCTCACAGTAGTTGCGTATTTTGATTATTTTGGAAATAATAACAAAAATCTAAGTAATAACCCAAATAATGCCAAAGCTGCGTGACTGTAATGGATAAAACTAACTTTGGTCCGTTTTAGGCAAATGCGGGATTTTCCATCGCGGTTTGTAAACAGAGATTGCGTAAAATTAGTGCGTGATGATATTATTGCCACAAAATGTCAACATGAAAGCAGCCATTACTTCCTGTTATGACAGACGGCTAACGAAACAAGTGAGCCAAAAGCAAAACCAAATTTCACGACACCATAAGGGTAAAAAATACAGCATTACACTTTCTTATGTTGTTTAGAAAGGTTATTATATGTGGAATCACCGAAATTCCGAGTAAAAAAAAGGAGTCAACCGGGATAGCTTTGCTAACGTTATCCCGTGAGCTAGCACTACGTACTGGAATGCAAACAGGCTAAACACAGAGATGACAGCTGCCTGGTTAGTCAAACAAACCCCAGGGAAATGCAGTAAGACACATACGTTTCTCCGTTATTGATCAAAACTCCGCCGTTTTGAGAATGGTTCCTGTTTAGAGCCATGTTGAGGAGCCGTGGAGCTTCTCCTGTTGTCTGTGGTCGATGCTAACGCCTGAAACCGTCACATATGGGTGGTCCGGCGATGACGCAGTCCTTACGTCACCACAGCGCCTGAGAACTCGTGACCTGATGCTGGACGCTTTCCCCCACTTTTCCTCGCTGCCACTGGCGGCTGTTTATATTATATACGTTTATTAAAGAACAGACAGGGTATGACAAGCAGGTTTAATATTTAATACCCTAAAGGGGTTATTTTAACTAGTGGGCGGATGCGCCGTTTCAATGGTGTCTTCTTACCCAACCTACCTCCACCCAGGGTCGCACCGGTTGCCTCGCCGGGTGACAAATGGTGCGCACCCAAAGTCACGGGTTCAAACTTTTACCAAAAATTACTTTTGGACCTTCTAACAGCTTCCGTTCTTAATGTGAAATATAGTTCCCACATGTGAAAGCGAAAATAATAAATTATGCTGGCTTTGTTAGTTCTCTGCGCCTTTCATTAGGGAGGACACACGCTTTAGACTAATTAACGCTAATTGCCAGGCCTCACGTGACCTCCATCGAGAGTCATACAAAGACCTCGGGACCTTGGAGTCATAAAAAAGTTCTCGTACAAATTAAAAGAAGATGATCCATAACTTTGAGAAAACTAACTTTGTGTCTTTAGTTTTGATCTTGATGGCGAAGCACTGTTGCTGCCTCTCCGCCATTCAGGGGAAGGAACCGGTGCAGAACCCACAGCTGGCTTTGCCGAAAGTCACCTGCTCAGTCCGTGGGATGAAAGCAGTGTTCGGTCCACTGGTCAATCTGCATGTAAGAGGTAAGATTGTGACTGCTGCATTGACTATAATTGCTGATTAACATAATCAGCCATTTAATTGGCAGTAATAGGCTGTGTCAATATCATTTTAAAATAAAAATTTCTAGCTATAACCCTCTGATAGTTGTGCAAATCCTTTTGTTGTTTAGACGTGTCGGGAACTACAATTCCTTTACTTAAGTCAAGGGGGTCCTGTGGAGTGAGGGTGGGTAAAGAGAAGAACCAGAACCTGTCGTTTTTCAGTAGATACGACAGCTGCTATGCAAGGGTGGAGGTATGGGTTGAGTTAAGAAAAAAAATACAAAAATTCATCATGCATAGAGAGAAGTTCAACCCAAAAGCTCTCTGCATCACATATTGCTCTGCCTTTTCTTTTTCTCTGCAGGGCAACAACGTGGTTATCCCTCTGCTGGTCCAGATGGCAGGAGAGAACCAGTGGATCAGAGTAAATATCAGCTGTCCTCTGATAAAAAGAAGCAGTCAGAAGACCCAGCCAATGTGTGAGTGACCGCTGATTGAAATATTAACAGGAATCAATGACTATAGGCCTACTGTTAAATACTTTCCACAGTGACCTTTCTTCTTGCCACTCTTATGTACAGTTCAAATCTGTTTTGCTCCCCTCTGAGCTGTGGCGCTCTGCAGCTCCTCCAGAGTTACCATAAACCTCTTGGCTTTCTCTTTCTTTTAATGCTTTCCTGATGTCGATGGTCATGTCCAAGAATAAATTTGGAGCTGAGCTATGCTCTTTGAGTTTTCAGAAGACGCTCCATCAGCATCAGCTATGGTCTAATGAACTAATCCTGCCGTGAACCTCACTACAGCATCTCCATGATCCGTCTGCCCTGCTCCTTGATCTTATTGAGGCTCGTTGTTCACCAATGTCCTGTCAAACCTTTGAGTCCTTCACAGCTGGGCTGGGATTAAATTACAAACAGCTGGAGACTGCTTACTATTTAGTGGAGTTCTCAGGGCAATGGGTTGCTCTGGATTTTATTAGGCGTATCAGAGTAGAGGGGGGGGGGGGCTGTATGCAATTGCATGTCTCATGTAAAACATGTATTTTTTTTTTTTTTCCTTGCACTTTACAGTTGTGCCCTACTTACGTGTTAGTCTGTCCCATAAATGGGGCATTCCTCAAATTACATCACATTTGCCAGGAGCCAGCCCGAGTTTCCCGGCTGGTCGGACAAGAAGAATGCAAACTAGAATGGCAACAACCGCAATACCAATCATTTTGGAAGCTGATTAGGTCCCAGGAGTTTCATTTAAACCTGTTTAAATCTAGAAACCCAGCGTAGAACAGTTTAAACATCAGTTGAAACGTAGAGGCCTCAAAATGAGCGGAAAGAAAGCAATATTAGAACGGTGGGAGAGGCTGCCCACTCACAACAGATCAAATGCAAGGAAGTAACCCGCTGAATCTGTGTAGAATTACAGCTAATACTAAGAAACAAACATTATTACAGGCCTATATTTTAAATTATTATAGGGCTTATTGCAGACAATAGACTTAAAAACAGACGAGCCTAAAAAAGCGATTTCACCCAAGAAACTGCAACCGCTGACTCACAAAAGTTGCAAGCAACCTTAGAGGAAAAAAAAGCCCAAATTGGCTTATAATAAGCCGACTAAATGCAACACTGAAGCTCACATAAATACTAAAGGTAGAGAGCACATTTAGGCATCTTTGGTCAGATTCCATAGTAAAGTCCTCTCGGTTGCAAGCTCGTATCCAACACCGACATTTCTCTGCACTCTTTTGGGGTTTTGGAAAATCAATGGGGGAAAAAAAAAACATCATGTGGTCACCTTCAGATCACGAGTCGCTCCAGCAGATACCAACACAGCAGCAGTGTTTTTGTTGTTGCCATAATATCTCTGTTAAGGCGATATTCAGGACAAATCTGTCCACCATTTGACTCATAACTATTCAAGAGTTACCGCTCTGCTTGTACGACCACAAGATGGCCGCAATGCATGCGTCTAAATTTAGTAATTTCACATAATTTGAGGAATACCCTTATAGGCCAATAAAATACTCCGAAGCTTCTGTGATTAAAGTCTTGAGTGATATGATAAAGCTAACTGAGGATAAATACTGTTACTAGGCACTTTGTCCAATATCTATTTTTTTTTTTCTTTCTTTGGAACCTGGGTGATGGGACTTTATCTTCTGAATATTTATTTAAAGCCTAGCAAAATCCTAACAATAAATGCTTACAAATTTTATATTACCCAAAGGTTTGTTAGGGGGAACATGCGTTTCTGGATCAGACCATCAAAATGTGTCTCTTCTTCAGCTTCCCTCGGCGATTGTGATGCTGATAAATCCCTGCTTATAGACTGTGGCCACCAAAGCATCACCAGTTACGCCTGCCAAAAACTGGGATGCTGCTATGATGTTCAGGCTTCGGCCTGCTACTACAGACTTAACAGTAAGAGAACCATTTAACCTCTCTGTAAGGGTGCTAGGAGGATTGTAGCATAAGAGACCCTGCCCGCTCCCTCAAAATTAGCTAAACTATATTTTACATCATACCTGTAAGCTCATGTAGATGATTAATTCTTCATTTAACGTTTTGTTTCTGATCGTGTAAGCAAGGGGGTAGGAGGAGCATTCGTCGTTTTGTTTTAGTTCTCTTTTAACCAGGATGATATTAAATTTGGCACTGTTTTTTTATATAAACTTTTTAACCAGCTATTTTTAATGAAGTGTGTTTAATGAATGGTGTTTTTTTTTTTTTTTTTTTTTTTTTCAATGAATTGTTGTGGGGGGTTTTTTGAGGAAGGGTTTTATCCATTCACTCATGGGAAGTTATGACAGAGTGCAAATTGTGCCTGTGCAGTAAAACCCCAGATTTCTCCCAAGGGGGACGTATAAAGCTGCTTTGACTTTTGACACTTCCTTTTTGTTTTGCGACTTTGCTTAGCCTGCTCTTTGGATGGACACTTTGTGTTCACGGTCAAGGCTACAGACACCTACCCACCCATTGATCCCAGCAGCCTTGTAATCAAGGATCAGCCTCACTGTTTGCCCGTGGTCTCAACTCCTGACACTGCTGTCTTCAAGATGGGAGTCATGGACTGTGGTGCAAAGATGAAGGTGAGCCACCAAGCCTCAATCTGTCTTCATATTTAGATGTCTGCTCTAGCAGGACAATGGAGATGGTGGTGGGGTTTGGCGTCCATTAACAAGCTGCATTAGTGCTTTGGAAAAGTACTGAAACCTCTTGACCATTTGGACATTTAGTCAAGTTAAAAAAACAACTATTCTCAAGGTATTTTATTGGCTCAATTCATCTAAAATTGGGAAGTGTATAGCACAACTGCTTGCCTACCAAGATGTGACTGTGCACTGACAACGGGAAGCGGAGCAAGGACGGCATTAACTCTGGAGTAGTTGCTGAGATCAGACTTTGGAATACTTTGCCCCTCCATATACAAACAGCATCCACAGTGGAGTGTTTTAAGTCTTGTCTTAAGACCCACTTTTATTCTTTGGCTTTTAACACCGCGTAGTTGTGTGGTCCTCTGTGTCCTTTTTAGTTTATTTATTTTTTGTTATGTACAGCACATTGGAAACTTTTACTGTTGTCAAATGTGCTATATAAATAAAGTGGATTGGATTGGATCAACAGCTCAGGTGGGAGACTGTTCGATTCAATATACCTTTATTGTGCCCGTGGGGAAGCTTGTTTTGGGCAAGTGAAGTTGCACTGAAAGTAGATGCAGTAAAAATGGGGCAGTCCAACAATAAGAGACAGGTCGCTAAAGCCTTTCAAGTGATGAAAGCATTAGAAAAACATATAAAACATGATTTGGATCAAAAGATATTCACGTGTTCGACTGGAACAGTCAAAGTCCAGAACTAAATTTGACTGAGAATCTCTGACAAGAATTGAAAATGTATCTTCACAGATGCTTTCCATCCAGTCTTCTTGGCCTGGAGATCCAATCTGAATGGGTTGTTTTTTTTTTTTGTTTTTTTTTAATCCATCTGTATTTGTGCAAATCTGGTAGAATCATACCTAAAGGAGACTGGCAGCAAAATGCATTTCTGTGGTATTTACTTTGGGAGGCTGAATGCATGTCAAACGTTTCATTCGCATTTTTTTTTTCCTTTCACTTTAAGTTACTTTGAAATTTTACATGATAGACCAACACACAAAATAGTGCAGAGGTTTGTGGTTGTAATGTGACACAAGATCTGGAAAGGCTCAAGCGATATGGGTACGTATGAAAAGCACTGCATGAGTTCACTCACTAAAAGTTTTTTTTCTCACTTTAAACATCCACATTGATAGTCTTTCGAGAGACTGAATCTTTTGCTTGGTTTGTAGAAAGATGGAGATCTGGTGATCTATGAGGTTGAAGTGGAGGAGCAGAACAACAAATACAAAAGACGTTCACCATTTCGGTATGCTTATAACCCTTTATCTATCTTTTTTCTCTTTGTTTTCCCCTGTGAGTAAAAGAGCTGACAATTATGTTTTCAGTCTTCAGGTTGAGTGTGAATATGAGGAAACAGATTTCAAGCGTGCAAAAGACTTGAGGTCCTTGTATACAGTGACCAATCCACCCGCTGTAGTTGGACAAGGAACCATCACTGTGCAGATGAGATTAGCAACAGGTAGTAGACTTACTTTTGCCAGCTCTAATTGCTCATCAGCCACCCCTGACCCACTCTGGTTCCTCTCCAGACGCTACCTTTACTACCTTTATTCCCAAGGACCAGCTTCCTCTGAAACTGCCGCTGCGTGAAACGGTGAACGTGGAGATTTCCATCGTTCCTCCATCCCCTGACCCTACGCTCTCGCTTCGTGTGCGAGACTGCTTCGCCTACCCTGTGTCTATGCACTCTGTGTGGACCCTACTCCATGATGGGTGAGTGGTGTCTACGATGCACCTACCTGAGAATCGTGCTGGACCGTGAAAGTGGACTGATTTCAGTTTTCCCTGGATAGATGTCCCAACCCTCTAGACAACATGAGAAGCTCCGTCCCTGTGGACAACCAGGGGAAGGCCACCACTCACTCTCAAGTTAGGAGATTTGACGTGAAGACTTTTGCCTTCTTGGACCCTGATACTGGCAAACCAAGTGTGGAAAAGGTAACCTTATCAGATCTTACCTACAGTACTGGATATGTTTATTACCCCCCCCCCCCCCTTTTTTTTTTTTAAATGAAATGTACAATGATAAATGGGCTTAATTTATACACCGCTTTTCAGTCAACATTTACACTAGAACTACATTTACCCAATTGGACTCTAACGCATGCTCATTCATACACCGATGGACAACTTCGGGTCAAATGCCTGGCCCAGGGGCACATCACCTTGTGGAGGAAGCTGGAGATCAATCTACATATATCTCCGATTGCAAGAAAACTTCTGTTCCCGCTGAGCAACGGTCACCCACAATATGTTCCCAAGGGTTCCCTTTGGGATTAGAGCAGGCCCACAAAATCTGAGATCCTCCACCATTGTTAACACTGAACATGAAAATGCATCCTTTGTTTTATCCTGGACCCATTTGGACCGTTGTCTAGGTATTGGGGAAATCTGCTGACGCAAACTGGTTTTAGATTGACCCCATCAGTTCCTACTAAAAACCCGGTGGTGTTTACTGCTGCTTTTAGAAGTAAAATGGGCCCACAGTCACACAGGTCCTCTATGTGGTGAATTGGTTACTTTCCATAATTGAATCCTCGCTAAATAAATGCACTTTTCACACTTTTTTTTTCTTTTTTTTTTAAGTGAGATATTGCTACAGCAATAAATTGAATTTATTTTGATCCCTTTAACATATATTTGCTGGTCGTGCTTATTGGGCTGGCACTGTTGCAGTATACCAGATTTTGTAACCTCTACTTTTTAGATGTACTTCTATTGTTGGGTGGAAATCTGCACAGAAGACATTGATTGTACCCAACGTTGCACTATCATCTGTAAGTATGCCTTTTTTTTTTTTTTTTTTTTCAGTATTCTTTTTATTTTATTTTACTGTCTTCTGCCTCCACAGCATCAGATGCTGAGAGACGCAGAAGACAGGCCACCCCTACATCGCATCAGGACCAGCTCGTCTCCTTGGGGCCGCTTCAACCGGTCCAAAACGAACCTGAACTGGATGGCAGTCAGTGTGAAAAATTGAGCACGGGTAAATCCTCCTTTCAAACAAAACGGTCAGCATGCCGATGGTAACGGTTCGGTTGTAACTGGCCTCCCGTTTCCTAGTCTTCAGAGTGATGCTCTATGTTGTCTCTGGTGTTGGCGCCGCCCTGCTGCTGATTCTGCTGTTTGCTCTTTGGTCGACCATCCACAGATGTCGGGGGACAGAGGGTTGACACTGAAGATCCCCTTTAAACAAGCTGAAGAAATCTCTTTTCGTTTTAGTTTGCTCACATTTTTTAACAGCTTTATTTATACCATAACCGAATATTAATTTTATTTTATTTTATTCAGAAAAGATTGTTACAGAAGTCAAATGACTGGTGATAGAGAACACAAATGAATTTTGACTATGGATTCATTTTCGTTTGTCATGGACAGAGACATATTTGCTACTCTTCACTGTTTTTGATGATTTAGTAGCAGAGGAAATGAAGTACTGCAATACTGAAAATAAATTGCATTTCCATTCTTGGTTAACACAATGTAAGCTCTGGACCTTTGTTTCTTTTATTCCATGCTGAAAATCTTTTCATAATATGGGTCCGAGTTTTGCAAGCTTTCTGGTTCCTTTCGGAGGCGAGTATAAGGCAGTGGGTTCAACATCTAGAAGTCATCGGCTCTGACCCAAAAACCCTGACCGTGTCCAGTGGTTCTACAAAACTTGATAAATCAACTCGAAAGGAGCTGAGTTACCAGTTGCAATCAATATTTGGCTACAAAGAAAACTTGAATTCACCAAAGTTTTTAACATACACTGCATATTTACAGCAGCCTCTCTCGCTTCAAGAAAACTAAAATGTATAAAGTTGCAACATGCAGGGTTTTTATTTTATTTTTTTCAGTAATTAATGCAATGGTGGCTTGGGCAGTACTGCACAGGTGAGATCTGACCTCTAGGAAATATCACTTTCTCCTCCAGCTAATGCACATTCCCTTGGATGGATTGGTATACAAACACAAGGGAGACTGATCTCTGTATATGTAAAAAATTATACTTCAATGTATAAAAGCAAGTCAAAATGAAGATTAGAGGGGGCACAGAAAAAAACTGGAGTACTGAATAATGATGCATCGTCAGATTACAAGCTTCAAGCAGGGGAATCCAAGAAGCTGTCTGTATAAGGCATAGGAGCTGGCCGTGGTGTTCAGTGATTTCAGTTCAGGAAAACTCTAAACATCTTCCCCTCTTGCCAAAAGTGTCCAATATCAGTCGTGCAGTTTTTGAGTCACACCAAGTTTCATTTTCCACCTGTGAGGATCGTATGGCTGCTGCTCATTGTTTTCTTCAACCACATCAGGAGATGCTGGTGCTCCCTTAGTCTCTCTGGACGTGTCTAGTTAGGAAAAGAGCCAGCTGGAGAGGTTTGGAACAGGGCTGCAGGTCCTGATGGCCTGTGTGAACCAGTTATGTAGAAGTCTGCAGCCACTCTGACATTCATCCGGCCCAGGAGAGCGTTCACAAAAGTCCTGGAGAGACTCCTGTCGGCCCAGGTTGGTTCTGTTTTAGAGCCTCTGGAGGGGATTGTACAGAGTGGGAAAACCATAATATAAAAAATAAAAACACTGAGCATCCTCTTCAAAGGGAACCACTTTAACAGAGCTTCTTCAGTCAGAGGCTTCTTTGGATTTAGAAGGTAAACCAAGCCGATGTTATGCAACAGTCCATAAAGTGGTGCATTACTGAGGTGGGAGAAACTATCCAGTTCTCAAACTTTTAGACGTAAAAATCTGAAAAGTGGGGAAAGCAGTGTGACAGGTCACAGATAAAGTTGTTGGTCAGGTTGGAAAACAATATCTTACTGTTCAATCCATCATCTGTAAATGGAATATAGCACAACTGCAAACCTACTAAGACATGGTGGTTCAACACAGGTTGACCAAGGACAGCGTTAATCATAGCAGCCAAGCGGCCGAATGTAACTCTGGAGGAGCTGTTGATCTGCAAGCTCAGGTGGAAGAATCTGTCAACACTGGAAACGTGACAGCTATAAGAAATCCCGTTCAAAGTTTGACAAGTCCTTTATAGGAGACAGCAAACAAAAAGGATGCCCTACTGAAGATTTAAGGCTAAAATTTAACTTTATAGCACATGCAAAACGATACGTATAACTAATGCTGCACATCACCCTGAGCACAGCATTCCCCCTGTGAAACCTGGTGTTGGGACCATCATGCTGTGGGAATGTTATTCTTCACCAAGAAAGGCATCAGGAAAGCTGGACCGAGCTAAACAAGGCAAACGCCCCTACAGCCTGAGCTGTGTCCATGCAGTTTTCAGTATATGGTCAAATATTCTGTGTGGTTTTCCTTTTACTTCAGTTATGCAATTCTTTATCAGTCTATCATATAAAATCCCAATAAATATGAATGCCTAGCCCCAGACTTTCCAATCTGTAATTAACTAGTCGTACAAGTGGTCAAAATCAGGAACAATACTTTGGTTGTTCATGTAAAATGTGAAAAAAATAAAACCTAAAAATCAAACTATAAAATTTAAAGGTTTCACAACCTGATAACCTTTAAAAATCTTACTGTATACGACTCCAGGGTCACGGTAACAGCCAATAATTTGATAGCCATGAAAAAAAAACATAAGTTTATTAACAAATGAAATCCCAAATTTATGAAGCAACTCAAACAGAAAAGCAGCTTAATGAGCCAAAGAGGAGCAGTCGATTCAGTAAGGTTTGAACTTCCTCTGCGCTCTCATCAGAGCTATTCGCTGTTTGTCCTCCTCAAACTTCTTTCTCAGTTCCGCAATATCTGGAGCAGAAAATGGATCAGAAAAAAGGTTTACTTCCTTCTTAACATTAATGTTCTTTCGTGGTTCAGGGTTCTTGAAATATGAGAAACTTACGTTCTTTCTGCGTGTTCCGGTGCTGCCACGTGTAGAAGTTCATCAGCTCTTTCCTGCTCTTCTTCCTCTTCTCCCTCTGCAGAGTCCTCTTGTTGGCGGCCTCGCTGTGAGGGCGGGCCTTGGCGCCCTTGTGCCCTCTCGTGACTTTCACCCAGCCCTCCTCGTCCTCCTGCTGTTTCTCAACCTCCTGCCTCTGTCGCTCTGCCTCCTGTGACAAACCAAAGTCAGGTTTAAGTCCCATGAACTTCGATGGAGATGGTGTGCTTCCGGAGGACGACCCGTGCCGTTCTTACCTCTTCTTTCCGCTTGTCGTAGTCCTGCATGAAAGAGTCGACTGTCAGCTGCAGTTTGTCGGGCCGAATGAAGGACTTTGAGTATTGCTGGATCCATTCTGTCATGGGGGACATGCACCAAACAACACGCATGTGTCACGTGGACTTTCTGCAACCTGCCGACTGCTCTCTAAACATAAACTAAAATATTTCTATAGTCAAAGTAACAGCAGATGCAGTGCCTTGCTGCAGTATTCACTTTATTGAACTTTTTCACATTCTAACACGTTATAACCCCAAATTTCAGTTTCTTTTCTTATTGTATGTAACAGATCAACACAAAGCAAGGCATGCTTGTAAACTGGAAGGAAAAGGTGCATGGATTTCAAATGTTTTCTTCTAAGACTGCTCTATATGTAGCTCCATTCGTCTTCCCTTGAACTCTGAGCAGCTTCCCTACCCCTGCAGAAGAGAAGTGTCCCCACAGCACGATGCTGCCACCACCACGTTTCACCAAGAGAACAGTATGCTCTTGTTGACGGGCAGTGTCGGCTTCTCTCCAACACACAGTGGTTTCCATGTTCGCCAAAAACATATTTTTTTTGGTCTCATCTCTCCAATACACTTTGTTTGTTTTCCATGCCCACTAAATGATTTCAGAGAAACTTTAAACAGGATTTCTTTTGGCTGTTTTCAATTATTACATTCATTTATTCACTCTTGCTGTTGGCAGACTATCGTCCGCTGTAGATCTCTGTAGCTCCTGCAGAGCTACTAGTAGCCTCTTGGCAGCTTCTCTGATTAATGCGCTCCTTGTCCGGTCTGCCAGTTTAGGTAGATGGTAGATGTCTTAGTCCCGCCATGCTATTTCCATTGTCGGATAATTGGATTAAGATTGCTCTTTGAGATGCTCCCGGCTTAGGATATTGTTTATTAACCTAACCCTACTTTAAACTTCTTCACCACTTTGTCCCTGATCTGACTGCTGTGTTCCTTGTCGTCGTGATAATGTTTGTTCTCTAATGTTCTCCAACAACCCTCACAAGCCTTCCCAAAAAAAAAAAAAAAACTGTATCAACATTGTGAATAGAGTACACATAAGTGCCTTTGGAAGACAAGTGGTTGCAATGGATTTAATTCTAATAATCTTTATTGTCATTGCAAAGGACTTTATTAAATTTGTCCTCTGCATTCTGGGGCAGAGGGTCTTGCTCAGGGAGCCAGAGCGGCAGTCTGTGCGGGAGTTGAACCAGGATGCAAGTGTCCTGCTCTCTAACCACGAGGCCACCACTCCCCGTTAAGACGGCTGAATACTAATCCACTTCTTAATCGTTTTGGATTTTAGCCATTGTAATCCTTCCCTACAACTTATAAATCATGCCCTACTTTGTGGGAGGGGGTCAATCACATAAAATGTCCTTAAAAATCACAGAAACTCTGTTAAAATCCAGTCTGTTTGGAATACATAATGTGAAAACCGGTGACTCACTCTGTACTCCTGTTTTCACTGGCCGCTGCTCTGTGCTGACCACCAAAGGATCATTATGTGGATGGGATTTAGCTGCTGCTATACTGGAGGGGCTTTCAAACACAATGTAGCCAACCTTGAAACCCTGGGAGACATAAATAAAGACATAATCAACTTGGTTACACACACACACACACACACACACACACACACACACACACACACACACAATTGAGATAAAAAAAAAACTAGAAATAGGTTGACCTGTTTATCAGCTGGTCTGAAGACCTTGGACAGCTTGGGTCCAGACTCCTGAGGGGAACCCGGATGATCGCTCAGCTCTACTGAAGCAACGCTGCCAAACTGGGAGAATAAACCTTTGACAATACTCTAAAACACACAAAATAGCAGATGAATGTTAGCCTCTTCGATGATATATCGCATCAGATAAATTGTCCAGCGGCTAATCTTTGCGGCAGGCTGGATGCTAGGAGCTGGGGTCTCGCCTCTGAGCAGTATGGAGGGATGTTGAGCACAAATAAAGTCCGATCCAGCGGTCTGACGGAGCTCTTCTCTGCTCGGACTTTGTGCTCCTTCACATACAGAAAGTGTCGTGCAGCGCTGTCGGAGCTGAACTGTAAGGACAGAACTGCAGAGAGACCGGAGGAGAACCAAAACATCAGCATCCACAAACACACG
Organism: Fundulus diaphanus; assembly: GCA_037039145.1. Taxonomy (NCBI): domain Eukaryota; kingdom Metazoa; phylum Chordata; class Actinopteri; order Cyprinodontiformes; family Fundulidae; genus Fundulus; species Fundulus diaphanus. The sequence continues at coordinate 13,278,060 of CM073140.1, forward strand.
AAGCAGCCATGGACTCTAACATTACGACGCAACACGGTTACAGAATAGACCTGGATAAAACCCTCCTTCTGGAGACAGTAATCATGAAAAAATAACGATAAATACCCGTAAATCCTCCAGGAATAACACACGCTTCCTTGGTAGCATGTTTCTTCTTAGACGGCGCCATATTGTGTGACCTTTTCAACCGGAAGCGCATCCGCGGTACAACGTTGACGTTTCCGTTTTTTTTTCTTTTGCGTTTCTTTTTTTAGGTTTTAGGTACATTTTAAATATATGGGGAGAACTCAAAAAATTGCAGTAATTTATCGTGATATTTATCCTTTCATAATATGAATGTTAATAAATAAAAAATGCGAGTTTATTTGGTTCTGCCAATGAAAACTAGTTAAATTCTCTCTACCAAACGTCTTATTCTGCTATTGACTCTTGCTTGGTATTGTTTATTGAACCAGAGGTACTGGCAGGTCCAAACGGACCCTGCTGTTTCTCTCGTATTTGCTCAAACGTGACGACTCCGCTGATAAATTATCTGTAAAGCAGCCTTCTCATTAGGCACTTAAACACAACCTTCCCCCAAACACTATTAAAACGCAATAGATGCACAAATTTAACACAAAACCTTCTTCTTTTGGTTTCACATTAACATTCCTATCCATTATTTTGATTATTTGACTTCCTGTTACACCAAAAGAAAATGCAGAGGTATCTGACGCAATGCTAAAAAATTAAATTAAATAAATGCTTGATGGCACTTTTGGTCTTCTTGGACAGAAGATATCTCATCTGCAATTTTTTTAAACGATTGTAACAATACACACATCCAAAATGTTGAGGTAAAATATTACCCCGAGTGCAAAGATATATCGGTCCTTAACTTGAAATGTATGAAAGCGCACATTAACAATAAAATTAAAGTCTTAAACATAATATGTACTGTATTCAAAGTATTTTTATTGTTTGTTAATGTTTGAGTTCTGTGGTTTATTCATTTATTATTTAGTTTTTCTCTGTTTTGGAGTGATGCAACAAAGCTGATCAAGGAAGAAAGTTCAAGTGCTATTCCTGTTTTCTTGTATGAACACTGGATATGGCATGGTGATGACCAGAGGTGGGTAGTAACTAGTTACATTTACTCAGGTTTATTTTAGTAACTTTTTGAACAATATGTACTTTTAGAAGTATTTTTACTGCATTGTATTTTTACTTGAGTCATATCATTAGTCAAGTATCGGTACTCTTGAGCGAGGATTCTTGAGATTTCTGGCTACTCTACTGCAAGTAACTTCGTGAAAACAGAACAAACTTGTTTTAACCAAAATATGCACCAGAGATAAAAACCTATAGTTTGTTAAATTGAGACTTCTTACTTGTACAGATTTGTTATTTTTATGTTATTTTCTATCTGCTGAGCTCATTGAACCATTTGGAGGCCAAATGAATGTTGTAAACAGATATTGTCATTGGAAGTACTTTCCACTGCTAACATACTGTATATATCTCAAATGTTGTATTGCTTTCAAGTTTAATTTGAAAAATTATCTAGAAAAGTATTTCTTTTGTCTTTAAAATAACAGAATTTGCACATAACCTTATATTTTTGTCTGTCCACTTACATCGTTTTTAAATATTAAAATAATCAGTTATGATTAGTTACTCAGTACTTCAGTAGCCTTCTTACTGAACACTTTTTATTCTTGAGTAATTTCTTGGCTGAAAACTTTCTACTTTTACTTGAGTAAAAATATGTTGAAGTAGTGTTCCTCCAACCACCTCATGACATAATTCTGCCATTGCTTTATGCTAGGGCACCTTCACTTCAGATCAAAGGGTCAAGCAGAAAACCAAACTTAGCTCCACTTAAGCATAATTTCTGCATCTGTACTGTAAACCAAAATAAAACATCTGACACCTGATTCGCGTGTCTTTCACAACTGTCCCGTGTCTCAGTGGGGCTTAAAATGTTGAATGACAGGAGTATAATCCTTGAGCATGTTCCAAGTTTGTGATAACTTTTGGAAAATGTACATGCTTTTTCTTCATAGAGTGGATGTTTAATTATTCATGATCGTAAAGAGAGAGACAAGCTACAACTTTGACTGGATCTAAAAAGCTAAATATTTAATGGCAACATTTCACAAACAGATCCGTCATCCCCGACTGACAAAAAAAAAAAAAAAAAAAAAAGCAACCTAAAAGTTTTTACAGTTGTTTGCCATAAACAGAGCGTAATGTGTACTACAACAAATTATGTTTACTCTGCTCCAAAACTAAACAAGCACGAGGAACTCGTTACAGAGCACTGAATTCCACACCAACTGGAAATCCAATGAAAACGTGGTCCTGGTCTCTTCCTGCTGCTGTAATACATGTATGTTGTTGTTGGGTTTTTTTACAAGCAGAACTGGTCATTTGTTTAACCAGGTCCCAAAGTGGGGAAATATTGCTAAAGAAAACTGAAATATTCTGGTCAAATAGACTGAACTCTGATAGAGGTTCTAATAACTAAACAACCACATGTGTGCACGTTTTTAAATGGTGTTGATTCTTTGTAGCTTCAGTTTTCAAATTGCCTGTCGGGTATTCTTTTAAACCACTCTTTTGGAAGGTGCAGATAACTGCAGAGTAAAAACAAGCCAAATTTTATAAAACAACACAGCCACCACCCCATCTTTATGCTGATTTAAAATATCAACATTTCTTCAGCTGGTCCAAGTAACACTGGATTACACAAAACCTAAGATAAAGAGGACGTGGATCATCCTCTAACCCATCGTTCCAAGGACTCATCTCAACGAAATGTCTAAAAACCAGTTTCATCAGAGAATGTGGACTGCTTGCCATCAGTGGGAACCACGGCTTTAATGGGAACACTGAGGATGCTGAAACACAGCAGCGCATTCGTTCCGGACATCAGCTTTATATCTTGATGCGAAAGGCGGTGGTTTGTGAGCTGGGCGCCTCGGTGGTGGAGGTGGACTGTGTGGTGGACTTGAACAGAGCTTTGAGGATGGTCTGGGGGTCCACTTCAGCAGTGGGCTGAGAGGAGGCTCGCTGGCCGCTGGGACGGGACAGAGAAGGCGGCAGACCGTCTTTCTTCACGCTGCCGCCTGCTCCTGGGGTGTCGCTGAGTCTTCTGTAGGAGCCCAAAAACAAAGAATTTGACCACCTTCCCCCTTTACCACCATTTATCTAAACATACTTCACATCGTTTTCATGTTACATCAACAAATTAGGGCTGCACAATTAATCGCATTTGCAATATATTCGCAATTATAAAAAAAAAGTTTCCAAATCGCAGAGGTCTGCAATTTTTGGCTATGTAACAATTAGTGAATCAGATGCCTCCTTTAGAAGTAATATGTTTAAAGTGGGTTTGCCTCCAGAAAGAGTTTCAGCAGTGAGATAATCTAATTGTATTACTTGTTTTAGAGTTTATATAATCATACTGTTTTACCAGAAACCTTCAGGAATCTCACCATAGCATTAAGTACTGCTCAATCACTTTAATACATAGACTTGCTTGTTGGTTGCACTTTGCAACAAAACAAGGATTGATGTCCAAATCAGTTAAAAGCTGTTCTCTTGAATAATATTCTGATTAATACAAATATTAAAAGTTCTTGTTTTAAATAGTCCTTGTTTACAAACATCTTTATCTAGAGGCCATTTTTGTTGCTTGTGGTTAATGCAGAGAAAAGTCTAAATCAAATCGCAATTTTGGTTGAATATATATCGTCATTTCTGCTCTGAGTTGAGACGCAGTGGGTCTTTTAGCACGTAATCTGCACAGCGATGAAACAGATTGATTTGTTGTTTGTATATGTTTAAAAAGACATGATAAATTAAACTGGAAAAAAAAATAATCGCATTAAATCACAATGAGATATAAAAAAAAAAAAAAATCACAATTTGATTTTCCAAAATCGTTCATCCCTACAACAAATCCAACTTAATGCCAATAATACTTTATTAATCCCAAGAAAAATGAAAAATAGTTTTGTGAATTTTGTGTGACACGCCAACATAGCAGTGCATTACTAGATATTTTTACACGGACTTAAGTAATCAGGATAAAGGGCCAATCAGAATAAAAATGTGTCATGTAAACACAGCAGGAATATTGTGATCAGATTAAGGTCAATCTGATGACATTGTGTCCCGAATGAGACGTGTGTTTTACGCCGATCCTTAGTCCAAACACTTGTTCCAATCATGTCATTCAGAGCGGGACAAACTGTATGTCCTGTGTCTCATTCTGACCAACAACATGTGTTGCTGAGCCTTGAGCTTTATTAGCGAGCGCAGTAACGTCTCAAAGGTCATTAGAACCTGGCAGGGGTCCATTCTGGACTCTCAGAAGACACAGAACCAACACACTTTTCCGTTTTCCAGGTTTGTTTGTATATGATTGTTCAATAAAGTAAAAAAAAAAAAAAAACATGGCACTTTTTTTTTTTTAGGCCTGACGGAAGTGGAACTTACGGAAATTTGACGACTCTTCACATGTCAAAGGCCTTTTATTCTGAATAAAGCCTGGTGCATGTAAACATTTTATATTATATCCATATAACTGAGGTACTGAGATCATTATTCTTTTTTTAATCTGAGTATATTTCAATCCGATCAAGGAATTTTGCACATGTAAACATAGCTACTGTGAAGAGGAAGGAGGATGGTAGACGGCTTGCAGTTTTTAAGTCTGATAGGAGTGGCTTTGCCTTTTTGATTTAGCACCGTTTACTTGGATACCCCTAAACAAAATCCCTTCAGAAATCCTCTGATTAGTCAAGCAAATAATCTCTATGAAGGCCTCAGGTGTCTGTTAGAGAACGTTGGTGAACAAACCGTAAAAGAAAAAAGTCATCTGACTATAGATGAGAAGTAGAAAAAGCACAAAAGATAATAGTTAGTGATAAAAAATAATTGAGGAATCAAAAAAATAAATAAACTGATAAGAAAATAGGCAAAGTCCCCTCTGGGTTAAAGCCCAGGGATTAAATGTGTGTTTTTATGTGAGTTTTAGAAACAACGCCTGACAAAGCCTGTCTTGATGTCTGCTGGGAAATCCTCCCAGTGTTAGAGCAGCAACTGAAAAAGCTGTCGCCTCTGAGCTTTATTCAAATCTTTGAAAAGACTAAAATACTCTGGTCAGCTGACATAAGCAGGTCAGAGTTCAAATCTGCGCAAGTTCTGACAAATAAAACCAGGCAGCAGTGAAATACTCAACATTTAACTGGAGGGCCGTTACGTGACACTAAATCTGGAGCAATGTGCTCCCTTCTCCTTGTACCCGCAAAAAATAAAAGATAAAGTCTGGGAGATTTAAAAGCATGGATCACTAGTTTATGTTTCTATATAGTTTGGGTTGACTTTTGCAAGTCCATTGTTCTTTAAAAGGAAACCGGACTTCACCACAGAGTTAACATGGCTGTTAAGTTTTAAACAAGCATAAAATTTAACTGCTAAAATTGTAATCAAGCATTTTTATTACTGTGTTAGAGAAGAAAGGTTGAACTCCAAAGCTCTGCTTAGACATGGGCGTCTACCTAAACTGACAGGCCTAAAAGGGAGCACACTAAGACAGAATCACCCAGGAGGCCCATGGTATCGCTGGAGGAGCTGCAGTTTTACAAAGCTCGGGTTGAGAATCTCCTGAAGTCAATGATAAGTTGTCTACTCCACAGATTTGATTTCAGTACGGAAAACATGCAAGAAAATAGGCCACGTTCTAAAATAAAGCCATTACAAAGCCATATAGAGGACATGGCATACATGGAAGAAGGCGTCATCTTCACCAGAGATCGAAATTGATCAATGCCAACATATGCAGCGGCAGGCTTGCACCATTTCTGCCTTTCTGGTAATTTTACATTATATTTTCAGGTGATCAACTGCAGCAGGAGGGTAGGTTGCTACAGGTTCCTACGTTTTCCTGCTCTAATTGTCAGCGTCAATCTGGGACCCTGATTTGTGTCATTGGTTCATAGAACAGAACAGAAAAACCTTTATTGTCCCACAACGGGGAAATTTGGGAAATTCACTGTTTATTATGCGACTGAGCCGCCTGCTGATGTTTTCCTGTGTTAATTCGTACCGCAGTGGAAGAAAGCAATCCACGGTGCAGGACTGCACACCTGGGAAGTGCATCTCAAAGGGGAGCTCAGACCGACAGAACCCCATCATCAGGCCGTCTAGTCGGTCAAGCTAATCTTTAAAGCGATGGCGTTTACTACGTCACTGCTGCTGATAAACGAGCTTTACTGAGCTTTTTACGTTGCTCTCAAGCATTAGTGTTGTACTGTTAGCCTAGTGTGGCGGGAAAGGGTCAGTTTGTACCGATTCTGAAGCACATGAGTATCTTTGAATAAATAATAGGTATCAATTTATCGAGATATTGATTATTTTGACAACCTTACCAGGCTTACTTGTATACAATTTTGAAAAACATTTTCTGTAAGTGGGTCTCAAATAAAACGGATAAAGAACATTTGTAAGCTTCAGGTAAAAGTTAAACTGGAGCTCAGAAAAACAAAACTAGTGACTGAATGCAGAGAATGATGAATTCTAATAAAAAAGGGGTTAACTCACAGTAAAATCGGCTGATCAGAAGTGATGACGCTTCCCTGAATGTGAAGGTTACACTTCATGGGTTGGCCTGCCAGGGGACAAGAAATGATGAGAACAACTCTAATCTTTCAAACAAAAATACAGATTACTCGATAAAAATATCCATCCTGGCTACAGTAGCTCTAGGGGCAACAACTCCTGTTGCCATGCGTGTTCTGGAACTCACCATCCAAGCAGCGATTGTTGTACTTCCTGTATGCACTGACGGCATCCTCCTTACGGACAAACACCACCTCAGCGACACCCACCTTCACCAGGCGTGCTCGCTTCAAAGCACCGCACACACAGAATAGTTCCTTTGGGCAAACAGGCAGCACAACCACACCCCGAGTTAGTCACTCCGGTTCTACGGCACGTCAAGGAATAACAAAGACAAGATGGAGGACAAACTCACCACTATGTCTTCCTCAGAAACCCGGGGATGAAGGTTGTTCACGGTTATTTTAGTTCCCTCCAACGGGCTAAAAGTCGGCTAAAACAGAAAGTTGGTCGATGTCAGTAATGAAACCTCAACTAACCTTAAACCTCACTTGGAGATAATAAACACAATAGCCCCATTTCCATTGAAAGCCCCAGGCTTTAAAAGGTGCATAGCCACGTTAATTGACTTTTTTAAATGTATACGTCAGTAGCTCACTCTGGTTGCATACAAAGTTTTTATGAAAGATTATCACGTCCTGCTGGTGTATTAGTTGATATTTTGGTGTTTTATACTTTGTTTTTGCTCAGTTTGTTTGTAAATAAAGCCTTTTGTGTTTATGGTGCAGCGGGGGTTAAAACAAGGAAGCGGCTAACAGCTATTAGCATCTCCAAGCAAAACAACGAAGAATGTTCCGAGATCCAGTGGGGGGAAAAAAAACACAATGAAATGTATGATTCCAAGAGGGAAAAGACGGGAATGTCACTGGGAATGCAGTATGAACATTGGTGTTCACTGAAGAGGACACTAAAGCCGCTGATCGCTCAGATGTGACTGTAGAGTTGGTTGACGTGAGTAAAAATTCTGTTATGAGGCTCTTAAAGTTTTTGTAGACCGGTGTATTTAATTAATAACGCCGACCTGCCGTTTTACTGCGAGGCGTTTCAGAAGGTCAGGCTCTGTCTGGCATTATTTCATTTTGATTAATTAAGCAAACCGGCATTATGATAGTTCTGCGATACTGTCTGTAGACGTCTGTTTATATCTGCCCCTCCTTAGAGCCGCATGATGCAACGCTCCCTGTGCTCAAATATTAATACCAGCAGTATTTCAATGCATGGCACCTGAAAATTAAAGCCCTTCAATTATTGCATCTAAACAATTCTTTGCCATAGCACACCTCAAAATGGCAGCGACAACAGCTATTCATTATGTTAAGCCGTTCTAATACGCAAACAAGGTAAAATAAAACCTTTGAACATTTAATACTGACCAGTTTGTGCATGCAGTGCTGGTTAAACTTCACGAACATCTCTTGAAATTGGAATATGATCTGGACAAACTGGATGTAACTAGATGTTAAGTTTTGATAATGTGGCACAGTTTGCATTTCTTCCCGTAGCTGCTGCTTCTTTTTTTACTAGGGGGGTTTGAGCATACATTTTTATAATAGGCATGGGTCTCAAGGCACACTAAGGTAAAGTGGCAGGGAGTTGTTAGCTTGCAAGGAGCTGAAAGCCTGGGAGGATTGCTGCATCAGCTCCCAAGAATAAACAACCCTGTCCTAAAACTCATTCCAAAAAAAATGACCTAAGCAGTCAGTCTCATCATGATTCAGGTGACCAAGTACACAGCTCACACCAAACAAAACTTTTGTAAGGGAGGCTTCAATTTTACAACATTCAAGAAATATCTTAAGGAATGGTTAAGGTCAACCCAAACTTGTGAGCATATTTTATAAGAACTCAGATCGACACTTATGTGCAATACATCTCGCACTTTAGGGCTAGTGCAAAGTTCAAGAAAATGCTACAGCTACTGTTTTGAGTATATTAATGAGTAATTGCTCCTGTCTGTCTTCGTCCTGAGTTTAGCTTGTGTGTAGTTTGCTGTTGTGAGTGACCCCAGCGTACTGTTTCTGTCTGGCCTGTTTGCAATGTATGAGTCTTATGTTTCTTTTATTTTAAATTTAATGTTAGCATCAACCTGTCCAGGGACTAGATGTAAATTAGCCAATGGCTACAATCTGGCATATTTACATATTATATGTATGATCTTTAATATGTCTTGTCCCTTTTTTAAATAAATAAATAAATACAATAGACCCAGGAGAGTGGCAGGTGGTTTGTTGACTTGGTAGGAGGACGGGCCTCCATGTGCTTAAAAACAGCAGCACTCCAACTGCAGGTTGCTCAAGCGCGACCCGCCAGAATTGGCAAAGACTCCTGGATACGTGTTGAAATATTTTCAGAAAAACTGAGTAAAAGTTTGGTTGCTTCTGATATAAGACTGTTTGTGGCTTGACCTAAATCACACAACTCCTTAGTCCTTTAATGAATTGCCAGAGAAAATGCCAGATGCCAGATTTGAAAAAATCTGTTAAAGTGTGTAAGTACGACTTTGGTTAGCAACGAAGCTGCTCCACTCAATGATATTCTGATTCTACAAGACTGCTGACTGTAATGTCTAAACTAGAAGTGCATTCATATAAAGGCCCCTCCGTACTTGGGTGTATTTCACTCCGTGGAGGTCCACGCGTACTTAAGGCAGACTCTTGCGCAGACTCCACGCATACAGGTACTACACGCAGAGCTCAATTTTTACGACAGCGTATGTAGTGTCCCACTGTAAACTTCTCCGAGGCAATAAGTCTTTACATCAAATTGTTTTATATGTGACTGAGCTTGATGCAGTGAGCTGCTCCAAGCAGGCGGTCACAAGGACGCGCAGCATCACAGACCCTCTTCTCACTGACCGGTGGGAGCCTGCTGGGAAAGAAACGGCTCTAGGTGCTCAGCTAGCTAATCACACATTTTACCATCCAGTCTGCCGCTTCGTCCCACTGGCAGGAAGTGTGGGAATTGTAGGAATTTACCACAAGAAATGTAGGCTATAATACGCTCTACTATGAAGGGTAGAATGTCCAGGGAGTCAGTGTGGAGTCCCCCAAGCTCACAGTATGAGAATGTGGGAGCCTTTAGGTAGCCCACGCCCAGAGTACGCCCTAGCAACAATAAATCTAGTAAGTTAATTCAATATAAAAGTTACGTTTATTTTGGCCTTATGTTAGAAACAGGGCAGCGTAGTCCACCTACTCTGTCCTTCTGACAGAGACGGAGAGCTCTCCATCTCAGGAGAGAGCTGCATACGTGAAGGCAAGATAAGCCAGAGGAGGAAAAACAGAAAAGTCATTTATAGATGCAAGCTCAACTACGTACCTGAGGAGGAGTAGGTGCTGCAGGGACGGCTTCAGCTGTCCTCTGCTGCAGAGTCCTGGAGACAGGACGCAAAGCTGCAGCAGAGGAACTGGCAGCAGCCGTGCTGGTGTTAGGCCGGGTGGGCACCACAGGGACGGGAGGCCGCGGGGCGGTGTAGGCATCATTTTTAACCACCTTAGTAATCGGGGCTGTCATGGAGAACATGGAGCTTGCCGGGCCACTCTGTATAAATATATTTTTTTTATTTTATGAGGGAACAAGATCCAGTATAAGTAATGCTTAAAACCTTTTGGGGATTTTTAAGGTCATCTTACCCGGGACTGGAGCATATTGTTGGCAGTTGTGATCTTTATCTGTTTGCTGGGAATGGTGTCAAGGTCACTTAAGGCAGGCTGAGAAAAAAAATGTATTAAGCAGCACATTTTACAGTCTTAATCAACAGTGAAGATAAAAGTATCTTGTATTGTTACACACTAAATAAAAGCAGTTCTACCTGCGTCATTGCACGAATCCCACCTAAGGTCCCAGCTGGACGTTGCTGAAAAACAAGTCGGTCATCGTAAACAAGCTTATTCGTATACTAAAGACAAAAAAAGTACATTTTTTGCACCCTCACCTGGATGGTCTTTGTTATTTTTAAAGCTGGCTCAGCAGCCGCTTGCGTCTGTGTTCCTCCAATGCTCCTCTTAAGGCTCAGCCTATCGCGAGCATCCATTATTCGTACATTATTGCTCAGCTGTGGTGTTGTGCTGACTCTGGTATTCAGTCCTTGTACACTAGTGGTAAAAAGCCTAGTATTTGCGCTAGCAAGATTATTGTTGGCTTGTATCTGTATCTGTTGCACAGGCGTCTTGCTTTGCAGCTGTTGTGTTATCGCTGCCTTTAGTGTGGTCTGTGCAGGGGTGCCAAACTGACTTTGCCCCTGTTTACGTGAGTTGATCATCTGTCGAGCATCCTGCACAGCTCCTGACCCTCCCCTGCCACGGATTTTGAACCGAGCATCTTTCTGAACCAGCTTCTCTCTGGCATCCTTCACTTGAAAACCTGAGGAGAGAATGAAGGGAGTTTGATGACCAAGATGATTTTAATCCTCGATTTGAGACTTGGAGGTATGAAAACCCTTACCTGTTCCACCTCCCAGGCGTTGTCTTGCATCACTGACTCCGATTTTTTGTCTGGCATCAAAATTTTTACTGTCCCCGCCCCCAACGCGTCCAAACATGGGCCTGAAGGATACAAACATTTTATAAACAGCAAATCTCTCACATAATGAAAATTGAGAGTTCCTACTTTATGACAAAACACCATAGTAAGCCAGACTCAGGCTTCTGAGATTTTACATCAATAACCGGCCCATTTATAACGTACATATAGAATAAAATCTTATTGGATTCAAAGCTAAAATTTCTACAGACAAATCTTTAAACACGGAATCTGCATAAAACAAACAGTACGGAAGGGGATGGATGGACAGACAGATGGAATGATTGATTAACTGGAGGATGAACAAATAGATGGATGGATTGATGAGGATCAAAATGAATCGGGTAATTAATGAATGAACATACAGACAAATAGGCAGGCAACTGTGATGATAGTATTGTTTATCATTAATGCATATTCTACCATTATTCCTTTACACAATGATCGTGTAAAGACAAACCAACTACCACTCCCTGTGAGCTTTAAGCATCTTTACCACTAAAAATGCTATTGACATCAGCATTGCAATGATCAGCAATACAATTGCAATAACATGTTTTCATGTTATTGCAATTACGATTTCATGCAGCCCTGATTTGAGGGATGAAATACAGTCAAACTGAGGGTCAGATTAACTAGCAAAACGATAAGTGAGTGAGTGAGTGAATGAATGAATGGTCTGATGGATGTTTATATGGAAATAAACTCAGAGGGCTGAATGGATGGACAGATAGGTGATGAACAAATGCATGTATGGCCAGACAGATCAATGGATTTAAAGATTGATTGATAAATAAAGGAAATTTAAGATACTTAATGTGATAACCGTGATTTTATTCACATAGACAATGGGAGAGGATTAAAAGCCTGGAAATATAAATATTGTTGCGCTGTGTGCGCTCTAATCATTATTCCAGACCAAGAAAAATACTTGGAATCAATACCTTTTAAAATGTGTTTGTGTTTCTTTTTAAAAATCTATGTCACTTCGAAATATAATCTCCCTTTATTGGATTTAACTTCACTTTCTAATACCGCGCTTGAGAAGTACATTCAGGCTGATCGTCTTTATTAAATGTTTGGCTGTAAGTAAACTATTTTCTTCCGTTAACACGGTGTAATGCGGTTCCAAAGCAGGAGTCGGTTAATGTAACTGGCACAGGGTAGAGGATAGGTTGTAGCATCAGAATTAAATGTCAAGAAGAAATACTAGCGGAGCTAAAGAGAGAAGCTACAAACAAAACGCCAAGCAAACATGATTTTATGATTAAAGCATTGCCCAAAACAACTAGGTAATATGCGTTGAAAATTTCTTGTTTATTAAAACTTAAAGGCTTCGTTTCTAGAGGCCTTTTGCTAATGGTTGCTACTTAGCTTAGCGTTTAGCATACCGTTGCTGCCACACGTAACAACTAGCAAACTGCAGCTTTACTTTATAGTTATTCCTTCTTAATTCCCACATAAACATAATCGATTCTTCATTAAAATATATTACAGCTCAGCTACATTTTACATACCGTTTAGCTGGAGATTTTAGGTTAATACCGCGCCGTCGTATAACTTCATCCAACGAGACGTCTGCCATTTTCTCGTACGCTACTGCCTCGGCGCATGCGCGTCACGATTTTTTTTAAACTAACATTATGGAAACTCCTGTAGACCAAAAAGGACAACAACGAGTCTTAATCGATTGGGTATATTTTTCCAATATGACGGCTTTGTGCCTTTTACCATTTGAAAATCAAGAATAACCTTCGTTTAACTGGGCTGTATACGGCCCTCTTATAACTGGATAATCTGTTATCAGTTACTCTTAAACAAGTCCAAGAGAAGTAGAATTACCCATGAGGCTTTGCGGCATTTGTTTATTAACTACATACATTTCGAGCCAACTGTATTTTGTTTAGTGTTTTTAGATACATTGTTCTTTAAAAAAAATACTATCTCCTTTATTGTAACATATTTGTACACATTTAACTGATGACCAGTTGGTCGTTCTAAGGCTGCACCCTGACTGAGAATGCTATCACAAGATATCTATATCTAGTCATCGGCAATTGACTGGCCATGCCTTAAACTGATGAGTAAGGAAAATAACGATGCGGGGTGACGCCCGCATCCTCGTTCAACATACGAGAGGAATTTTTGAAGGGGCATAGGTCTGTCTGTTCAAGTGACTCGCCTACTTCGTGAGATGCTTTGCAGAACAAGGACCTTCCCCGTTTCCAAAGCTTGTTAAATAATAAAAATTATGATAGCAATAATAGGTGTAGCATTTGTTATATATTACATTATTATGAACTAGAGGCGATTTTCTAAAAAGTTAAATTTTCAGAACTCGAAATTGGGACAGAAAAAGTAATAAAACTAATATGTCAAGGATTTCATTTGACCAAACCTTGGCAGCTGCAGTCACGGAGGTTGCGGTTTTCAAAGTAAGGTACAAACTCAACGCTGAAGGGCTTAAAGTCTGAACTCGAGGTATAAAAATCGTTCCATCATGAGACTTTTTTTATTGACGCATGATCAGATATTGTTAATTTAGTCTGTGTAGGCATATATAACTTGATATCTATGTATATATTGTGTAATAAACTACCAGCAGCAGACACCTGCTTGCATTCCATGTTTAATTTTTGTGCTTGTTGAAAAAGAAATTCAAGGGCCACTTGTTAATCAGAGTATGATATTAAGTGAGTTAAAGGAGCAAGAAGTAAGACATTTACCGTGAAATGAACCAAAATCGCCCTCACTTGTCACCCGGGATGGAAGTAACATTCCCAACAATCAGTCCTCTCCACAATAATGTCTTAGTAACGTTTTTCTTCTTTCAAAGCTCAAGGTACGGTCTGGAACTACTTCGGTTAGGTGTGTTTACTTCCTGGTTTCTGAGCCAATCATATGAAAGTTCCCAGGGTTCCCAAAGCAGGGCACGGAATTTGGCATTTTATTTTGGCAAAAGAGCAGCAGCCTGCAAACATGGAAGTCAGTAAGAGAAGTGGACCAGAAGTAGTACAGGATACAACATCATATGTTGTACTTACTTATGTAAATAATACTTTAGTGGAGTTTCACAGTAAAAGGACCATTGAGTAAAGGGCTGGTCTCAGTAAAGGCATTTTGTATTTGTTAGTCTGAGTTTAACCACTAGGTGTCATTGTTACCTATTCCATTAAATTTCCAGTAGATTCCATACGTATTACTCCTTTAATATTAGTATTCACCACCTATCGCTGTGAAATAGGTCAATCACATAGCTCAATAACAGTTTGGGTTAGGTTCTTAGTAGAGACAGCGCTCAGGGAGGCCTGGGAGAAATCAGAGTATAAGAAATGTAATTCAAGTGAAGCTGCTTTAAAGCAGCAAGAAATAACGATACCTAATAGTTAAAATCAGAACAACACAGACGCAATGCCTTTCACGGAGACCAGCCGTTTATTTACTCAACAATCCGTCTTCGTTGTGAAACTCCACTGAATTTTGTTCCGATTTAAACCACTAGGTGTCATTATTACTGGTTGTTCCCAGAGGACGAGTTGAACATGCCCAGAAGAAGGCAAACCTACTAATTCCTTCAGGTTTTTTTTCCCCAATTGTGAAAATATGGCTCTATTTTAGGGAACATAACTATTTATTGCGTTTTTTAAACATGCAATTCACAATGAAACCTTGGGGATATGTTTTTAACAAATTTGTGCAGTTTGAAATAATAGAATTTATTAGTTTATGCATTTATTATTTCAATAGCTTTATGGAAGAGCGCAATGTGTCTGTGCAGTGTAACCCCTCTTTTCAATGATAACTGCTCTCAAGGGAGAGAAATAAAGAGTGTCTAAGTTTCTCCGTTTCAAATTTAAAAAGTTTATTGTGAACTCCTTTAATCCAAAAGGTGGAGATCTAGTCCCATTTTGTATTGAGTGTTACAAAATGAAGCACAGACTGCAACATTTTTGTTTTTTTGTTCATTGTTGAACCAATTAAAATTAATTTAAAATGTGTAAATTATATGGAGGTCCATTTGTCTTTTAATATATTTGTGGGTTCCAACAAAAAAATGTAGCCAGGGAGGGTGGGCCTTATGAAAGCCCGCAGTATTTAGTTGTGTGACATGACTGGATGAAAAATACTACTTATCACATTTGGCGCCTGTCTTTTTTTTTTTTATAAAGTATATGTTTGTTACATGTAAATATCATGTGTTCTATATTCATGTTTAGTTTTGCCAGTGATCCAATGGATTTATGGCTGAAAATACATATTGAAATAAAGAAATGAGTCTCCTACATGGGGAAAATTTGCTCCAGAGTTAGAGCCTGCCACAATAGATATTGAGTTTCCAGTAACTGAACTTAGCAGCAGGTTTAGCGACAATAGATCGAAACTGACTTGAATTGTAATATTGTCTTTGTTCAAGTTGTCAAATATTACCCAAAAGAAGTGTGGACTTTAACTTTATGACTTGACTTGAGTTAGACCCGAATCACAGATCTGAGTGCACCCTGAACAAGTTGCCAATCCATTACAGGTATGAAAGTCTTCAAGAAACAAGTTGAACCAATACAGAAAGCATGTTTTAGATGTTTTTTTTCTCTTGGAGAGTGGAGAACTGGGGCGTATAGGAGGTGGAAAATGTCAAAGAATGTCTATGGTGCAGCAAGCAAGGCTGCACCATGACAAATAATAATTATAATAATAATAACAATCTATCCTGGCCCTATTACTCCAGGACTAAGATAGTTCTGCAAACTGTGACTATTCTGGAAATGTTCCCCCTTCATTGTCATAATATGAAGTTTTTCTTATAATATTGCCACTTTTATTTTTTCACTTTATTCTCCTATGGACTTTTTCTCATATTTGTAATTTTATCTCTTTAATACTCCCCCAAAAAGTCTGTTGCTAATCTGTGTTTATACCAGATCTTAAAAGGTTCACACGGTTTTATGAAATAAT
The DNA here is from genome assembly GCA_037039145.1 of Fundulus diaphanus. NCBI lineage: Eukaryota > Metazoa > Chordata > Actinopteri > Cyprinodontiformes > Fundulidae > Fundulus > Fundulus diaphanus. The sequence goes on from CM073140.1 coordinate 13,294,203, forward strand.
GAAGACCACAATGTTTAGATTTAACCAATTGATTTTTATATTCATAACACATACACATATATTTCTCTCTCTCTCTCTCTATACATATATATATATATATATATATATATATATATATATATATATATATATATATATATATATACACATACGTCTATAATCTGGGCATATACTTATATATAAAAACACATACCTATTTATTTAGAATACTTCAAAATCTATATGTGCACATCGATCAAAACATCGATCAAAAGCCAATCTGGCTGCCAATCTCTATCAATTGATCTCTATATATTTTTTTTACAAGTATATGTAAGCTCCATCTATATATTTCTATCTGAATACTTAAAACATATACACAGGGAACATACAATATGGCGGTGACGTCGACGTGCAAACCTGTGCCCAATGACTTGAGGCGTCTATGTCTGTGTAAATATGTGCCACTGATCTCTATTTATTCACTGGATTGCTGGTTGGCCCGAAAAAGTGAAGTCACTGGCCACCATCCTGCTACTCCCTACTCTCACAGTATCCCATAGGATTTGGCTGCAACAACAAAGCAGTTTTCTGGCTGTGGGAAAACGTTTCACAGGTAATTTTCCAGTCAGTGGATGTACTAACACTATCAAGCACTGAGAAAGTCATGTGTTGAAATATTTTGCATGTTATATATATATATATATATGTGTGTGTGTGTGTGTGTGTGTGTGTGTGTGTGTGTGTGTGTGTGTATATATAACTGACATGCAAAATATTTCAGCACATGACTTTCTCAGTACTTGATAGTATTACATAACATGAAAGTATATGGCATTTGACATTTTAAGAGTCTTAGCCCCCCCCTCCCCCTCCCCACGAACATGAGAAAATCATCGCTGTTCGATGGTGTAGCGCACGTATTCCCTAGTTACTGGAGGGAAATAGGGACTACCAATATGGCGGCTGGTGGCTTCACAGTGACGTGTCCACAGACATGGACGTATCCTCATAGATATCCATAATAAAGGCTTTATTATGGATATCTATGCGTATCCTACCCATAGACATATATAAAGAGTAGACCCCGCATCGACCGCTCTCGCCTATAGGCGCTGACGAGATTTAGGGGCACCATCTTGGGGGGGTCGACAACTCAGCTCAGTGTAATGTGTTAACCAGGTGCAGAATCAATTTTAGTCAACTATACTCGCTGATTACTGAACTAATTTTCACGTTGTTGTTTTGTGAAAACCTTAAAGCTATACCTATTATAACAAATGGTTAAGTGCATTTAAATGTTCTTAGTGTGGTTAAAAATAATTGAATATTCTGATAGAATTTATGTATGCTGCAAAACACAGCCACTCATACACTTTAAGAATTTTTTGTTATTACTATATACAAAAACACAGTTACAGAATACACACACATATATATATATATTTTAAATTTAACTTTATTGATCTCACAATGGAGAAATTCACTTCTGCATCTTAACCCATCCCCTTGGGGAGCGGTGGGCTGCCACTGTGCGGCGCCTGGGGAGCAATTGGGGGTTAAGGGTCTTGCTCGGGGACCCAGAATGGCAGCTTGTGGGAGTTGAACTCAGAACCTCTGGGACCGAAGCTCTGTGCTCTAACCACTAGGCCACCACTCCCCCATTTCTCTGCATTTAACCCATCCCCATTGGGGAGCAGTGGGCTGCCATGTGTGGCGCCCGGGGAGCAATCGGGGGTTGAGGGTCTTGCTCAGGGACCCAGAGTGCAGGCAGTTGGGATCGAACCAGGTACTTGCATCCTTCTCAGAGCGCAAGCGCGCTGCTCTAACCAGTCGGCCAACACTCCCCCAATATATATATATATATATATGTGTGTGTGTGTGTGTGTGTGTGTGTGTATATATATAACTGACATGCAAAATATTTCAACACATATATATATATATATATATATATATATATATATATATATATATATGTGTGTGTGTGTGTGACCTCAGGTACCGTTTCTATACGTTAGACCCTCTTAGTACCAGGTCAAGGAGGTTGCAAGGAATAACAGAGGCACAGTTCCCATTAAATATAGAATTTATTAAGTATACAGGTACCAAGAAACAGAAATCAATGTATTTTATTGTACACCCAAACTAACTAGTTTAAAAGTGAGCACCTATGCTGACCTGGAATCCTGCTAACTGAGGAAAAAGTTAAAAACCCAGTTGAATTAAGTAGATCCCTGGGGAGGGGGGGGGGGAACGACTACAAAACAAACTGAATACACCTTAGTGTCCCAACAAAAACACACTCACTCCAAACCCTAGGGCATATAATACGAAAAGAAAACAAATTCTCCTCCCACTAATCCCCTTAACTCAATCTGCATAAAACCAGCGCAGGATCCAGGGACAGCATACGGCCCCAGGTGGGTCGAACCCAGACAGCAGCCGAAGAATACAAAGCCTCCCCTGCTTTTACTAACATTAAAAGAGAAAGAAAACAACCAAACAATCTGGAACCGTGGTGAAACAGTAATTAGATGGGACCAAACAACCAAAGAAACAGTAGCAAAAATTCCAACTGAAACAGTCACAGTAACAGGTCAGCCTCCAAGGAATCCCCAGCCTCGAATGTCCTTTCCTCAGCTATCTGCCCCCTTTTAACCAGAAGGGCTTGATTACCCCCAGCTGCACCTGATCACAACGTCCTCCATATATGGGCAGGAGGAAGGGTGTGCAGCACTATCCTTCTGGGACAGAATGCCCCGGCTACATACATACATACATACATACATACATACATACATACATACATACATACATACATATATATATATATATATATATATATATATATATATATATATATATATATATATATATATATATATATATATATATATTGTTACTGCCCAAGACCATTCCTCTGAGTCCCTGTGTAGAGCTTCTAATTGGTGCTGATTGAAAATGGAGGCAGCTGGCCAGACTGACGGCAGCAAGCTTCCTCACCTGACAGCGCAAGCCCAAGCGCCGCTCCAGCCCAAGCACCAGATGATCAACCCCAGCTGGGAGCAGCTCAGATCAGACCAGCTCGGAGGAGCTCAGCTCATTCTTTCTCTCTCTCTGCCACCTACTTCTCTCTTTCCCTCTCCTCTCCAACCACTTATGATTTTTGTTAAACAAATCCCATTTTAAGTTATCCCATGCGGGACTTCCTTTTGATTTGTTATGGTCCAAGAGCCAGGCCATAACAAAAAAAAAATCTATCTATCTGTAGATAGATAGATAGATAGATATGTATTGCAGCTGCTCTGTGAAGGCATCAGAGCTTTAGACATTGGTTAAATATATATATATATATATATATATATATATACACACCAATGTCTAAAGCTCTGATGCCTTCACGGAGCAGATGTAATTTTGGAGACTAAGTGACAAAAACTTGGACGTGTAGACCTTTATCTCTCTATCTAATATTAGAAAAATCACATTCTAATATAAACAATATCTTTTAATCTTACTTGTGAAAAGTTATCCCTCGAGCCCTGACGTCAATAGTCTGTCGATTTAAACAAAAATACGCCGCACAGTTCTGAGGCATCATGTGTTCAGCTTGAATCAGCAGGTTAGGGTAGCAGGTCGACCGCCCCAAGATGGCGGCCGTAATTCCTGCGCCGCGACAGTCAATGCGGGGTCTACTCATATATTATGACTATGGTCCTACCAACGACAGATCAGGAATCCAGTGATACGCGCCCTCATTAGCTGACGGAGAAGAAACACAAAATCCCAGAATGCACTCGGGCAGAAGCGAAAAATTGCGCAAGTGCTTGCTTACCACCATCGCTTTCGCGTCCCCCCCACGTCGTGCCGGCGTCACTCGGAGAGGAGAAGCAATGGCTGCAGCTCTGTCCCGTGCCCTCAAGCTGCCCGGTGAGATGCGCGACAATTATTTCTCCTTATTACAGAGAGACGGTTGCTAATGGTAACACCGTAGACAGTTTTTCGTTATCTCTTCTCACTGGTCAGCAGGTGCAGTTCAGTCATTGGTTTGGTTAAGCTTAAAGTGGTCTGTATCGCCAGGTTATTATGATTTATGACGGTGTTACATTATATATGGCGGATACCGGTTTCATGTAATGTAGCCCTTTGTTGTTGCTACCTGCGAGCTGCTAGAAGCCAACCGCAAAACCTGCTGCAATGCGAGGAAAATTCAGATCCGGTGGACGATACCGGTTACAAGCAGAACCGCCTTACCAGAAAAAAAACATCTCCATTCAATCTATTATTATTATTATTATTATTATTATTATTATTATTATGATGATGCCATGGCTCTATGACTATGACGGTTTAAAGTGTGGTGATATTGTTATGCTTGATCATAATGAATACAGTATTTTCATATTAAGTAAAATTCAGCTAACCGTAATAAGCAAATAAAGGTTAAAGAGATAAAAGACAATTTGGACACTAATTACGTCCTTACAGGGAAAAATGTATATATATATATATATATATATATATATATATATAAGTTATATATATATATACTTTTGCAAATTGTATAAAGTTGTATGCAACCCCCAGAAGTCACCATAATCTGTGTTTAACTTAAACTCAGTATAAATGCAGCTATCAGTTGGCGTCTTCAGAGGTTTGGTCAAGGAAATTAGTGACTAATCGGCAGCATGGGGACCAAGGAAAACAGTAGACAGGAGTCAGAAACAGGTTGTGTTAGTAGTTCAAAGCATGGCTAGGTTATAAAACAGTATCCCTAGCTTTGATCATCTCTCAGAGCAGGAGTCAATCAAGTAACCAGAAATTAAAAATGCACAACTGCTGACCCACCAAGACATGGCCATCTAACAAAAACAGACAGGGAGAGCATTAGTCAGAGAAGTGGCCCATGAGAACTCAGGAGGAGCTGTGTAGAGATCCACAGCTCAGGTGGGTTAATCTACTGGCACAGAGAACCTGAATGCATAACAATTAGTAAAAAATGTTTATTGTAGTTTAAAAAGTTCTTTACAATACTGATATTGCGTACAGCGATATGGTAAAAACAATAAATGTGCGCTTTATTGTGCAGCCCTAATGGTCATCCATATAAACTGATAGCAAAGGAAGCAGTAATCAGAGAAGTAAGCAAGATGTCCAGATGGGGTCTTTTTTTTTTTTTTTTTTTTTTTTTTTACATGACGTAGAGAGGCCAAACCTGAAAGTTCTAGTTTATGCAAGTGTCCCAACTATGATCCTCGGGGCAAAGAACTGGTTTAGCCCAGCAGCAGATCGCCAAGGTCCGAGGAACCCTTCTGACCTATCAATGCAAAGTAGGTGAGCTGAAGCAGGGAAACATCTAAAGCACACAGGACAGCATAGCCAGAGAACCATGGATGGGAAACACTGGTGTTTCATGCCATTTTCCTAAATATGTCATGAAATAGGATGCAATGTTGGTCTTATTTTAAACAGATTACTCACTAAATTGACAATGATGGTCAGTACGAACAACTGAGCCACGTATGAGAAGTCGGTCTTGCCAGAGCTGTAAATCTGTAACCATCCCTCGCCCGGACTATTATTCTAATCAGCTGTCTCTGTCTCCAAGCAGGGAAGAAGGGCTCAGACCTCGGGGAGTACGACCCTCTCACCCAAGCTGACAGTGACGACGAGAGCGAAGAGGATGACCTCGTGCTCAACTACCCCAGAAACGGTCTGGGCAGGGACGGCTGCCTGGGCTCAGGGTCCTCGAAGCTGCGCGGCGGAAGGTCGGGCAGGCACGTCGGCGCCCCCGCCGAGGTGCAGGGCGAGGAGGACGAGGAGGAAGAAGACGAGTGGACGGACCAACTTTCCAGAAAGGGCAGGGACAACCTGAAGGGCAGCCAGTACTGGAGCCACAGGGACTCGGGAACAGGGGAGGACAGAGAAGGAACCGGGACGTCTGGGAGCGCTGGGCTGGGGGCCCACAGCGCTGAGGCAGAGCAGAAGAGGAAGAGAGTGAAAAATGCGATCCGGAGTGCGTTTTTCCTGGTGCCTCTGGCCTGTGCCACTTTGATTGCGCTGCTGTGTGCGTTTCTGCTTCCCTGCCAGAAGGCAGAGCTGGAAAAGAAGCTGCAGTGGGAAATAGCACTGGGAGATGGCGGAGGTAAACACTGCTCAGTGTGAAATCTGTAGTTTACTGAAATCATGTGGAAAAATATAAATACGCATTAGCTGCTTCGCGAATCAGGGGAAGTACCTAAAGTAGCATTAAAGTCTTAGCGAGTAGTCTTGTTGTCTAGACAGGGATGTCTCCTTCTCAGGTTGACATAGAGCATTCCCACTGCATCCCAGCACAGCCTTTCAAATGAAGCAAAACCAACTTCAACTAAAGCAGCTGGAAGATTTTGAAGAAAGAAACTTAACATTTCTTCTCTTCTTGCTTACGTTTCCATTTAGGCATCACTCGGCCCGCACTGGCTTTATGGGATGTCGACGGTGATTCAGTGGAGGATGTGCTTCTGGGTGTTACTGAAGGGACCAATGGCACGCACGCAACACAAAGGAGCAAAAGTAAGCTCTCTGAAAAGGTGTGGCAGGAAAAAGATGCTGGTCTTTTTCCTCCAAAGACACTGCAGTGTCAGACCTGATGGGTTAGATCCAGTGGCGACAGCAGCTGTCAGAGACAGAAGGCGCATGCTTTTCTACAGCAGCAATCTTCTGCTATGGTCTCCAGCATCCTGTGATTTAAGCTACTGTGTCCTAAACCCCCGTGGAAGGAATTAATTGCACTGGCTTCGTTGTAGTAATTGCATTTACTCCACATTTTGGCTGTCTTCTCTACATGGCTTGTGGCAAACTACTGATAAGACCTCCTTGATGGATTCCTTTTGTCCTTCCAGTTTACAGCGCGGTGGCTATCTGTGCCGTCAGCGGACGGGTGTTGTGGAGGAAAGTCATGAATGAGTCTGTGACGTACATCCAGTGTGGTCTGCAGCGCAGCACTCAGCTGTCGCCTGTTTGCCTCATCATCGGGAAATCCATCCTGATGGCGGTCAACGGCACCACAGGTCAGAGGATCCCCAAAACAAAGCAGCAGCACATCACCTGAACACTATGGTGTTCTTTGTGTTTATTAATTTTCTAGAAGTACGAAAGTAAAGAAATCTTCCAATGTACATTATTTCACCCAGAGATAAGGCATTTGGGTTTCAATTATAAGTACCCTACGTAAATAGTGCTTCGAGCTCCTTGTATTGGGTTAAAGATGTTTCCTTTCCCTCTATTAGGGAAGAAGCTGTGGCTGGTCGTCCTTAGGAACATTGAATCCCGGGCAGTGCTACTCCCTGACATCCAGGACGACTCGGTCCCCGATCTGCTGGTAGCTACTCTGCCTGCTGATGAGGTGAACATATGCCAACTAGTCTGCTTTTCACAAATGTTTAATGACCCATAAACAGTCCTTATTTCATTTGCAAACTCATGTAAAATGCTTTATTTTAATCTGTCATTATTCAACTATCCTCATATCTCACAACTGGTGTTGGGCAAGTTACTTAAAAAAGGAATTAGTTATAGTTACAACACGCAAAACGTGTTACTGTTACCTCACTACCACAGTAAATTTACTAGGCAAAGTAACTATGCAGTTACTTTTTATGATGTAAAATGTCAATGAATTTTGATGACTTTCCTGTTTTTGGAACTTTGAAAATACTACCGAGTTCAATTATCAGATAGAACCAATGGATGATTAATTAAATGGACTAATTATCTGAAAACAATGTATATTCATCCATACCTTTTTAGTGTGTGATGGGACAGGTGAGTCTAGACACCTATAAATTGCAATATATTTATGTAGCTATGATGATTATGCTCGATGTTTATACTAAAAAAACAAAAAGGCTGTAATGATTTATGAGGAGATGAACCCTGTATTCAGCCAGACACTAAAATAATACATGACAGGATTTATTGAGGAGATGATGGGTCAGCCAGGCAGACAAAAAACAATCCACAACGGGGTACAGAGCAGACATCCAGGTAACAAAAACTGGGGCAGAGTCAAAAACAGAGGAACAGGTCAGATCAGGTAATCAGATGCACAGGCAGACACAAAAAGGCTGGAGGCTCTTAGCAGTGGATAGGTGAAAAGAGACATGAGAACATGGGGCCGTGAGACGAGACGTTCTGGCAGGGAGCAGAGAACTGAGGCAGGTATAAATAGGCAGGAGCACAAAGGAGAGAGGGAGAGCTAATTAAACAGAACAGGTGGAAGTAATCAGAAGGAGAAGAAGTGGCTGAAAGACTGACAGGACAAGTGGCAGGAAACAGGACAGAACTGAACTAGACAAAATACTGAACTAAAGTAACAATACAAACTAATCCAAGACAGGAAAACTAACTTTAACCAAAATAATATCATATACCAGAACCAAATCGTGACAAAGGCAAATTAGATATTTTAGAACTTCATAATTATTGCACATTAACAGGCTACAACTGGCTATAAAATAGGTGCATCAATAAAAATATTGCTGTAAACCAACAAAACAAAATAAAATACACTTTGTATTAAAAATTAAATAGGGGTCCCATCATTCCAGGTAGAATGTACGTATTTTTGGGATCATGACAGTAAACCATACCACTGAAGAAATAAAGTGTAAATCTAAGGAACCCAGCTGTAAACATAATTTAAAACAAACAATAACATTAAAGCATAGGCTTTGACATACTTCTGACCATTCACTAAAAACCCAAACAACACTCCATACTATCTACTAACTCTCTATCCATCTATTTATCTGTCCATCCTGCGCATTTTTGCCTTTGATTTGACCGAACGTAAAATAGTGCTAAAACTTCCAGCTTCCGAACGCGGTCTTTGAGTTAGCAAAGATCTCCTGCAACGCGGTGTGTCTCTGTTGCTGTTGGTCTACTCTGTGTGTGCTGCGCATCATGAAGACACGCCCACTTTAAGCATCGTTAGCCAATTGGTGTCCCTTAGGCCGCTGTCTCACGCACCCTACCACACCACCACGCCCTTCCCCACCCTCTGCATGGTCTGCTGCTTTCCTCCCCCTGTACTAGAGAACCCCTGTCCCGCAGCAGAGAGTGTACTTTGAGAAAAGTCGCTTTAATTGATCGAGTTGTTGCTACGCGGCGCGTTATATTGTAAGTAGCGTTAACAAAATGAGAAAAGTCATTAGTTAGATTACTCTGTTGCTGACACAACTAAATGAAGTTGAATTTTATTTCTGCCTTTACTGTGTTCTTAATGTTGATGTGTGTTTTTTATATTTGTTTTCAGACATTGGATTTGTGTCTGACTTTGATCTCTGGACTGACGGGAAAGAGAATTGGACATCCTGTCCCCTTCAACCTCACAGGACAAGGAAAGCTCATCGGTCCTTTGCTCCATGAGACACAGCTAGGAGCATACTACATCCTGTTTGGACTAGGTGAGGGAGAGCAATGCAGAATAGCAAATATCTCTGTAGATAAACTCTCATCAGTCAACAACACAAATACAAAATTCACAAGAGACCAGTTAAATTACTATCAAGTGAAAACTGAGTCGTTCCACTTTCATAAAAGAAACCATGCGTTTATTGTGTTCATGGGTGTTTCCTCAGGTAACGTCCAGGCCATTTCTTTGCAAGACGTCCTCTTTGGTGCCCTGGGCAAGGTGCCCAAAACTCATCCTGTCAGGAGGAAGGATATGAGCTGGGAAAACCTGAAGAAAACCAATGGTTCCTCCTTTATTCGTATTTACAGGTACGCCCTGGGAGCCAACCACATTCATTGGCACTACTGACAAAAATGTGTACCGACCCATAAAGGTATATAGCCACATAATATGCTTATAAACCAAAAAACAGTTGATCATGATAAAATAAGGTTATATACACCAAGCCTCCATCTTGATAGTGTTTTGATGGTCCTTTTTGAGCCAAAAAATAATTTGCTCTCGGGCGCGATTAACAAATACAAACAGACATGGCGCCATCTAGTGCCACTATCACAGAACTATCATAATGCCGGTTTACTTAATTTTTAAATCACTTGTAAATAATGCCGGACCGTGCCTGATGCTCTGCAACGCCTCGCAATAAAGCGGCAGCTCGGCGTGATCGAATACCAACCGTTATTAATTATCTACATCGATCTGGGGCGTGCTTCGGTGGTGCAGGGGTTGGCGCGTGCGACCCATGTGCGGAGGCCTTGGTCCTCGGCGCGGCCGACCCGGGTTCGAGTCCGACCTGTGGTCCTTTGCTGCATGTCTCTCCCCTCTCTTCTACCCCCTTTCCTGTCGGCCCACTGTCCAGGGACTGGTGCCGTAATAACCTCAAAAAAAAAAATAAATAAATAACTACATCGATCTAAATGCAACTTTAAGCCTCATATCAGAAAGTTTACTCACGTCAGTCAACTCTGCGGTCACATCTGAGCCTCGGCAAGTTTAGTGTCCGCTTCAGTGAACACCAACATTCATACCGTTTACCCAGCGACATTCCAGTCTTTTCCCTCTTGGAATCATAGATTTTTTTACACCTTTTTTTCCCACTGGATCTTGGACCTTTCTTCATTGTTTGGCCTGCCTCTAATTTGAGTACTTGTTTAAAGGAGTGATCTCATTCTGTTTCTCTCCATGTTTTTTAGAGGATTAGAGCCTGTGGAGTTCCTGCTCCCTTTTGTGGCTGGTTTTGGAAACAACCGCAACAGTCTGGACACAGTTTCCAACCTGAACTCGACCAGAAGCGACTGGGTGTTGGTTTACGGAACCAGCACGCTGTCTGTGCTCAGACACCAGGACTTGCACAAAGAGTGGACTTTCAGCTCAGCTCATATTCACAGGTACGGCATCTCTGTGCATCTCACCAGAATTAAAAGATTGAGCATTTCAGCTTCTGTTGTACGGATACAATGAACCTTTTGAGATATTCAGATGTTATTGACTCTTTTTTATATATTTTATCAGTGTGCTGAATTGCTTCAATATGCACATAATAAAAGGGACATTTCTCCTAAAACATTTTTCCCCCCACAGTCAGCCAGCTTTGGGGAACTTCAACAACGATGGAGTCCTGGACCTTTTTGTTCAGCATTCTGCAAACGGCATCATGACAGTAAATATCCAACCTGAAATGTGTTGCACGAGCTCTTTTTTTTTAATATGAAACATTTCCTTTTTTTGTATAGTTTTATGTTCTGACTTAAATTCGCAGTGTCCCTCTGCTCCTTGTCTTCCAGGCACTGATTATTAACGGGGCAAATGGCACCCTCCTCTGGAAGGCCGAGTTTGTGTGTCCTCGTCTCGTTTTGGAGGCCTCCGCTATATCGACCTCAACTGGCCAATCAGCTTTCCTTTTCTGGGCCAGCGACCCAATCAAAACACAGAGGAACGTTGCCAGAGCAACAGTGAGTGTGCTGTTGAGATGAAACTTCTACTGCAGGGATACTAACGACGGTGTCTGACTTGTACTGAACTCTCCAAACTGTGTGCAGATGGCACCGGGCGTCGCTGCAGCGGAGCCGCTCATCAGGAAGCTCTTCCTGATCCATCCTGCTTATCCCACAGTTCTGCTGCAGCTCAGCAGCACAACGGACACAGCGGTCACATCTGCAGGTAAGATGCGCCGACGTCCTCAACTACTTTATTTCTTTTTTTTAGATAAGTTGGTTAAAACGATACGTATCACTTACAGTATTTGTAAATGTATTCCTACCCCATTACACCTATCCGTTTTTTGCCACATTATGGGAACAAACTTCTACGTATTTTATTGGGATTTTAAGTGACAGACCAACACAACAATAATTTTGTTGTGAAAAAAAAGATACATGGTTTTCATTTATTTAAAAAATAAAAGTCCAAATAAAGTGTCATGCGTACGTTTTTGCTTCCCTTTAGTAAAATCCAGTGCAGCCAATTGCCTTCAGAAGTCACCGAATTACTGAACGGCCTTCCTGTCTGTAATACAATCTTGTATCATTAATGAACAAATGACCATGCAGCTAAACTGGAAAACTGGGCAAAAAGAGCATTAAGAACATCATCCATCCATCCCTTTTCTAACACGCTTATCCCTATTGGGGTCGCGAGGGGTGCTGGTGCCTATCGCCAGCTGTCAATGGGCGAGAGGCGGGGTTCACCCTGGACAGGTCGCCCAGTCTGTCGCAGCGCATTAAGAACAGAGACATAATAATGATCTTTGACGCTGCAACATACATTCCAGTGAAATTCGTCGTCTCCATTAACCCATCCCTCAGGGAGCAGTGGGCTGCCACTGTTCAGCGCCCTGGGAGCATTCTGAGGCTAAGGGTCTTTGCTCAGGGAACCAGAGTGGCGTTCTGTGGGATAACTTACAGCTTCTCCAGGATGCAAGCGCCCAGCTCTTTAACCACATAGCATGAAAAATGCCATGTAGACCAAAAAAAACCCTAATATAGAACATTATCCTTAACACACCAAGCCCTGTTTGGAAACATGGAGGGGACAGCCTAATGTCGCAGGGAGGCCTAAACCCTTAAGAGGCTGTAAAATACTTGAGACTACCTTAAATAAAGAACCAGAACTGTAAAGGAATCCTGTCGATCCTAAAGCATATTCTTGTAAAAAATATTCTAACCGAACCATGTTAGAACGGTCCAGTCAAAATAAAGGGAAACTGATTCAAAAACGATCCAAAAAATGCTTTCCGACGGATCCAGTCTAACTGAGCTGGATTCCTTCACAGTCCACTGTCATGCCCTACTGTCTGTCGGTTTGTGACATAAAATTGCAATAAAATATGTTGTTTAGTTATAAAATGGCAAAATGTAAAAAGGTGAAATTAATATGGTTGCAACATACTGTTTAAATACTCTCTTTCTGACAGTGAGTTACCTGGAGCACCTGAAAGACGCCACCTACATCACCGTGTCCTCCAGGCCTATGGCCGACTCAGAGCCCAGCACTCGGATAGTGGAGAGCATGAGCCTCAGAGCCGCCATCAAGAGAGGACAAATCGTCCAGCTGGGGGGGAGAGAGAAAACCGAGGCAGCCGGTAAACTTGCCGCGCTGGAGGTGAACAACTTCTTCAGGCGTCTCTCCTTCAAGCGTCAGGTATGTAAGAGTTGTTTTTGTGATGTTGTTATCAGGTAATCTGCAAACCGACGCCGAGTAGTACATGTCTTTTTAAAAAATTTTTAGGGATGAGCTCTGGTTCAGAACCGGGACGTCGTGGGAGAGACGGACGACAGCCGTGAACACTTCTGCACTAATGGGTCACAATTCACTTAAAGCTTGTTTACATGCCGTTAGCTCCAGTGAGAAGTTTTACATTCTGTGAACCTTTTCTTTGAAAAATGTTATGTCATGTTGTTTTTATTGTCAAATGTCTCAGATAACTTATTTCCCTTTTAGTATTTATTTAACTGAAACAGAGCAACTTTTATTCTGTAGTAGAAACACAATATGATTGCTGCTAGAAGAATTGAATGCATCAAATTTCTGAGTATAGATCTTCCATTTTTAGTGTGTTCATGTAACATGTTGTCATAAAGCTACGTTCATCTGCCTTCTCCTCAACACCAAGTTATACTAGAGGGAGTCTGTAAATATTTAATAATGCAAAGTATTTATTTTCTGTGATGCTTTTTGATCATTTTTTTAAGGACTGGATGATTGAGCAATGTTTTATTACGCGCTGTAATGAGCTGGGACATTAAACAATGGAAGTGGAAGTAAACCTGTACCTACAGTTAAGTTTCTTGGTTGTTTGTGCATATCCGTGTATCCAAATAGAAGAGTGGGCCGCATTGGCTCTATTATATGGAACGTAACGGGGGACAAAATTACTGTACTTCGGCTTAGTGTTTCATAGACACATAAAGTACTTGTTGTATTTCGTTATCGTATCCCCATCTGGAGAGTGTCATGCCTTGAAAACATGTACAAGTATGCTTGCAAAACAGGGTTTTCTGGAATAAAAGTGGCATGAAAGTTTACTTGCAGCTAATATTGATATATTAATTTTATATAGAAAAAGGTCATGTACTTTTTAGCAATAATAATGGAGATCAGCCAAAAACTGAACATCTGCAGGGTGCTAAAGTAAAGCCAATGGGAAACACAATGTTCTTCAAACTTAAACTTCTCTAAAAATGTACTTAATTACACTTTAGTTATAAGTAAACTATTTAATTAAGCCATTTGGTTTTGCCCAAATGTAAAGTTTAATGGGAAATGTAAAACCCTTTAGAAATGTTTTTTTTGATATGTCAACTATTTCTTTAGATGATGATTATAATAGTACGGCATTATTCGACAAGTAAATAAGTAACGAGAAGCTGAAGCTGCTGACTGGGGATTATAATGACACAGAACATTGAAAAAAGTCAAGGAAGCAGCTGTAGAGGTATCTGGCCAAGGAAAGCCGGGACTGGAGTGGAGGGTCCCCTTCCAGCAGGACATGCAGTCAGAGCTAGGGTTGGGTGGTAATATGCATTAATGTATGCCTGACATGGCAATGGTATTCCTTTGAATAATAACTGCTGTTGGTCATGCAGAAATCCGTTTCAGTTTGTATTTTGTTGTCTTTTTGAGGAAAATATTTAAGGGCCAAATTATGCAGTTTCCTAAAATTATTGTAAATAAATAGTTTAGTGTCTGAATGAGGTCTTGCTGAATGTCAAACTGTAATACCCAGAGGTGGGTAGTAGCCAAAAACATTTTAGTAAGTCATTTTAAGTAAGAGTACCATTGTTTCACAAATACTACTCATGTTGAAGTAAAACGTAGCTGTTAAACAAGTCATTCAAGAGTAAAAAAAAAAACAACAATGAAACAATTAGCTTGAGTTCTTAGAAGAGCATTCTCTTTCCCCCAAACTGTGGGTTGGTGTTCGTCAGAACGGGTTTATGCTCTCAGTGAAACGATGCGGGATGGGTGGAGAAACCGAAAGTTGTACTCAAGTAATGTTAGCTTTACTTCAAAATATTTTAGAAGTAAAAGTATGGTGCAGCAAAATCACTGCACCAAAACTCCATAAATGTGTTTTACACAAGGGTGCTTTGTCGCCCTATGGACGCCAGGGGGCAGTGTCGGTAAGCGGAGCCTGTCCTGAACGTTTCTCCAAGCCGGGATTTTCCGCATTGCTGCCGCACCGCAGTCGCTCTGAACATGGCCTCGGCTGTCCTTGGTCGCCTGCTCGGGCTGTCGGCGGTCAGAAGCGGCCCCCGCTCACCGCTGAGCCCCTCCGCCGCTCCGGGGAGGACCGTGACGCCGAGCCGGACAGCCGTGTGCTCATCAAGCGGCGCCATTCTGCCCAAACCCAAGAAGGTGAGCGCGGCGCTTATTGCGAAAAATATGGCGTGCCGTTAAAAAGTGACATTAACACAGAGGGAAAAGGCGAGTCAGCTGTGAGGGGGGGTGAGTTTGTCTCAGAGCTGCCGTGAACTAATGAACGTGTTTTTATGGTGGGGACGTGCGGCACCGGATCGGGGAGCAGACCCCCTTCGGCCTGTTCCGGATCGCTCTGGTAGTGGTTCCCTTCCTCTACGTGGGCACTCAGATCAGCAAGAGCTTCGCGGCGCTGCTGGAGGAGCACGACATCTTCGTCCCGGAGGACGACGACGACGACGACTGAGGGATTCTCAGGTAACAGCGGCCTCCCCGCCGTGAACCTGTCTGCTCGGGTCCGGGAAAAAGGTCCATTTAGCTTTGCTCCTGTACGTCTGATTCTGTCAGATCCGAAATGACCTCTGGCATCTTGTGTTCTCTGCAGATGATCGTCTCTTCATCGCTACCAAGTGTCAGTGAGCGCGTAGAGAGATGCCTTCCCGGAGGTCCTGCTGCTGTGACTCTGTCTGCACTGGTTTCAGGGATTCTGCTGTTATTTCGTAGACACACAGGACTGTCGCTGCCTTTTCCTATGGTACTGTGTTCGCATGCACTACAGGAGTCTTAATAAAAAAAAGGAAAAATCCAGCAACTGTCGGTGGGTTCTAGTGCAAGCCTTCCTGAAACTGGGTATGGAGGCAAGTCACAGAAAGAGAGTACAGCCTGTTTACTTATATCTGTGATGTTTGGACGCCCCAGAATCAGATGATCCAACACGCTCCACCTTGTGGAACACCAACTTTTGTACCACGTCCTTTCAGGCCGGCTAAAATTTTGAACCAAACATTTAAGACGCGTCAGATTTATCCCAGTCAGCTCTCTCTGCGTTTCTGTCTGGCGTTCAACCTTTCAATAAAACCGTTTGTTGATGGTTTGTTTCCACTACTTTCCAGAGGCACGTCCAAGGTTCGGGTCTTTAATTGGAGCCGTCCCTATTTCTGTTTCCTTCCATTTACCTCAGATTATACCTTTTAGGCTTGCCAAGTCTTTTACCTTAAATCTAGTGTTTACGTTCTTGAGACACTGCAGGTCGTCAAATTATAAAACTGCATTTTTGAAGATTAAATAAAAGTTGGCAATAAGGGAGCAACACTACTTTAAAGGTATACTATGCAACTGGGATTGATTTTCCAGCGAGGCGCCCCCCAGAGGGCGAAAGTAAAAGTGCACTGTCGTAAATATGCTCAGCTGTTCTCCTGGTTTCTTCGTCAAGCCAGGCGCGGTTGTTTTGAGCTTAGCAGACAGGCGAACGCAACGAATACAAAAGTCGAAAAAACGGCAGTACAAACAGTGACTAACACAGTGAAAGTATGAACATGCACACACAGAGAGAGAGAGAGAAACCATTCCAATGCAGTGTTTCCCCTAGGAATTTGCTTACCGGACGACCGGCGGGGTGGGGGGTGTAGAGACAAGCTTTGCGCGACCGGTGGAGGCGGAGCGGGGGAGACAAGCTTTGCGCGCATATCGAGTTAGTTTTTTTTTTGGAATGTTGGGAGGCGGTAGCGTGAGGGAAACCCTACAATGTTACTTACAATCGCATCAGCAGAAACGCGAGGTCCGCGTCAGCCTTGCAGCCTTCTTTTTCTTTTAGCTCTCGCCATTCGGAAAAAGCTTGCCCGATGTTCACCCGTGTACGACTCCTCTTTCTGTCCAGAGCCCTTTTCCTCTTTCTTGCCTGCTCCGACATGGGCTTTCGCTGTTTTATCGCTGGTTCCGCCATGATAACTGCACAGATATCGCCACTGCGCTAGTAACAAACATGTTCTCGCCGTAAAGCAAGACCGACTCTCGCGATCTTGCACGAGATTCTGAGCCTGTGGGCGCGGACCGAGGGCTCCTGCAGTTGCAAGTGCGGTATTTCCCCCACAGACCACCAGGGCGGCCAAGAAAACCTTTGTTCAACCTGAAATGACTCATTTAATCATCCAAAACGGTATGGAACACATTAATTAACTGAAAAATGTTGCATAGTGTGCCTTTAGAAACACACAACTTTGTACTCTTGGAAACATTCAAAGCTTGTAGATGTTGGGTCCCCGGTGTCCCCGTCCACAGCGTGCCAGGTGATCCACTGAGACTGAACTCCGGTACGGGCAGGAACGGAGCCCCTAACAGCTTTAGATTTAAAATCCTTTTAATTCATTAAATAAACATTTATATCCTTCTCAATAATCAGGGGGGAAAAAATCTTTATCGGCTTTAAAGCTGTCTCTGCTGAGCAGCGTTTTGAACGTCCCGCTGGTATTTTGAGGATTTATTTGAAGCCATGAGCACCACTTCTTTTAGACTGGAAGGCCTCGTTGCCATCACCCTAATCTTTACCTCCCTCCCTCCCTCCACAGATGCTCAGATTCAGGTTATGACTGACTGGGCCACCAAACCATTATTACTTCCAGTAAGAGAGAAAAAAAAATCCTGTTGGTAAAATTAAAATGTTACTTTAAACCTAAATCTTCAAAGTGTGTGAATAAGTTTGGGTTAAGCTGTAGATGACTGAAACTTCTGTTCCACCCCACATTAAAACTTTAAACACTTCCTGTAAGCCTGACCTCAAACCTATTAGACGTTTATAGATCACGCTCAGAAACTGGGCCACAACCTATTTAAATGGACTACCGCTTCTGATTTAAAGTGTTCGTGTTTTCAAAGTGGAAGAAATCAACAACAGCAAAAACAAGACGTACGATTTCAGTCCAGCTGCACCTGAAGATGAATCGCTAGGCGGAAAAGAAACACCAGTGTCAGACATGTGAGAGTTAAAGTGTGTATTTACAATAAAGGGGAACATGTTTCACGCCGGAAACCAGCAGAGACGGGTCAGAGGTCGGCTACATAGTTCATGGGTCGTGGCCTTTGTAGAACTTGGACAGGAAGTCGGTGCCTCGAGGCTCCTCGGTCTCGTGGAAATACCGCATCACGTGGGTCTTCTGCTTCCAGACGTGGATCGTCTCCTCCAGCTCCATTTTACCCTGCCGTGTGAACGAGAGGCCGCTCAGTACACATCTGCGCTGACTCAACTCTCACAGAGGGTCCACCGGACCGTGGCGCCGAGTCAGAGCACGCTCACCTTAATGACCAGCATGTCGATCACACGGGGGTCGGTGACGTGTTTGTTTTTGTCAAACATCTCCCGCACTTTGTCTCGGCCCTGGCGCGTTGTGATGTCCAGCTGAAACAAGGCCACTGCACACAGACACTTGGGTTTAATGAAGGGATAACAGCGTCAATTATTCGATGCACAATACATCAGGATACCGTTACCAACAAAGTAGAGGCACAAGTCGTCCTAATAAGCCATTTAGTGCTCAGGGTAAAGTTCCCTCAGCCGTACGTGTCATTTTGACGTTATGTAAACGAAAACAGTCACGGTGCTGAGAAACGATCCGTGATCAATAAGCACCCTAAAGCTACAAAAAAAAAAAAACAATTCTTCCACAGAACAGTAAGGATGCTTTTAGCCAATGAGAGTAGCCGGGAATTTTGAAATCAAAGAAGACAACCAGAATGTAGAGAGCAAAATTGATCAACGATGTAATCAGGAACCGAGGTAGAGTACAATAGCCGGTATGCGTCCCATGAGCCCTGCAGAGTGAATACTCTGAAGAAGAAGCCCTTTGCTGCAGTTACAGCTGAACGTCTTTGGGGGACTGTCTCTTACCAGCTTTGCAGATCTGGAGACTGATATTTCTGCTCAGCCTTTTTTAATACCTAAAGCTCTTTCACATTGGATGGTGTCCAGAAATCTGTTTTCTACAGAGTCGCGATTACATGTTGGCTCTTGTTTTTACTTTTATTGTCCCATTCTAACGCTTGATCAAAGTCACTCCTTTGCGGACCTGACTGCATGTTCAGGGTCCTCGTCCTGCTGGAAGGTGAACCTCCAGCTCAGACTCAAGTCTTTTTTTTCTTCTTTTTTTTAGCCTCTAACAGGCTTTCTTCCAGGATTCTCCTGTATTTAGCTCCATCCATCATCTGCTCTGACCAGCTTCCCTGCCCCGGCTGAAGAAAAGCATCGCCACAGCACGACGCCACAGCATGATGCTGCCGCCGCCATGTTTCACTGTGGGATGGTGTGTTCGTGGAGACTGCAGATTTTTGGCCACACATGGTTTCCATACCGCGGTTTTCTTCCGAACAGTTGTCCTAACATACAGGCTCCCACTTGGACTGTGGATCTCTGCAGATCCTCCAAAGTCACCAAGGATCTCAAGAATGGTTCTCTCGATAAAACGGTCCAGATCCCAACGGGTCTCTTGTCTGATTAAACACACTGACTCCCCTTGCCCAGCGTGGTCATTTAGACAGACTCCAGTGTCCTGGGAGGTTTGCAGCTGTGCCAGAGGTTTTCTATTTATATATCACGGACTAAACAGAGCGCTGTGAGATGTTTGAAGCTGCTCCCCAACCTTCCTACCCACCCGTCTGCTGTGTTCATCGGTCTCCGTGATGCTGTTTGTTCACTAATGGTCTCTAACAAACCCCCGGGGCCTTCACACTATTACTATTTGTGTTATTTTAACCAGAAACAGTTTGATCGCAATGGCTTTAATTTAGGAGAAATAAAAGAGGGCCGTCTTTTGATTTTTAGCAGTAAAAACTAATGTAAATCTCCTGCCACTTGTCATGTCTGCACTACGCTGTGTTGGTCTATCGTATCCCTTTAGGTTTTCGCATCCAGTTCCGGTTAGCCCTGTTTATTCCGATCCAAATGAGATACAGACCCCCATCATCCAAAGCCTCGGAGAACACCTCGCCCCGAAACACCCAAGGAGCTTCCGATAACCTCGGCTTGAGTCTAAAGCGCCACAGAGACGCGACCTTGACGCTACGGCCGCCGCTCCGACACGCCGCCTTCACCCTCCACAGCGGACCCACGTACCTGTGTTCGGCACCTCGCGGTACCAGGCCCGGTACAGCTCCCGAACCCTGCGCTTAGCCTCGTCCAAGTCCCGACTAAAGAGCGGTTTCACCACCCTAGCAGCACCAGCCGCCGTGCGGGTCGCCGCCGTGGAAGCCATGACTGTTGCTGCCGACGCTGCGGGAAGCGCTTCCGGTTCGCCTGGGTGGTAAAGGACAGCGCTGGCGCCCTCTAGCGGTAAAACAGGCTCAACACATGACGTGGCTTGTTGATGACCATCGACCTTTGAACCTTACAGCAGACGGATAAAAGTAGCTTTAGCGTTCAAACTCGTCGAGATGTTTGCAGTTTTCGTGTCGAAGTGTTTGTCAAAATTTTAAATAATACAGGAACAAAAACGTGAAGCAAAAAAAATTACAAATAATTATTTAGATAAGAGGATCACAGAAAAACATTTAATCTCTGTAGGAATTGTTACAGCTGGGCATTATATTGATTTCAAGTCTGTGAGTCCTGAGGACGTCTCAGCATATGTCCAAAATATACTCAAGCATCATAGCAGAAACTAAAGCATTGCAAGACTGTTATTCTGTATGGATTAAAAAAATAATAATCTGATGTTAGATTAGTTTTTAGTTTTGAATAGCTTTAGGTTAACGTTGCAGCTGATTAATCCACAAGACTTCTGCATTAATGCCTTTTGGACAGATGAGAACAAAGTTGAGATGTTTGACCATAATGCAATGTCTGATCTTTGGCAAAAATGAAACCCAAGATGCACCATACTGCCAAAAGCATTCACTCACCCATCCACATAATACACATCAGGTGTTCCAATCCCTTCCACAGTCACATGTGTATAAAATGAAGCAGCGAGCGAGGCCTGCAGACCATTTCTACAAATATTTGTGAAAGAACGGGAACTCAGGAACTCTAGCGTGGTTCTGTGATAGGATGCCACCTCTGCAACAATGCCAGCGGTGAAATCTCCTCGCTCCTAAATAATCCCCTGTCAGCTTTCAGTGGTGTTATAACAAAGTGGAAAAGACAACAGCAGCTCTGCCACCACGCTAATTGATGGCGTGGGGGCGGCGGATGTTGAGAATGGTCCGCAGAGGTTGCCAACTTTCTGCAGTCCATCGCTAGAGACCTTCAAAACTTTCAATTCACTCAAGAAAAGGGTGGAGAGAGTTCCATGGGATGGGTATCCATGGCCGAGCAGCTGCATCCCAGCCATACATCACCAAGTGCGATGCAAAGCAGGAATGGTGAATTAGAGGAGAGACTGGGAGCCAGACACATGCTCTTCTGGAAGAATGATCAAAAACTCCCATAAACACACTCCAGAACCGTGTGGACAGCCTTCACAGAAGAGTTGAAGCTGTTACAGCTGCAAAGGGTGAGCCAACGTCGTATTGAATCCCTATGGATTAAGAATGGGAGGTTTACTAATTTCCTTTGCGAGTCGAGGCAGGTGAGCAAATACTTTTGGCCATACAATGCATCTACACACAGACTGTCAAGCACGGTGGTGGAGGGGTGATGATTAGGGCTTGTTTGCAGCCTCAACACCTGGCTGCCTTCTAGTCACTAAGCATGAATTCCTCCACCAAACTAATCTAGAGTGAATTGAAAAACAATTTGTCCAACTGCTGAAGCTTTCCCCCAAACAAACAGCAAACAGGATGGTTGGTAAAAGGAAACCATCACAAAGTTGTAATGACCTTGCAACCATTTGGACCTCAGCTCACTGCAAATGCTGTGGAGGGACTTGAAGAAAGCTGTGAAGAACCTACAGCCCAATGAACTGAAGCAATGTTATAGAAAAAAACCTGATCTAAAGTTCCTTCACAGACAGACAGACAGACAGACAGAAACAGGTCCAAGTTATTGCAGCTATTTGTGGTTCATGGAGTGTACTGAAGTTTTTCCTCACACAGCTTGTTTTTAAGCTTTGATTTTGGTCAATAAACAATGACACAGGAATTTGTTTTTGCAAACTATGAAAATCATTCCCACAGCATGATGCTGCCCAAAATGTATTGGTCTCATCAGATTGGAGGACTTTGTTGTTTGCAAAGGGTTTCTTGTGGCTTTCTTTTCACCACTCGAATAAAGGTCAGGCCTGTGGACTAATCTTTGTCCTGTCTCTCTAGCTCCTCTAGAGCTAACATGGGCCTCATGGATGTTTCATACACCTGCTCTTCTTGCCCAACTTGTCATTTAGGTGCTCTGAGATATTCAAGACGTGGGATATTGTTTTAAACCTCAACCTGCTTTTAACCTTTCCACAGTTTTACCCCCTCCTCGACTTGTTTGCCGTCTTCCCTGGTTTTCATGGTGCTAGGATTCGCTAAAGTTCTCTAACAAACCCACAGGGTGACGCAGCACCAATCCGCCCATCGATCTGTCGCTCCATCTTTCACTCATTCGTGAACAAGACCCCAAGATACTTAAACTCCTCCACTTGGGGCAGGACATCCTCCCGAGGATAAGAACTTTAGATTTTTGAAAAATATATATATTTAAAAAAAAAAAAAGGTACAGTTTTTCTTATATTTCAGCATTTTGCAGTATTTTTTTTAGTCTACACCACAAAATGGAAAAGGTTAAGCATAAAAACATTGGCAAGGCACTGTAGGTATCCTTATAACTTTAAAATAAAAAGGTCAAAGTTTGTACAGGTTTCTAATGAAGTAACTTTATTGATTGCAAAAAACGAGCATAATTTACCAAGACCCTACAGGCTTTAAATATGAAAATGCTTCAAAAAAGTAGGTAGTTACTCTTTCACAATAGATATTTTCAATAAGAAAAACATAATAAAATAAAAAAAATGGCTCATTGATGCAACACCTGCCATTTGGTGTGGTGGTGGCACTTAGCAGAACATGCCCATAAATGGTCAGCGGAGTCAGGAAGCTGGGGAAATCTCCTCCATGGGTCGTAGATATATGGATGAGTTACGTGCAGAAACAATCATCCAACATCGTTTAGTCAACTATCATTGAAAGAAGCCTGAATCTGTTCCAAATATCCCCATCAAGAAGTTGTCCTGTGTTGTCATGCAAGAATCCCAATGTATTTTGCAGAAACTCCCATTTACAAACAAAACAGGTACAAATGTTTGCAGACGGACTAAAAGTAACGACAGCAAATAGAAAGCTCCTGTTTCTTGAGAAAGTGTGCCACTTTAACAAGAATCAACAGAAAAGCTGTATGAAGCAAGCAAGTCTTCTGACCTCCGCTTTCAAAAGGAAGTTTAGACGGTACAAGCCATCTAGAAGGCCCGATGAACAGTAAAACACAGATGTTCCAGTTTTAAGACCAAATGCGTCTGGATGCAAGCTTGAACTCTCAAAAGCAAAACAAAAAAAAAGGAAAAGTGCACTTTAACATACAAGGTAAGGCCCAGTGTAATGAAACCAACCAAATGGCGCTTTGGCAAATGGGTTGAAAGACACATTGTGGCAGTTCTGACACAGCTGCTAAGGTCCTGCACAAGTAGCTCCTTTGGATCCAGTCGCCATGCAGACTGAAAAGCTAATCTCTGGGGACAAAGAAAGGTTGAAACAATAATAATAATAAAAAAAAAAAAAGACACCTGCTTTTCCAAATCTCTAAAGAGACTTTGAACTATGCTTTGCCATTCTCCTGCCTTTATCAGCCCATAGCCATCCTCATGTGCGCCACAGATTTAGCAGCAGCAGCTTGTCAGTGGTCCAGGCTGTTCCCCAGCTTTTGTCCCTCTTGCAGAGCAGCCATGGCCAGCCTCAAGTGCTCCTTCAGGCTCTGAATCTCGCGCTCAGTCCGGCATTTCATCCCGTTCAGCTCTCCGTGCACCTCTGCATACCGCTCACAGGCCAGCTGCTTTTCCTGCAGAACAATGAGTGGGAGGAGAAGGAGAAAAAAAAAACGGCTTCATCTTCCACACCAACAACTTCAGAAAGCCCTCGGGCTGTAACAGCGCAACATTACATTCCCACCAAAACAGACCTGTGGTTTTTTTTAAATTACAGGCTTCCTCTGGCTTAGTGCATTGATGCACTGCAGCTTATACACCTACAAGGCCAACATTTCACCAGGCCTGTGTTTACAGACGCCGACTTTAACGTTATCCTACCACACAAAGACTGCACATCCAGGATTTCAGACAGATAAAGCAGGGTACTGACCGTGTTTAGAAATTGTAGCTCATTCCTAAGACAGCTGATCTCCTTGTGCAGATACTCTATCTCGTTATCTTTCATTCTGAGGAGAACCTGGAAGAGAGAGAGAGAGAGAAGTGGGTTTACTTTCCAAAACCAAAAAAAAAAAAAGCAGGACGGCATGGAGAAAACATGCACACATCGACAGTTCTGGTCAGAGGTCAACATAAACCAGCATGAATGTCGTTAAAGGAACTATCCCTGATCCTTCACAAATTCGAACTGTGAGTGAGGACAGTTTAGTTTGAACTGTAAGCCCCCAACGTTTCTTTACCAATGAGAAACCTGCATGCACGATGCACCAGACTAAACACGCGCCTCAAGCTCTGGCACAATCCTCTGGAGGAAACAAGGCTTCGTCGAGGGTCTTTCCTTTGTTTTCTTTGACATGAACGTCTACGTCTCGGATAAATGATATTTGTTTATGTGAATGGTCAACACTTACATGCACGCCATGCTGTTGATAACATACCCTGTTGTGCATGAGCGGAAGGAGCTGCAGCTTAGCAACGGCTCCGAACCTCGTTGTGCTATTAGCAGAGAAAAGTCATCCCGGGTTATCCCCAGTTCACTGCTTATTTCTACTAAAATACTCGATCGCGCAGTCAGTCAATTCTTACTATCCAATTCTGTCGTAACTCACAATACGTTGTGTAAAATGCAATTTCTTAACCAGATAAAAATAAATTCAGATATTGTTCCTCTAACTCTGGGCTTTTCATGATTCATTTGAAACCTTAAATGATCAGGAGATTTACAACTTAAAAGAGAAAAGAACTGGATGTTTGAATTTAAAGGAACAATAAGAAACAATGACACCTAGTGGTTAGAATAGGAACAACACACATACAGGCTGCCGTTTCTAAACAATCTGTTGCTGCTGTGAAACCCCACTGAATATTTACTTCCACAGGACAGGTATATGTTGTTGTATTCTGTTCTACTTCTGGTCCGCTTCTCTTACTGGCTTCCAGGTTTGCAGGCTGCTGCTCTTTGGGAACCCTGGGAACTTTCATTTCATTGGCTCAGGAACCAGGAAGTAAATAAGCTACACTGCAAAGAAGTAGTTCCTCTAATTTTTAAAGGAGCAAAACTAGACTAGGACATTGTTGATAGAGGACCGATTGTTTAAAGGGAAAGTTACTTCAATCCCAGGGACAAATGAGAATGATTCATGTTGATTTTACAGTAAATATCTTACTTATTGCTCCTTTAAAGCAAACATTTTCTTTCTAATCCACACTGGTTTAAAGTTATCCATGCAGGTATGTAACAATGTCCTGATATAGATCCGTAGAGATACTTGAGCCAATGTCTTGGTGGAATTGGTAGACTGGTTGGTTTCCTGGCGCAGACCTGGCTTTCCAAAACTGTTTTTTAATGCATGTTTGGGGATCATCATTCTGCTGGAAAACCCAACTCTGTCCATCTGAGCCAAACAGTCACACTCAGAGGAAAGGAAATTGAGTTGAACAACCCATGAGCAACCATGGCAGAAGCCTGCAAGGAACCAGCAAGTTACTAAACACAGAGGAAAGCAGCTTTAACATAAACATGGACTGAGAGGCTGCTGATCGAGAAAGAAGTGCTTGTGACCAAACCTCAACTTTGACATTTACAGCTACCAGCAAGGGCAAGTCAAAACACCCTATGGAGAAAACGTTTACAGCAAGTTCAAAAGATCCAGTTAGAAGGCAGTTTAGCAGTAAAACGGGCCTCCAATGATAGGAAGAGATTAGCCCTCCACCTGACTGCCTAGGGCCTGATTCTGTCTCGCTGCAGGTCTTTCTCCACTTCTTTCTCTGCCCGTTTCCTGTCTGATTACTGTAAATAAAAGGCCACTAGCTCCACAAAAAGAGAAGAAGATTCAGCTACTGGCCCACAATGGCAAAAGATATGTTTGGTGGTAGGGGTTCTCTATCATATGGTTTTATCATGACAACAATAAATTCCAATTAACGGAGCCTGAAAACCCCAACAACTGACAGTACTGATGGGATTGTTATTTGTACTATTTTCTCCATTTTGGTTCCTTGAGAGCATCAATACACATCGATAAATGAAAAAAAATGAATTAATTGCAGTTACTGTGTGTGGTTTACCGATAGAAATCACACACTTGTTTATGTAGCTAGTGTCCTGATGAAGCTCCTGTCGAATTTCGCTTTAATGTGTTATATGAATGTTTTTTTAAGGATGGTAAATGTGTTTATGGGGCTATAAGTGCTGTGACATGCAGTCACAGCCATACAGTGACCTGAAAAGACTGCAAGAAGCTGTAAATAGTGGTTTGTCATCACTTTCATTGTTATCACAATAGCACCATAATATATCTTGATAACCTTTAAAGTCCGTATCGGCCACCCCTATTTGGAGGAGTTGAGGTCAAAGCCTCTGCCTCCTGTCAAGCATGACGGTGACAGGATCATGCCAAGGCGCTGTGTTGCTGCATTGAACAAAGTCTATGGATCAAAAGTAAAGATACAGCACCGAATGTGTGCACAAACCTACACCAATATATGGATAACCATCCCTTGGCAAGTTGAAGAGAAATCACACGCTGCTTTTTAGGCACAGTTCAGAAATTTCAAATATGGCTGAGCTCAGGGCCGTTCCAGAAGCCTCGTTAGTCTGCATTATCCATCTCCAAACCCGTCCAGATGTTTGTTTGGGATCATTGTACACTAGGAACACCCAGTTAGGCCTAATTTTCATCCATCTAGCCCAAACTGTTCCCCTCTGATGAAGAGGAACTGGTTAGGATGTCTAAGAACGACCCAGAAAACATCACAGCTCAAATCCACCGTAAACTGTAAGATGCTGGAACACCAGCGTCACCGTCTGTCAAATACCAAACAATGAGGTATAATTTTCATATACCCACAACTTCTATTTTATAATTAAACAGAAAAGTTCAAATGAAGTAGTTTCTAAACATACCGCAACAAGGTACACGTGTGACCTAGCTCCCTTTAAAGCGATTTAAGTCCACACGGCAAGCTCCAGCAACATTAGCCCACAGTTCACTATCCCTCCCACACAGAAAAACCCCAAACTATAAAGCAGCTGCAGCTGAGACTTGACATGAAGGCTTGCATATTTTCACACCTGCAGACCACATGGAGAGCGTGGCTGCCGGTGTGGAGGATGCACGCAGAAAATACACTTTCAGTTTCAAAAACAACAGTACCTGTAGTTCACAGGAAACCTTGTCTTTGTTGTCCTCTGAGCCTTTATCTGTAAGGCTGGATCGCGTACGACTCATTTCGTCCGTCAAGCGGGTCTTTAACTCCTGAAGAACAAAATCCATTTTTTTAAAACATATTTGCCACAGAAGAGAAGAAAGGAGACTTTACTCTTAGATTGTTTAGTGCAAGAACAGAATTGCAGAATATTGCATCTGAAACATATCCACTCTTGAAGATGTTTTGTTTTCACATGGTGCCAAGTTACCACCACAAGCCGTAGTTGATTTTATGATGATGGTATGTGATAGATCGACACGAGTAGTGCACAGCTGTGAACTGGAAGAAAATTATACATGGTTTTCCATTTTTTTACAACTAAAAATCTGAATAAGTTGCTGTGCATTTATGTCCAGACATGGGCAGCACAATGTTGAGAAAATATTGAATTTTTCCACTATTGTCAAAAACACCAATTACAGGTAATCCACATTTCCCTGACACTTTTCTTCCCGTTAGACAAAGTCCTCCCCCGTCATTAGCCTCAGCTTCTCAACCTCTGACCATCCACCAAACGTGTGGGACTTCATGGTTAGGGTCCACCCAACTGGCCAGATATATCAGCTACGGCACTGAAGCAGCCTTTTTCAACTGAGATATTGTTGTGATGACAGTAATTCCTTGTAACACACGGGTGGACTCCCTTCAGAAGCCGGTGGCTCTTACTGGATTTTATTTAGGGAATTGGAGTAAAGAGGGCTGAGTGCAAGACAATGCCCGAAAACCATGTACTACGCCTTCAACTTCACAGTTAAACACCTTGTTTTATATATATATATATATATATATACACACATACATACAGGACTGTCTCAGAAAATTAGAATATTGTGATAAAGTTCTTTATTTTCTGTAATGCAATTAAAAAACATGAAATGTCATACATTCTGGATTCATTACAAATCAACTGAAATATCGCAAGCCTTTTATTGTTTTAATATCGCTGATTATGGCGTACAGCTGAAGAAAACTCAAAAATCCTATCTCAAAATATTAGAATATTTCCTCAGACCAAGTTAAAAAAAAAAATTATAACAGCAAAACAAAATCAAACATTTGAAAATGTCCATTAATGCACTCAGTACTTGGTTGGGAATCCTTTTGCACAGATTACTGCATCAATGCGGCGTGGCATGGAGGCAATCAGCCTGTGGCATTGCTGAGGTGTTATGGATGCAGATCAGCAGTCTTCCCCATACTTGTGATTTAGTTTACTGAACCAAGCTGAGTGTTTTTCAAGGCTCAGGAAACCCTTGCAGGTGTTTCGAGTTAATTAGACGATTCAAGTGATTAGTTGAATAGCCTACTAGTATACTTTTTCACGATATTCTAATTTTCTGAGACAGTCCTGTATATATATATATATATATATATATATATATATATATATATATATATATATATATATATATATATATATATATATATATATATATATACATACATACATACATACATATATATACATACATATATATATACACACACACACACACAAGGGGGTGTGGATACTTTGACGTGACATTGTGCAGT
The DNA here is from genome assembly GCA_037039145.1 of Fundulus diaphanus. Lineage (NCBI taxonomy): Eukaryota > Metazoa > Chordata > Actinopteri > Cyprinodontiformes > Fundulidae > Fundulus > Fundulus diaphanus. Next base: position 13,323,402 of record CM073140.1, read on the forward strand.
GCTAAGAGGTTTTCTCCCATCATCCTGTTGCACAGATGAAAAGAGGGAAGCCTTTTATTTTAACTTTATCAGCGACTAACTCACCGCGTTCTCCTTCTTCAGCTGCTCCATGTCTCTCTCTTTGTGGCTGACTTCCCGTTCTCTCTCAGCGTTCCTCTGCTCAGCCCGGTTCAGCTCCAGACACTTCTCAGAGTAGCGCTCAGACAGACCAGCCAGTTCTCTCTGCAAGGCCTGAGTTTCAGCCCTGCAGCAACAGCAGAATGTGTCATGTAAAGCTTTTCATACATCATACGCACTGGAAACCGAGCCTCCTTTTAAAAACCAAATCCTTTTAAGCCAGAACCAGTATCCTGCTTTCTGAAAGCTAATTACCTTCACGCAATGAATTAATGCATAAAAGTCATCCGTCTCAAGAATGGTTTTAGGTAACAGCAACACTTTTTGTTTGTCTATTTCTGTTCCTCAAGCATTTCCTGTAGTAGACGTAAAACCTCTTTGCATCTTGCAGCCAATAACCACAAAAAGAGGAAGAGCACGCAATGTTGAAAATGCCCAGCAGCTTAAACGCAGAAAGCGCTACAGGGACAGTCTGTGTGAAAGGCCCTCTTGGAGACTGCTGAGAAAATCTTATCCAAGCCTAAATTCTTCTACATTCCTTGGGAGCCTATCTGGAGCCGCGCTACTAATGGGCTCGCTTTAACAAGGAGGGACTGTTGTGCCATCTGCAAGCTCAGTTTTATTTTACACAAACACTGTTGTGGCCAACCAGCCTCCACTCACAAGCAGGACAGAGGTGGCCAGTACAGCTCCCAAAACTGAAGCTGGATATTTGGCCAGGAGTAAAGATGGATTTAGGTTGTAGCTGTGCAGAAAGGCGATGCAACGTAATCAGAGTTCACAGCTATGTGAAGATTAGAGTAAAACTAGAAAATTTCAGAAGAAATTTAAGAAGGCGCCCGCCATGTATGTGCTGAAAGGGAAAATGTAAGCTCTTCAGAAAGAATGCTGCTCATTTCAATTATGTTTGCTCCCATAAAAATCATCCTTGGTTGTAGGCTTTTATTGCTTGGGGATTTTAAATCAAATGCTTTTAGAGGTTCTTCTTAAGCAGAGGTTTGACACAAGTGTTAAAAGATTTGTGTCCAGTTTGGCACCAGATTCAATGTGTTTAAGGGTGACACTTGACAAAAAGGTGTGCTCAACATAATATTTAAATATGTTCACGTGACACAAACAAAACCTACACCTTCTGGAAGTTGTAGCAACCAAATAATTAGCAAACAACAAGCTCATGTTTCCATTTTCAATGTTTGCAGTATTTATCTGCATGGGAGGTTCTCCCTTGCCTTGCTAGGAATTGTGGAGCCCTAGAATGAAACCCATTAGAAGCACTGTTCCAAAGCCTTTTTCCATCAATGTGCACTTGTGAAATAATCTCCTAGTTTAATTAAATGCTTGCACTGCTTTTTCTGTTTTGTTACATTTGTTGTTTATTTAGATTTTTAATGTTGCTTTCCATGTACGTTTTCATATATAATGAAGGCATTTTTTTGCAATGCAGTACTGTCGACCAGAGGTCAACAGCTCTGGTTATTTTGTGTTTAGCCTCAAAAAGGCACTTCTGACATTGACTCTGGTTTGGAAGTGTCCTGACACACAGTATTCCACATTTTAAGTCCATACCTGGTACATGTATGTACGTAGGTGCTCTTGATCCACCAACTCTGTCTTAAGTCTTGTCCTTGGGAAGCTTTCCCCAATTTATTGAACAGATTCTTCTTGACAATCCTCACAAAAAGTAGTTCTTGCTGTTGCACTGTTTAAGACTAAATGTTTTCCTTTTACTCAACTTTCTTTAACATGTTTGTATGTTTGTAACGTTTGCACGTTAAACCTTGTATTAGTCACCATTGCATGTATACAAATAAACAGATAAAATAAAATATATATATAAAAAAAAATTTTGGGGGCCCCCAGCGGGTTTTGAACCCCCGACCTTTCAAGTGGCAGCCCAACACCTAAACCACTGTACCAAAGACTAGTGCCATGAACAGCTCCGCATTATGGAGAGGTCAACTGTGTTGAAGAAGAGGTTTTTGGTTAATTTTGTCACCACGGTAACTGTAAATGGCGTGAAGTATAAATAGCACACTTTGCGGCGTCGAGACGCACGTTTTGATATATAGTTTGTGGGGGTAGACCCTACGGTTCGGGCTGTATTAACGGTGACGGAAGATTAAAAACGAATAATAATAAAGAAACCCCTTATTGGGTGCATAGTATTAGGCTCCGCCATAGCATTTGCAAAGCAAATGCTATGGCGGAGCCTAATAAAGCGGTGTGGCGAGGCTCCACTGGGATCTGGCTCATTGGCAGGAGCTCATTTAAGGTCCCTTACTGTTGCTGGGCTTGCAGAGTCCGAGGGTCTAACTTTCCGCTGCTCAGCCTCTTGACCTTCTCCGCCTCTCTCTCCAGCTCCTCTTTGTGTTTCTTCTTCAAAGCTTCCATCACTGAAACACAAATGCAGGCCCAAGGCAAGGCAACTTTTCAGTAACAAGACTATTCAAACTGCTGTACATGAACAAAACAAGAAACAGGGGAAAGAAAAGCACTACGGTGACAGAGGGAAAACATTGCAGAGGCAAGCACATTGCACGGGAACAGCAGCAGCAGGTCAGATACAGACAAGTTGGACTACAAACTCCAACATTAACAGTTAAAGGCAACGCTAAACAAATGTGTTTTAATTGATTTCAAGGAATTCAGGCTTTCAGCACTTTTACAGTTTTCTGGAAATTTGTTCAAGATAAGTGGAATATAAGAACTAAATACTGCTTCTCCGCGTTTGGTTCTGGTTCTGCAGAGCAGGCTGCAGCCAGACGACCTTAATGGTCTGGAGGGTTGATGCACTGATAACAAGTCTGTGATGAATTTAGGTGCTAGGCCATTGAGGGATTTATAGACTAACAGAAGTATTTTAAAGTCTATTCTCTGAGATACAGGGAGCCAGTGTAAGGACTTTAGAACCGGGGTGATGTGCTCTACTTTCTTAGTCTTAGTGAGGACGCGGGCAGCAGCGTTATGGATCAGCTGCAGCTGTCTGATCCACTTTTTAGGCAGACCTGTGAAAACACCGTTGCAGTAATCGACTTGTCTAAAAAATAAACGCATGGATTAGTTTTTCCAGATCCTGCTGAGACATCAGTCCTTTAATCCTGGAAATGTTCTTCAGGTGATAGAAAGCCGTCCTTGTAATTGTCTTTAGATGCTTTTGGAGGTTCAGGTCTGAGTCCATCATTACTCTCAGATTTCGGACCTGATCAGTGGTTCCTAGCTGAAGCAGCTGAAGCTGTGTGCTAACTTCTGATCTCTCCTCTATCGGTCCAAAAATTATTACTTCAGTTTTGTTTTTATTCAATTGGAGAAACGTTTGGCACATCCATGCCATACCATTTGTTATAAATGCCTCTGGGAATCTTCGTGACTACCAGCATGTCAGCAACCGAAAATTGAGAGACATTTAAAATCGCCAAGCATCCACCTTTGACCTGCACTGGGTTCTAGTTATTTTAGTTTAGATCAAAGCATGTTCATTTATTAGAATGGCCCAGTCAAAGTACAGACCTACAAAATAATTGACATTATGTGGCTAGACAAGGAAATTTGATCCCTCAATCAAACTGAGCTTGACCTGTTCTGGAAGAATAACGGGCATAAATTCTAGTCTTTAAATGTGCAAAGCTGCAGGTTTTTTGACATATACAACATTTGCAAGGTGCTGCAGCTGAATAGCTTTGCAATAAATAGGGTTAGCCAACAGACCGCCACACAGAGCAGCGGCCAGGACCACCAACAGCTGACTCATCACCTGAGAGCCTGGAAAGCCACCGCAGGTAGAGGAGCACACCGGTGACAGCTTTCCATTTTTGATTACTATGTTATACCACGACTGATAAATAATCTGGGCCCCAACGTTATATTTTTCTTGTTGAGTAATTCTTTCCAGCACCTGTAGCGGACTGTTATGTGCTGAGCTGAGGACATCTGCGCTGTGTTGGACGTATTAATCCAAAGGCAACCCTTTAATTTATCGCTGGACTATTTATAATTGAACAAGTTTGATTGTGGTTTTGTTTTGGGGGCGAATAGCTGATTCTGTTTATTTAAAATACAACAAACTGGTGGAAAGTTATCACTTTTTTTGCGATGTCACTTTTTATTCTTAGTAGCTCAGCCTTCCAGAGTATAGTTTGTGTTGATTATAAATTTCTAAAAAAAAAAAAAAAAGAAAGAAAGACTCCTGCCCTCGTGTGTTTTATCTAACAAGCCTCCATCAGACAGCACTATGCCAGCAGCAACAGCAACTAATGACACCCAGTAAAAGCACACATTAACCAGCAGCCACTGAGTCCGCATATACTGTAAGACGTGATGCGATCACTCTTGGCAGCATCTGCGTTTTGACTTTGGTTGTACAGACAAATAAAACATGAGATCTCAGGTTAAGTTGCTGCTCAGCAAGGCAACGGTGGCAGAAGTGAAAATTCGCTGAGTTTTACTGGAAATTATTTTTCAAAGGAAATTACACCTCTAGTATTTTGAAATCTACAACATAGCGAAGTTATCTATTATGAGACGTACAGTAAAAACTGCTTTAGCTTTAACTGCAATTATTTTGACTAATATGTATAATCGTATTAAACTGTGATATCCCTCCATCTGACTGGGGAGGCCAGTTGATCTTTATAATTCAAATTAGAAGCAATAAACCTCTGCAGAAAACTTCACAACATTCGTCGTACTCTTGTCTACTCGACCGGTACGCTACAGCTCCCTGATTGGCTGACCTCGTGCCGTGTCCTGAGCCTCCTCCAGCAGCAGCCGGTCCTTCTCCGTCTCCAGTTCCCTCATCTGGCGGTCATGTTGCCTCTGCAGCTCTTCCAGCGCGTGTCTATGAGCACGCTCCATGGCCGCCAGGCTGCGGCTGCAGGGCGCCTCGGGGCCGCAGTTACCGCGCACACTTCCTCCCCTTCCCCCTCCTCCCCCCTGCTGTAGTTTGTCCAGCTGTTGCCTCAGTGACGCCACCTGAGAGGAGAGGAAAACAGAAGTAAAGCCAACTGATGGACCCCACAGCTGTCTGCATTTCGCATGGAGACAGATGCTATTCTCAGAGAACATTATATATATAAGCACATCACAGCACACAAAAACGGAGCAGACTGTCTTTTCAGAAGTATTTTCCACATTACTTAGTACTAGACCAATCCTGATTTTATCTGTTTGAACATTCACGAGATGGAAAACACTGCTGAAAGTAACGTTTAAGCTAGAAAGGAGCAATGAGGGTGAAAGGGTTGAAAAAGAGTTGCTTTACTTCATCCATGTAGATGAAGGGTTAATTTGCATTTCAGTATCTTTGCAAATTACAGAATCAACTCCACACACTACCTCCCTCTGCAGCGCCTCGTTGGCTGACGTGCTAGAGGTCCGCGACCCCGTCGACGAAAAGGAGCTCATGTCCTTTAACGGCATTCGTTCAAACTCGGACCACTTCTTCTCAATTTCGTCCTCCGGGCGTAGCCTCTGGTTGGATCCCACGCCCGAGCCCTTCTGGGACAGAATGGCCTCCCATTGGCTGCTCGTGCTCCTGTCCTCCTGCCACTGGCTGTGCTCTCGCCCCTGCCCCTCTCCTGCTTCTCTCTGACTGGATGGGAGCGGCCCAGAGGAGGCGGTAACAGGAGAGAGTTCTACGTAGTCGAATTTTCGATCAGCGGGATGGGCCGAGCTCGGACTGTCCAGCTGGGATTCGACATGGCGCGACGGCGGCCGACGGGAAGACGTCGGGAAACGTTTATGGGAGTTTTCCTTGTCGCTGTTGTTGTCAGGCAATCTAATGAAAGAAAGATTACACACCACGTCGTCAGGAAAAACTAAGATTGCATATTCTTGTTTTTATAGCATCAAAAGTATTCCTACCCATCCAACTGTTTAACAGTTTGTCATGCTACGACCACAAACATATTTTATATGGTTCACCGCAAAATAACTCAGGCTCTGGCTGACTGGACGGAGAGCATCTGAGGAATAATTGGCCCGTTCAATCTTTGACACTTTTCCCGACTTTGCCTGAGTCACTGTAACACATGAATATGCTTAGATCTGAACCGTCCTGTTGCAGGTCAGGCAGCACGTTTAGATTCGTCTTCCTGCAGGAAGGTGACCCTCGGTTTTTGCAATCTCTAACAGCTTTTCTTCCAGGATTGCCAGGAATCGAATGTTTTCATGAATTAGGGAAATAAACGGTCACTTAATTTAACTGAATATCATTGCCGTTAAAACCTCGTATTAGACTCTGTTCCCATTGATAGTGGTTCTGATCCCATATGGCCCAGCTCAGGTATCAAAAATATAAAAAAAAGGATGGCCCCGCATTAAAACCAAAATAAACTCCTGTTGTGTCGGTACTTACTGTGTTAGGTCCGGAGAGCTGCTGGGCTGGATACACTTCTTCAAAACCTCTATCCAGTTTCGCCTGATCCCAGCCGTCATGGCCGACAGTGTGAAAACAGCTTCCTGCGTCTGTGGCACAGCGAGGGGAAAAATGTTAAAGAAATGAAAGATGGGACTCTTCCCATGGAGATGACGCGCTGAGGTAGAAAGTGGGGCAGAAATAGAAGAATGGTGAAGTTAACGGAGATTTAAGAGGAAGAAAAAAAAAAAAAAAAAAGAGAGACAAAACAGGTTTGATGCTTTCACCTGTATCTGAAACCCGTAGTTCTTCTCCACGTTGAACTCAGACACCTTCAGACAGGATTTCAGGTCAATCTCTCCATCCAAGTCATCTTTCTGTGGAGGGAAACAATTTCTTTTGTCAAACCAAACCCAGATTTGTTTGCTCCTAAAGGGCAATTGCAGCCATTTGCAGGCGGTATAAAAACGTTCTTATTAGGATCAAAAAGACTTGCCTCCTCTGCAGTGGAGTCTCTGTAATATTTGAGTCCAGCATCTGTCAAAACAAACCAGTGTTTCTTCCACTAAAGGCAGAAACACACATCGGGGTCAGCTGAGAATCATCCAACCAACTAGAAAGACTAGAACACTAGAAGTAAACCAGGTCAGAGAACGCGGGAAACTAAAATAAAAAGGATTCTGGCGTTAGAGCAACCAAAGAGGATGTTCTCACCTCTCCACAGTCGTCCAGCTTTGACATCCATCCCTTTTTGAAGTTCAAGAGGTCAGGCTGCCAAGAGGAGGGCACAGTGTCAGTTTTATCATTTGATGGCCGGAGATGAACGCAACAACAGGTGACAGGAAGGAAACCCGCCACGTCTTTGTATGTCAGCACCACTCGTGTGATTAGCCGCGCATTAAAGAGCAGGTCTGAGTAGCTTTCGCACACAGGGAAACAAAGAGAGACGAAACAGAAGAGGACATGACAAAGAGACACACAGGTCGGCATAAAGGGAAGGTGAAGGCTCAACGTATCCACACCCCTGCAGGTTTATTCCATCATTGTAGTAAAACATGCCGCCGACTTATTCCGCCACAAAGGACGTTTGCTGCTTTCCGCCCGGGCTGCTAAAGCTGAGAGCGGGAGATCGCCCTTTTCCTCAAATACAGTCCTTATACAGCGTAATGCGCTCGATGGGGGGGGGGTAAAACTAGTGTGCAGTGTAATCAGGCCACCGAGCACTGATTCTGCAAACACACTGCAGTGGTTTCACGTCAGAGAGTTGTTTACTAAACAGGCCTCTGCTCCGCTGAGCCTCGTTTTTTTTTGCCTTCCACCCAAGCACAGGGAGAGAAAACGTGTGCAATACACCTGGAAGAAGAAGCGCTGATCCCAGATGAAGATTAGGCAACATCCATTCCTCCCTCCTCTTATCTCTCCCCAACGCGCATGACCATTCCTCCATTCAACCCTCCTCGCATTGCTCATACCGTTTCCTCCAGGACTCACACTCCCGTGTCTATATCTTCTGCACCCAGACTCGTTTCTGATCATTAGATTCCTGTGTGATGGTCCTCCTGCTCTAAAATATTCACAAACCTTGAACTCCACCCCCCCCCCCCACACACACTTTGTCACGTCTCCACAACATTAGCGTATTTTATAGAGATTTTATTTGGGAGACCAACACAAAGAAATGCACAATTACAAAGTGGAATAAAAAAAAAAGTGTACTGTTTAGTATTCAGCCTCTTTATCCCTAAATAAAGTCCAGTGCAACCATCAGAAGTCGCCTAGTTAGTGAATTGGACCGGAGACAAAGCGAACGCTTGGGACTACAACCTAATTTCTTGGAGAATGTGCCAGATTCTACGAGTAGGAAGAAAACTAACAGCACACGGACATACCATCGCCCGCATAAAACGTGGTGGTGGCGGCATCATTGTGTGGGGAGGATTTTCTTTAGCAGGGAGAAGGATGCTGGTAAAGTATCATGAAAAGTTCCATGTTCATGTCTTCTCGTCTCCCCTTTCAGAAAGTGAAATGTTTACATCATATCGGTTCATTACAGAGTGAACTATTCCAAGTCTTTATTTCTTGTAACTGAGCTGATTGTGGCTTACAGATAATGAAAACTAATAATTTTCACAAATTCAGATTGCATAGCACCATTTATATTAATGTATGTTATGTAACGGCCTACACTGTCATGGGAGAAAACTGCACCGTCACTGAGCTCCTCCACGAGGAGACTCAGCCGCACAAGGCTGGTTGTTCACAGGGTGTCGCGTCCAAGCTTGTTCATAGAAAGTTGAGTGGAGGGACAATATGTGGTAGGGAGAGACCCACCAGCAATAGGGATACGTTTAGTAGCACTTCATGCTTTCCCCTGCTGGTTTCATTTCAAAGCAGGAACTTGGTACCTGCCAACACTGCCATGGTACCAAAAGCTGCGTCAATGACCACGGTGGTACTGGGCCTTATTGAACCCAAACCCATTCGAGCAGCGGCTCTCAAACTGGGGTCCGTGAGACACATGTTGTCGGGCCTGAGGAGGCACCGCTGAGGATGCGGGGTTGAGCTAAGTAACACAGTGGACAAATATTTAACTCCGTCCACTTCACCAAGTAAGGTAAAGGCCAAATCGGCTAAAATGAGATAGTATGACAACAGAGTTTGGCTTTATTGAGAATGAGGATCTAATCTCCATCAAGTCTTTAATATTAGGTGTATTTATATAGATTTTTAAAAACATACATCATTCCTAATGTATTTAACCCTACAGAAGGCTGTTTAAAAAATACTATCAGCATGAGGAATCTAAAGGGGTCCTTGGGAAAATGTTACCGCTGCTAAGGGGTCCCTGGCCACGCAAAGTTTGAGAACCCCTGCATTAGAGCATCTATGGAGTATTGTCAAGAGGAAGATGAGACACCAGACTCAATGCAGATGTCCTGAAGGCCGCCATCAAAGCAACCTGGGCTTCCTGAACACCTCACAGGCTGATCTCCTCCATGCCAGAGGAGCCCCAACCAAGTGCTGATCACATAGGATTGAACAGACTTTTCAGAGGCCTGACATTTCTGTTTCAAATATCCCTTTTTTTATTGATCTCGTTTCAGAGACATTCAATTTTGGGTTTTGGAAGCCACACCCAAAAGTTACAAGAAAAAAAGTCTTAAAATATTTCCCTCCCTGTGTAATGAATCCGAGTTTCACTTTGTGAAATAAACGACATAATATTGAGCTTTTTCACAACATTCAAATGCTTTGCGATGTACCTGTAGAAGGTGCGATTAGGCAGCTGCAGGACGTGATGAGATGCTGAGATAATGCAACTGACTGAATCGGGTGAGCTGGATTAGAGACCCACGTGAAACACGCAGGTGAATGGGCCCCGGGTACCAGGGTTGGGAAACACCGCTTAACATTCACGTGTTAGCAGGGCACAGAGAAAAGGCCACAATCCGGTTGATAATCTGCAGTAAAACTTGTTCACGGATGCTCTATCCAGTCCGACCTCAAGTTATTTTGCCAAGTAGAAGGGGGGGGTGGGGATTTCTGTGTTGTGATGTGTAAAGCTGGAAGAGACAAAACTCAAAAGACTCGCAGCTGTAACTGCAGGGACAACTTTTTCTTGGTTCTAAGAAATATTGAAACAGGAGTTGAATCTTGTGTCCCTTGGCTCCATTTACCAATCAGGTCCCTCCTGAAGGCAACTGGTTGCACTGGATTTTGTTTAAGGGAATCAGAGTAAGAGGGTCTGAATACAAATCTACGCCACGCTTTTTTTTTTACAATCCTACAAGTATAAAAAAAAAAAAAAAAAGTGAAAACCATATATTATTTTCTTCACAATTCACCGTCATGCACTCGTTTGCGTTGGTTTAATCACAGAAAAAGCCCTTTGATGTTTGTAGGCGTCGTGCGGCACAAGTTCAAAGGGTGTGAATGTTGTCAGTGAGGCCCTGTAAATGCTGCCATAATGTAGTTTTAACGTCTCCTCTCAGAGCTGCCATGCACCGCAGCACCGCGCAGGTTTCTTCCCGTCTACGGCTGCCCATCACTCTGACGCACGTTTTGACGGCCAACAGATTTCACCGTCTGATGGCTGCAAGCAGACTGTGCAAAACAAATACAGTATCTCACATAAGTAAGTACACCCCTCGCATTTGAAAAAAATATGTATATATATTTTATCGTATTTTTTCATGGCAAAACACTGGAGATATGACACTGGTGCCATGTAGTCGGCCCACACGAGAGAGTAAATTTGCCGTCCCTTTAAAATTACTCGACACAGAGCCATTAAGGTGTAAACCGCTGGCAACTAAAGCGAAAACAAACTTTAGTCTTTTCATTAAAATATGACTGGGTATTATTCAGGAACTTTTCTAGACTACATTTAAAAACTGCAGAGCGAGCCGTGATGGCAGCAACACCAGAGGGATCCTGAGCTCCGGATAAATTTGTGTGTTTTGGGGGGACTTTTTCCTCGCTCTCAGCAATAAAGAGAAACCGACAGGTGCAACTCGTGACGTCTCAAACCCTATCAGAAATTTATGTCCACCAGTCTACACTTGCCTGTGAGCGGGGTCAGGAAGCAGATGGAGGAAGAAATATGCTTCAGGATTAACCCCAACGCTTCCAATAGCCACGTGCTCGGAGATCCTGCTCATTTAGGAGGAAAAGGGTAAAAAAAAAAAAAACTCCAGCTCACAGAGACATCGTGCACTCTTCCTGACCCCTGTATCCTGTCGCTGTAAAGGAGTATTGTCTCCATTGCTTTGTCCTGAAGGCTCAGTTAAATAGGTTACCTCTGTGCACAATGAGAACAGGAGGATCCAAATGAACAGTCATTGTGATGACAGTTCCTGGATTACTGCAAGTTGGACAACCAATGCTTCTTGATTACTTTATAAAAAGCAGCTCATCAGGTTTTCATGCCTGTGTGTCTGTGTGCAAAACAGCAATAATAGAGAAACAATAGCTCGTCTTAACAGTTATTCTGGACCTCGCAAGAAATATTATGTAGACGTTTTTTTTGCTCTGTGGTGCTGCTTTTGTTTTATTTTAATAGTTCCTGTCGTGTTTTACTTCTAGGTGCCTCCAGGTCAACTTGCCCCGTCACTTCAGACTCCTTTTTGGTACCCAGGCACAGCTCTTTCATCCTCAATTTTACAACCATAGACAAACCATTGCCGTTTATTTTTCTTTTTTTAATTGCTTGTTGCCATGAAATATGACAATACATCTTGCTGTAATTTAATTGCATATTATTTTCTAAAAACTGTAATTTATATGGTAGGTTATGACACTCCCTGCTGACCTGGAGACCCAACAGCCCTCGACTTACAAAGGACCGCCGTGTGACTAAATCCATAAAAACTACAACCGTTCTGAATCCCAAAGTTACATTAGTGCAATGTTTTACTGTCTGTTTTAATATTTTCCTCACACTTGTGTCCGAACTTGGGCCACATTTCATCCACACCGTCCATGTTAGAACAATAAATATTAGCCTATTTAAGAGCTCCACTAAGAAATCGGATGACAACTTTCTGGTGTGGAAGTCGTTCCGGCATGAAGATTTGACGTTAGCTTCTTTTGTTCAGTTTTAGCGAGGCTTTTTAAAGTCAGACGATAGTATAAGATACTCGCTAAAAGGAAACTAGTTTCTGAAAAGGCACGCTACAAGAGATCTCAGCTGATAACAGTAAGCGAAGTATTACAGGAAAGTTGCTCCATTTGATCTTTTCGAAGGGTCCAATTCTCTCTGTGAAAAAGCATAATGAATTATGACATGTCAGGCTTTTGGAAACCCCGCGGTTAAGGTGAGGACTACTAACGCTACAGGCAAAACAGACAGGAACAGTTGTTTGTAATCCTAACCACAACCACGATAATCACAAAGATGCTAAACACGATTTAAAGCGTTAACTGTGAGATTATTCTGCGTTTGTCTGGAGATATTCGTGAAATCTTTGAATGCTGTGCAACACCAACGGCTAACCATCTCTCACAAACAGGTTGACATCTGCTCTACACTTAATGTAGAATAAATGATCAATCTTAGAAAGGCTTCTTCAGGAGGTCAGAGATTCATAAAAGCTCAAGCTTGGATCCGGGAAAGTCTGTCACACCATTTGGATGCAAGTTTAATGAGACATAAACCATCAGAAGTGCTAATAATGAATATTTTATATTTGCAACTTTCAACACTAGATGTGTGGCAGTAATATTAGATGCAGAACTTGCGGTTAGCCGGCAAGCTCCGACATTCCCAGTCACTATTCTGACTTCAGGGGATTTTCTTCTGTTTTTTTACTTGGAACTCGGCAGATCCGACCTCAAATTCAAAAGAAAACCAAATTTCTGACTGGCTTTGCAGGACATGGGCCACCGGGATAAATTCTCTTGTCTCTACAGAGCCAAAAGCAATGCGTTCACAAACAGAACTACGTATATTCATGTCTGTGAGCATTTCCTAAAATGACAAACTGTCAAAACAGACTGTTAATCAGTGCACCCATGATTGCATTTTAAACACGCGGCAGCCATGTTGGACTTTGATGTAGAGCAATGGGTTTATCTTTGGGAATTTTTACACTAGGGGCCCACCATGATTATTTTTCCAACTTTGATTAACAAAAGTTCAGTATAAAGGAATAGAAACTTTGTTGTGATTTGAAACAGAACACAAAAAGTGTAGAACTACAGCTATTTAATGTATTTCTGTTTTAATGACTTGACAGCGTGGCAAAAATTGGCAAACTTTGTACTTTTAACCGATTCTTTCAGTGAATCTCAAAAGACTGACAAAACCGGGTACAAACTGACCTACAGCTGGTATGAACAGAAATGTTGCCATCAGGAAGTATGCGACCGCAGTTTTGGTTTTCATCTTTTTTACATTAGGAGCTTAACTAAATGCTAAAAACCTTCTTGATACAAGCGCACGTGCTTTTGTTACGCTAGCAGAAATTGTTGCCCACATCAAAATGACGAGACATGAACTGGTTGCAAGCTACGTTTAGATCCTCAAAACACAATTTTCAAAAGCATTTAATAATTGTGTGCATTTAAAGGTCTAGACTTATTGAGAATTATATGCAATTGAGCACGTCTGGACTTTTTGAAAGTTTTCATTCATGCATATCTGATCATTTATTTCACTAACAACTTAATATTCTGGATTATTATTATTATTTACATGATTATTTACTTTTCCTTGTTAATGAATAATTCTTGCCACGGTTAATGGGCTTTTTTTTCTTACAAATATTTCCTTTTTTTCCCCCAGGAGCCCAAAAACAACGCTTCAGCATAAAATTAAAAAATAAAAATATTTAAATCAGGCCAATTTCTGTGGAGAATATTCAGTTTCGAGTCACCGCTTTTCAATTGTTTTAAAGCAAATAAGGAGGAAATCGTCGACCAAAGAATCCTTTATTCTTTTTAAAAGTTTACTTTCTAAATTCTCTGATGTGGACAGAACATTTAATGCATTTTATTGCCCTTTCGAAAACCATGCACTGTTTAGACCCACAAGTCTTTTGAACAGTTTTGTGTACGACATCAATTTCATACACAAAACTGTTGTGTACGAAACGCTCCAAACTACACGGGTACGAAATGCCTCCCACCTACCCTCCCACCCACTCGTCCACCCACGACTAAAGGCCAGAGGAAAACATGGAGCATGTGTCACAGCTGGTCGTGGACGCTGTCAGACTGTACGTGCTGCCGGCTAATGGCACGTCCTGCTGCTGTAAACAAATGAGGAGTAAACAGAACTGAAACATAAAACTATTTAGCCCCGCCAGAGAGCTCTCATGAAATAAAAAACACATGGCTAACCTTTGAACAAACCCCTTGTGTCAAACCAGCGCTTTGCCAGAAAACAGCTAGCTACCAGGAGCTAGCAGAACACTAACGTATTGCAAAAGTTAGCTAAACGCGGCTAACTAAGTTTATTTCGTATACCATCAATTCAGGAAGAAAACGACAGACAGGGAAACCCACACAGCTTGAAGCGTACAGACTCGTTTTAAGAGGGCACGACTTACCGTCATGATAACAGGATCCAGGAAGGCGAAAATAAAGAGAGAAGTATGTTTGAATCCTCGCAAGAACAACTTTCTTTCTCGCCTCAGCTAAAGCGCTCGTGCAGAAAGCACCTTACTGTCTCGCGCACGTCACGCAAATCCAGATAAAACCCCGCCATTCATCCACATTTTAACCCCACCAAAAGAGCCGCAACCTCCCCGGAACCACACTGGCAGTACTCCCAGAGGAAGAAAAAAAAAGGCTCGAGTCCTTCCCGCTAAACGTGGCTGAAAAACTCCCGGTGAAATGTAGCCATTTCTAAACTTTCTGATACGCGGGGGAGAGCTTCTGCCTCCGCTCAGCGCGTCGTTACTCGCTGCTCTCTGTCTCTGCCCTGTCTGCCACTTCCTGGGCGGGTCCGCGAAAGATCGGTTAAGAAAACACGCAGACCCCAGTGGTGGACTGGATCTGTAAAAAAAAACATGAAGCAAGGGGGACCCTCATGGAGAGGAGGGGTAACAGGCCAAATAATAAAGTTTTATTCAAGCTCTAAGAATACCAAAAACAAACGATCGCTGCAAGAAAGTGTGTTTAACCACCAATCTCCACAAGAGCAGCACGTTTTCCTGATAAGGAAAGCCAGTAGTTATCATCTTCTTTTCAAACTCACAAAACACACCAAGTCAGATTCTTCCTGCTCGGGAGCCGGAGTGGCACTCCCACCCCCTCTGTAACATCCACCCTCTGTAGCTACTGGTTTCATTTCAGGAATTTCAACACATGCCCCAGCAGACCACAACTGACAAAACTCAGTCAGTCTTATGAAACCACTGTAGGTAAAGCCAGCAGATCACACTACAGACAGCTGCTTACGGGAGCTCAACGTCACCATACATGTAAGGTCAACAACCCAGGGTTATGATTGGATCAGTCTAAATACAAATACGCGTGAACGGGAGTAAATACGAAACAGAAAGATGATACTTATTTAAACGAGCTTGGGGGCGAAAATAAAAACAATTACAAAATCAACAGAGGGATGAGTGTGCAGGATTATTCCGCTCATGACAAATGTTAATGATAGACAAAAATCAATCAGTCAATCAGAAATTCACTGTCCATATGCTTCCATTGAATGTGTGACTCACCCACATCAACTCAACACGCGGGCTTGTAGCACCTACCTGCATTTCTTCTGATCTGTGGTGATTACTTTTCCACAAACTGCCCTCATCTGCTGTGGGACTGCCTGATCTCTGGATAAGAGCGGCTTGTAGTTACAAAAATAATCAATGTCTTACCAAACAAACACAGAAAACCATCACACAGGTGTATGGGAAACATGTGGGTTAAGCATTAACACACTTTGGGAGGGAGACGAGAATAACTACTACAGTAGATTATGTCGAGCAAAAGGTGCCTAATGAAGGACGCATACCTCTGTGGGGTTCAAACGCACACCGTTCCCAGCCCTGTCCTACAGCAAGCCACTGTTCTCCTTCTGGACGGTGCCTCGCAAAAGTATTCATACCCTTTGAACTCTATTGCAGACTGTCACCATAGATTTGAACTGGAATGCATTTCATTTGGGATTTTAATTGAGAGACAAACACAAAGCAGCACATTGTTGTGATTTGGATGTACAAACACTGCTTGTTGCACTTGCAGTACAGTGCAAAACGTCTTGCTCTTGTGTCGAATGTGCAGGGCTCAGGATTTTTTTTTTTCAGACCAGCCAAGTACCACGCTGCAATATGATTTCTTAAACCATCTTATTGTGGGTTTCCTGCCTGCATGCAGATGCAACCAATACAGTTTTGTCTTTTTTGGAGAAACATTTTCCTGTGCAAATGTAGCTTCTTCTGCCTGAACACGTAGGAAGGTAGACCTCCAAGTCCTCCATGTTCACCTGCCGCCTCCACTCTCTCTGCCCACAGCTAATAGTGAGTCATTATTATTTATCTGGATGTACGCACTCTTCAGAGTCGTCTGGTTTAACTTATTGCCAGCTTGTCAGACTAATGGGACAAGTGGTACGTAGTTGAGGGTACACTTGCGTACAGGTTTGGGTTCACAAAAATGTTGTGGGAGTGCAACCACTGAGTCTGGAGCGTTTGCATAGGCTTTCTTTGCTAATAAGTTGCCACAGGCAGATTTATTTTTGTTTTTTAACGTTTGCATCAACAACTGCAATATTATGATTATTGCAATGGTCTCTTGGTGTCTCTGACGAGTTTCCTTCCAGCATTTCTCTATATTTAAGTCCATTTCTCTCACTGTCAATCGTAACCAGCTTCACTATCCCTACAGTATGATTTCGCCACAGCTATTTTACACCTTGGAGGCGATGTGTTGAAGGTGGTGTGCAGGGTGGCGCAGGGGTTTGGGAGTTTCTCCCGCAATTGCCGGTTTGATTCCCCGCTTCAACCGTCTCAGTCGTTGTGACCTTGGGCAAAACACTTGACCCAAATTGCCTGCTGGCGGTAGTCAGAGGGCCCGGTGGCACCGTTGTGTCACTTCTGTCAGTCTGCCCCATGGCAGCTGTGGCTACTAACATAGCTCACAACTGTCAGGGTGGGAATGTATGGGTGAACGGCGGATTGCAATGTAAAGCGCTTTGGGGTCTTTGGACTAGTTAAAGCGCTATTCAAGTACAAGCCATTCACCATTCAACACCACATATAGTATTTTGCATACTGTGTCCCCTGCATATCACGTTGTAAACTTTAAACTGGACTCTAGGAGCTATTTTCTTTTTCAACGATGGCTTTCTTTGTGCCACTTTTCCATAAGAGCTAGATTTGTAAAGTTCACAACTAATAATTGTCCTGTAACCAGATTATCTCATCTGAGTAGTGGGGAGTCTATTGGGTGTTTCTGTGTTTAATGTTCTCCATGCCCATCCTGTCAGTTTAGATGGATGGCTGCGTCTTGGTAGGTTTACACTTACACATTTTATTTGTAGATGATGAATCAAGCAGTGCTCTTTGAGATGTTTAAAGCTTGGAATATTGTTTTATAACACAGTTTTGTCTCTAACCTGTCAGCTGTGCTCCCTGGTCTTCATCATCCGGTTTGTTCACTAATGTTCTCTAACAAACCCCTGAGGCCTTCTCAGAAAAAAATGATTCATTGTGAGTTTTAATTACACACAGGTTGACTATATTACTAATATGGGGATTACTGAGAGTAAAATATTGCACTGGATCCCTTTTATGCTAGTAAGAGTAAAGGAGGCTGAATACAAATGCACACCACACGTTAGATTATTGCTTGTGAAAACTTTGGACGTTATGAAGTTACTTTCCTTCTACTTTGCATTCATGGACTGCTTTGTGTTGTTCCATGCCATAAAATCCCATTGATGTTTGTGCTTGTAACGTGACCAAATGCAAATAAGTTTAAAGGATATGGATATTTTTGTAAGGTACTGCAACAGGCTAGACTTTTTATATCTTGATATAACTCTCACTGCCCACAAGCAGCCTACCTGCAGTGATGTAGTGGAGTGAGCTCGAGATAGGTATCCGCTGCCCGCATAGTGGCAGTCTCTGTCTGTTTCCCCAAGATCATCCCACTCTATGGAGGGATGCCTGCTCAGGGAGTGGCTGAAATGGCACAAATATCCAATCAGTGTGTAGAAGTGAACTATGAAGGGTGGAGTGAAAGAAACTTGTGCAACATTTTGGGTCAAAAATCTATTGATGATGTCATAGAAAATATTTGACTGTAGTACACAAGGTACCCCTAAAGGAACTGATTGAAATAGTCCATCTTTCATCATTGTCTGTGTAGTGCGAGGCTGACCTGGCTGGCTTAAAAAGTTCCTGTCTTCGAACAGGCTGATGACTTGGTGGCTGTCCCATATTGCCCGGACCCTCCTTTTGATGGACCATTTTGACATTCGGCAGGTCGGCCATTCCAGCGTACCCCTCCTTGTTCCGTTCTGTTGATCCCACAGAGAGCCGACCTGACTCAGAGGACTCCAAAGAGCTTTGCGAGGAGGTGTATGTCTGAATGTGTATCTGAGGTGGAGGAGAGGGGCGGCGTGCACGCTGAAAGGACCTCTCGTCATGAGTAGGGTGTCGGTCATCATCGCAGCCATGTCTACTAGTCCTGTGTCTCGTGCTACCGGAGGTTTCAGGTGTTTCTAAAGTAACACAGGCAGCTCTGTTGTTATTTCGGGTTTGTCTAGAAGGTGAAACAGATCGAGATAAAGAGGAGCTGCGAAGGGAATGTTTGGATCCCCGCCATGAGTGTGAAGAGGAATGGGAGTCATGTTTTGTTTCACTGTTTGCGTTGTTGCTCTTCAAAGAACCATTGGAGTCTACTTTGGTTGCTCTTCTAAGGATTGAGTAGCCTGGAGGGTCACTATGGCCTTTTCTGGAAGGAGATGGGGTGCGGCTTGTGTGCAGATTCTTGCTTTTAAACGAGCTGCCAGTTTGCATATTTCCAGATGGGTGAATGTCAGAAGCATCATAGCTTCCCCTCAAAGCCAAAGAACTGTTGGTGTCACAGCTTTTGAGTGAGCTGGTAACCACAGTCTTATGTCTTTGAGACTGAGAACGAGAATCAAAGTTTTGCCTTGAAGGCGAAGAGTTCACATGTTCATGAACATGGCCATTCAATGAGCCACCATTGTGGTCCCTTCCTTGAGCAAAGGCTTCATGGCCTCTCCTGGAAGGAGAACAAGAGCGACTGCCCCACCCTCGACTGCTGCTGGCAGTGCTTGACTCAGTCTTCCGAAGTACAGACTGTCTTGGTCTATCATAATCCTGTCTAGATGAAGACCCTGCGGGAACTTCACGTTCTTGATCATTCAGTCCGTTTCTAGTTGTTAGGTCACGCAGCTGAGCCTGACCATCTATTCCATAGCCTTCTCTTACCGGGGAGCCACAGCGGCCATGGTGATTACGTTCATTTAGGGATGTAATTGATTCAGATTTATAAAGGAGGGACTGGGTCGTTGAGTTAAAACTTCTCCTTGGCGGCGTGGGAGATACGGGGGAACCACTGTGTCGAAGGTGGCTATGCTCGTTTAAGGATGCGATTGATCCAGATTTATGTAGAATCTGACTAGAGGAGTTGAAATCTCTTCTTGGTGCTGTGGAAGATACTGGGGAACCACTGCGTCGATGGTGAATACGCTCGTTTAAGGATGCGATTGATCCAGATTTATGTAGAATCTGACTAGAGGAGTTGAAATCTCTTCTTGGTGCTGTGGAAGATACTGGGGAACCACTGCGTCGATGGTGAGTACGCTCATTTAAGGATGCGATTGATCCAGATTTATGTAGAATCTGACTAGAGGAGTTGAAATCTCTTCTTGGTGCTGTGGAAGATACTGGGGAACCACTGCGTCGATGGTGAGTACGCTCATTTAAGGATGCGATTGATCCAGATTTATGTGGAATCTGACTAGAGGAGTTGAAATCTCTTCTTGGTGCTGTGGAAGATACTGGGGAACCACTGCGTCGATGGTGGGTACGCTCATTTAAGGATGCGATTGATCCAGATTTATGTAGAATCTGACTAGAGGATTTGAAATCTCTTCTTGGTGCTGTGGAAGATACTGGGGAACCACTGCGTTGATGGTGAGTACGCTCATTTAAGGATGCGATTGATCCAGATTTATGTAGAATCTGACTAGAGGAGTTGAAATCTCTTCTTGGTGCTGTGGAAGATACAGGAGAACCACTGCGTTGATGGCGAGTATGCTCATTTAGGGATGTGATTGATTCAGATTTACGAAGAAACTGGCTGGAGGAGTTGAAATTTCTCTTTGGTGGCATGGAAGGTTCTGGGGAACCACTGCGTCGATGGTGAGTACGCTCATTAAGTGATGCAATTGATTCAGATTTATGAAAGAGGGACTGGCTCGAGGAGTTAAAATTTCTCTTCGGCGGCATGGTAGACACTGGGGAACCACTGCGTTGATGGTGAGTACGCTCATTTAGAGATGTGATTGAATCAGATTTATGTAAGGGGTTGCTTGGGGAGTTCAGATTTCTCCTAGGTGACGAGGAAGGATGACTCTGCTGCAAACTATCATATGTTCTAGATGGGGAGGAAACACGATGTTTCCAACTAGCAGGAACTTCAGTACTGCGAGACATTTGGATTGAAGAATTGCATTCCCTCCTTGAAGGAGAGGAGCCCCTTTTGTCAAAATCTAGTCCTTTTGAAGAACAATTTGTTTCAGTTTTCCTTAATGCACTCCTAAAATCTGAAACAGTACTGGCCTGGGGCTTGGGAGAAGAAGCAAATGATTTGAAGTTTCTTGGCAGAGTTCCTGACTCAAAACGTCGAGCTTGGGCACCTTGCAAGGAGCTTCTTGATCCTTCTGTTGACCCTTGAAACCAACCTTCACCCTCAAAGTTTGTCCTCTTGAGAATGCTGCTGGACTCATTGCGCCTTAACTGCAAGTTTTCACGTGAGGGGGATGAAGAGCGAGATTGCAGAGCTGAGCCTTGCCTCGACGAATCATATCGCCCTGACTGTTGATAGGAAGAGATGTTACTCAGAGGATTTGCTCGACCTACACCCTTTCGGCCAGTGGAGGCCAGTGACTCTGCTATCTTAAAAGGAGTAGGACTTGGAGATCGGGGCCCAACTTGTGCTTCAACTTCAACCGCAACCTCATAAGGGTCCGGCGGAAGAAATTCCACAGTAATCTCTTCATTGAAAACCTCTGGTATTGGCCTTTCAGAGGCAACACCAAGATTGGGATTTCTAAAGGGGATAGTATCTTTTGGCTCGATGTTTCTGTGACTAAAGATGGGATGACCTCTTTCAAGATGGCGGAAAGGAGTGGGTTGGCTATTTTCACTAAAACGCACACCAGCAGCCCTCCCAAGGGAGTAGTAGCCACTTTCCCGCTGCGCTCTGTCTTCTTTTAACCCTGGAAGAAAAGAAAAAAGATTGATAGAAGAGAATGCTGAGAGAAAGGGAAATGATAAGAAGTCATAGCAAAAAAGAACAAGAAAGATCAAGCAACGCAAAGCATGCACCAGAGTTTTCCCGACCTAAACCTACACACGAATACACTCCATCTATTACGTACACTTAACTAGTTAAGAGTTGAATCCCTTTTACCTTCAGAACTGCCTTGTATTTTTGTGGCCTAGATCCAAAAAGATGTTTTAATGGTTAGAAACCTGTTTGTTTAAAGTTGCCTTTAAATGTTAATGTTCAATTCAAACTGTTGCAACTGTTCAAACTTTATTAAATTAAAGTTTGTTGTCCAACTTATCTTGACCTGCTGCTACTATTCCACTGCAATGTACTTTCTAGTATGTGTTTTCTTTTCTTATGTTCAGTTCATGTACAGCACTTAGAATTGCCTTATTACTGAAATGTGCAATGCAAATAAACTTGCTTTGCCTTTAACCATTACCCTGATATTTTGTCTTGATTAGTGAGCTAGCCACACGCAGCCGATGCACATATATGATTCAATTTGAATCATTCAAATCTTGTGTTGTACCACCACTCACAAAGGTGGTCTGTTGAATTGGGATCTGGGGACTGTGGAGTAAGGCTTTACAATATAAGAAAGCATGCATTGTGTGTTAATATTGGTGAAAGCATGGAAACCGATATGACTTGTGATGAATAATAAGGTAACAGTGTTAATATGTTTCTACTTTAGGTTCATAGACAACATAGACCTCAGATCATGAGGTCGATCAACAAACAACGAATTGCTGTTTGGAGACAAGAAAAAAAAATTACAGTACTTCTAACAAAACTAGGCTTGATCGCAATGATTGCTTCCAGACTGTCTGTTGTTTTGGCACTATGACAACATAGTTGTAGTTTGTTAACAAATTTACCACCTCTTTACTTTGTAAAACATCTTTTATGAGGCATTAAACAAAGCTGGAATGCGTTTTACTTAAAAAAAAAACTGGCAAACATTTAGTGTGGTCCAAACAGGTCCTAGCAAAAAGAATACTACGCACAGTGATATTGCAATAACAATAAATGTATGATATATTGGACAGTCCTACTGTCTGAACTCATTATGTTTCAGGAGCCAGTTTAAGATGATTTTGAGCTTTCTGACATTGTGAATTAGACAGCATGAAGTAGCACTGTGCCACACTGTCCATTCTCCTCTGACATCAACAAGGCATATTTGGCCAAATGCCTTCACCACGTCTAGATTCCTCAATGCCTTGAGTTGGTGCCACATGACTGGCCAGTTCCCTATATGTGACAACAACCAATTTAACAAGTGTACCTAATAAAGTGGCCGTGGCGTGTATATTGTATTACTGATAATCACTCTGACACCTCAGCTGGTGACTGCAAAAGGGGATGCTGGGAAAAGGACACCTCTGGTTGTAACTGGATATAGATTAGGAAGAGCAGTAAGACATGGGTGTGCTGAGGACTCGGTATGCTGCTTCACACGATGTCCAACTACTACATAACTTCAAAGATCAGGCCATCTTGACACGCAAGCGTCTTGCCAGTCGCGCATCTTGCCCGGCTCTTTTTAATAAAATCTATATACCTAAGAGTAATGCAAGCAGTTTTGAATGCACCTGAGCTTGTAGTAAAGCTGCGGCTGCCACGCGTTTCCTCCATCCAGGCCTGACGAGGGTTGGAGCGATGAGGCGGAGGGTCTAGCCGGGTCATGCTGAGTTTGGTGGGGCGACGTTGAAATGGCAAGTATTCGTCGTCAGTACTAACAGAGCTACTGAACTCTTCGCTCTGGTCACGGCAGCTGTTTGGAAGATTGACATATGTGGACGTGGGATGATGAAACTTTAAATAAAAAGAACCACGGAAGAAGAAATAAGAAGCACCAGCAACGTTGACATATAACGAGAAAATAGCAAAGCTGTTTTAGCTTCAAACTAATCTTAATACATATGACTTAAAAATCGAACTAGCAGAACACTTAAATTACACGCACAGTCCCGAAATTAAAATTTCTAGCTCGTCCAAATTTCTGCCATTTGCAAAGAGGTTCCCTCACCTGTCCGTGCTGTCGCCGTCCTCACAAATATAGAGCTTGCAGTCAGGGCTCAAGATGCACAGAGAGGTCTCCCCATGACGCGCCTGATCTCCGTTGACATCACAGTAGCTGCTCGCCACTGAAAGACTGTCAGAGTCCTCCTGATAGGGCAACAGGGAAAGACATGGACCAATCACGAAGTCACAGCAGACCCCGTCTGGTTTTCCAAGTCACGAAGACATTGATATCATTGTTCAGACCGGCCGGGTCTTCAAGCAAAGGTTAAAAAACCCAGATGTGATGAAGGTGATGGGAGCGGTTAAATGTACAGACTAGTACAACGTTAACGGCCCCACATATTTCTGACTGACTCTCTGTGCCCTCTGACAGACGCTCACATGTTCACGCTGCTGTTTGATGTGTTAGGGTTACACGCCTGTAACTTGATCAGACTTGTGGCTTTCCTCATTAATTTTTCAAGTTCCCTTTTTTTTTTGCGCTTCAACTATGTTCTTAAACTGCATTGTGTCAAAAAGGATCGAAAGCTATCTGTCAGAAAGTGCTGTCTTCTATGAAAGCCCAATTTAGATGGAGAAACTGGCTCCATTAGTGTAAACAAGGACCTGGTATAAATAAGAATAATCACTACAGCTGTAATTTAGTTATGATGGCTGGAGGACGGGGGAAAAAAAGGCACTTTTACAGCTTTAGTCCTGCTCTTGCTTATTGCACGCCGGACCTCTTTCTAAGAGGCTACTGTTTCCCTGGAGGCCAGTAAGTGATCCGGCTTCATTAATTAATAATAGGAGCCACAGCTGCCACCTTCATCCACGTCATCACCTCTGTTGTAATGCGTCTAATTTTTTTTATTTACTAAAAAGCAGCAGAATTCTGCGTGATCCCATTTTCGTATATTTGCTGCAAAGAAAGGCTACCTTTACATTTGCTCACTAAACAAAATTTGCCTTCAGGTTCAACAAAAATAACATGTTTTGCTGTTAGACCTTTAGAGTTTTAAAGGTAAAAAGTTTGCTTTTCCAGCTAACTTTGTGTTTACCATTCTGCTGCCTTGACCTCTGACCTGAGAAGAGCCTCTACTGATAGGCTTTCCTCCAATCCAAACTAATCCCATCAGTCAGCACCCATTGTGCTCCATCTTTTACACACAGCATCTCTTCTCCAGGTTACCCAGCTACCTCTCTTACCTTGCTGCTGGTGGTGTCTCTTTCCTCTTCCTGAGATGAGATTGGCGTCAGCAGCACTGCCCTGCTCGACCCGATCCCACTTTCAAGTGCTGCGCTCTTCCCAATCGTATCCCCATCCTCTGGCGGGGGTTTCTGTTGAGGCTCTAGCTCGGTTCTTTCCCCTGCACTTGTGTGCAGGTGCCTCTGGCGTAGACATTCGTGGCAGCGGGAGGGGTCAAAGATATTGGGTTGGAACTTGGGGCATGTGGGCTCATCGCCGGAGAGGGACATGGTGACTCCGCAGGGGGAGCCTGCTCGATCATTGCATTCCAGGTGTCAAAAAATTATGTTTGAATAAAAAAAAAAAAAAAAAAAAATTAAAAAAGTGAAAAATCTATAGAAAAATAGGACAGATATTGGAATAACCTTGAAACCTCAGGTATTTTCCCTCGGGGATGATGAATCTTTCATAAATACCTTTTCATAGGACTGAAACCACGTTTGCCGTACACCACTTCTGCTGAGGGTGGCGGCGCATTATTGCAGACCAAGAAACTGCTCAGAATAAAAAAAAAAAAAAAAAATCAACCATTCATCCAAAATCTAAGGATCATTAAAGAATAAATCAGTCTGATCACTGCTAGCATAACCGACTGAAAAGCATTACTGCAAGACAACATATGCACCTGAACTGAGCAAATTTTACAAACCAAAATCTAGAAGTAGGGAAAAAGCTTCAAATGAAATTTCAGGTTGCTAGAAATTTAGCATCCAAGCAAGATTAGAAAAAAAACTGAATTACCCGACCTGAGTAGCTCCTGCTGTTTCACTTGGAGGACAAACTGCTCACTGGACCCCCACCAAGAACATGCCTCCTGTTGCCCATGCTGTCTAAGCTCCTGGGGTGGTAAACATCGGATCGATCCGATTGGCTGCTCTGACAGAGGGTGACACTGGACCATGCATGACAACCATGGTGGATCTCCTTTTATCGCTCAGCTGATCCTGAAGCCAACACGAGCCCGGAACCAATATGGAACCAGTGGCCCTGCTGGTTCCCCGCATTGGGGCGGCTGTATTAAATATCATGGGCTTTAGAAAGAGAAATGAAACGCTCGGGTAAGTGACAGCTGGCACGGGCCGGCTCGGGTTAACGTAAATTAGTAAACACCGGCGAGTTAGGGGTGTTTAACATACATTACAGATACAAGCTGAGCGGTAAACGTTGCTCTATACCTGGCAACCTTTGAAAACACACACGCATTCAAAGTTATTACTGAGCTTTAAGGAAATGCAAAGCCAAGTCTCAGTTTCCTGATGCACCGCAGAGGATGTTGACTACAGCATCAGGTTTCCTAATTAAACAATAGAACGCAGAGGAACCAAATCCCAAGCAGAACAAATACTTTATTTGACATCTTACCTCTAGATAAAAAGTCGACATATGAACACAATCTTTAAGCAATGCAGTAAAAGTTGCGTTATAAAAAACAGAACAAAATAGTTGAAAAACATACAACACATTTCCAGAGGCAGATATTTTAAGCAACAACTAAGAAAGTATTCAAAATGAGAGAAGAGTTGAATATCTTCATCATCCTGCTTAAACACAGAACCACAAGCCGACTTTGGCATAAAATGTCCCATCATTTCAGAGGCTGAAGCCCACGCTGGCTTTGTGCACACACTCTCCTAGTCGAGGTGATGCATCTTCTTCCCCGTCTGTCTACGCCTCTGTTTCTTGCTGGTCTTCCCGGCTCTGTGTCCACCCTCTGTGAAACCAGGTTTCTTGTCTGCCCGACGTCCTCGTCTGTCTCGGCCATCCTGCTTCCCTTTCCTCTTCCGCTTGCTGGTGCATGTGCTGAGCGCCGTCGTAAGGGAGCGGATCCTGCAGCGGCGAAGAGAGCAAAGAATAGAGCCGGACTCAGAGAGGGCAGGTGGAAATAGGCTGAACATCACACAATGATTACGTTTATTGGGGTCAGTTACTGGCACCATTTAGAAAAATACGTTTTAAAACCAGTAAAAATGACAGTGGTGTATCTCAAGCTTAGGGATTTTTGCAGGATCGAAATCTGGAGGGTAGTATTTGTTCGAGACTTTCCTTTTGGACATTGTTGTGTTTTATGTCTAGTTGTTTTTACATGTTGGTTAAAAAAAAAGGCCTCAACAAATATCAATACACGCCATGATAATTTTTATTAGGATTACAGTAATCAAACCCTTTTTCTAATTGCTGAACAGCCTTCAGCATTTTTCTACTGATATTTTGATGCCATCACTTTAATCTAACCCCAGGCTCACATTGAATGCGGTTGCGGCTCCGCGAGGAACCCAAATAATTCAAAATCAACATGTTGACCCACATCAGTTCCACGCGGTTGTGGGTTTGGTTACCGAGGCCGTGCGACGGTGCAAAAAATTCCCCAAGAAGGGAGTTTGACTGGACGGCACAGCGGTTACCGGATCAAGCTCCTGACTTTCACGAGCTAAACAGGAAACGTCTGGCGCTAGACAGGATAAAGTTCTGGTGAATTTCAAAATAAAATCACCGTCCCAACTTACGCCAGCTTGGCTAGTGTAAACAAAACGGTGACAAAGAAACACAAGGAAACAGAGGGACTTTTAGAGGATGAACTGGGATATTTAAGCCCCCGGATAACGAGTTTTGCCCTTAAAAATTAAAACCATGGCTGTTTCTTTAATAAACTTTAAAGAACTTCTGTACTCGCCGGTGGCTTTCACGTAGCCGGAGCCGCAGCCGTTTCCCTTGGAGCAGTGTGAGTCGGGGTTTGCGGCAAACTGAAACTGGATCAGGACCGGGGTTAAGCTCCCTTCATTGAATCTCTATCAGATCAGATTCATGTTAGGACTCTGATTGGGCGACTCCAAACCAACAACACCTTACTAACGTGTTGATAAAATGAAAATATGACACTAAAGCTAAATCTGCCAGGGGTATGAGTGGTTGTAACCATAGCTCCAACCATCGCCCCCATCAACTCTGGCCAACTTCTAAGTCTCTCAAAAGCTTAACTGCATATGAGAAACAGTACTTATGCTTCCTGATGCTCAGGTTTGGGGAGAAAATCCACTTACTTTTTGTTCATGATCATATCCCTCGGTTTTTTTGGCATTGTGTGCCTTTTCTCTTCCTCCACCTTATCTTTGTCCTCCATCTCGCCATCAGCCTTCAAATCAGAAACCGGTCTGCGTTAAGAGTGCCAACAATAACCAAAATACTTTGTTATTCAGAGAACAACGTAGACATTCACATCGTGTGTTGCGGGTCCGAGCAGGTGAGCTCCTGAGAGGTCCAGATCACTGATGGTTGTCACGGTAACCGTGTGGTTTGGGTGATCGTACTGAACACACTCTGTGGTACTGATTACTGCATCGCCAAGCTCGTCTTCAGCATCCGCTGCTGGAGGGGACACAGAGAAAGAAAAAAATGATGCGCGTGACCAGAAAAAAACAAAAGCATCTCAGGTTGCAGGCTTCTTTTAAGCCTCACCAAGAGCTTCTTCCCTCTCCTTCAACATCTTCACATATTCTTTGTGACGCTGGGGGGAAAAAAAGACAATATGAGATAACACGCAGCACAACTAACACGTTTCTCTTTTTTCTGGTAATATTCTATATTTTCACACTTACTTCTTCTCTGACTCTTTTCTGCTCGTCCTTGATTTTCTTTTTAATTTCTTCCACCGCTGCTTTCCTCCTTTCTAGCTTCCGTTTATGGAAACCAGTCAGATAATCTCTGACAGAGGACAGGAAGAACAGAAACGTTAAAGTTAATAAAAGGAAATAGCATTGCATTGGTCAAAAGCAAAACCTGCTAAAGGTTTAGATTTAACTACATCAGCAACTGGGTTTCAACGTGACCACTGTACATGCTGTCTTTCCCCACATCTAAATTATTTAATTTTATTTTATCCCAAATTTCATACAACCCACTATTTGAATCAGTGTTGACAGAAACAGGGAAAACGTGCTATCATGCTAAGCTAGCACGCTAACCAGCTGGCTAACAGCTCCAGCGGTCAGTCACGTCACATCTACTCACTGTCTGTCTTTATCATCAAACGTCACGACGCATTTGTTTTCTCTTTTCTTCGAGCCAGGCTTGAATTTAGCCTTTTTGAACGCGGGGTTATGTTTTGGGTTTTTCATATTGTACACGTGAGTTACCGGTTGCGGAGTTCCATCAATAAAATATGTCCGACAAGGAACACGCTCGTGTTCCTGTGTTCCGCTGAGCCACGACACGTCAACAAAAAAACTATTAAAAGAATAATAATAAGCCTTTGTAAGAGGTTATAAAACTTTTTACATCAAGTACCACCATACTTACAGGCACTGTAAAGCATTATTACAACAGGACAGCTATGTTTTAAAAGTTCATGGTAAAAGCTCAACTCAAATAATTTGACGAGTTCTAAATACAAGAGCTGCTCCACCGGAAAAATGTTCCAGCTTCATGATTAGATTTGTGTTTTTGTTCGAATTTCACGTTTCATAAATAAAAGAAATAGAAAAAAGGTTTAATCAAAAACAGTATGCCATGTTGTAAAACTCAGTACACTTGTAAATTTTAAACCAGCTCTAAATGAATGCCTTTTATTAGCCGTGATTTATACGAACAAAGATTTAGGTAAAAGTTATTCAATTAAATTTTATTTCTATAGCGCCAATTCACAATGTATGTCATAAAGGAAAGTTATGACATTAGTTTCACATTTCTTTTCTGGCCTTTCCCTTGTTATTCCGTCATTATATCCCTTATTAAAAATGCAATGGCTTAATATTAAAGAATGATCAACATGACAGAGGGGTGCATTTATTAAATAATTGAAATAAAATATTACAGCAAAAATAACTCTGCTTCCATATGAGACAGTTTTGCCAGGACTGCACATATACCTTCAGTTTTAGACCTTGCAAAGAGCCAGAAAAGCTTCATCAGACTCTACAGGCTTCATTTGGCATGTGAAGTAAAAACTACTATATTTTATCTATCTCTATATATATATATATATATATATATATATATATATATATATATATATATATAGCCTATATATATATATATATATATATATATATATATAGGCTATATATATATATATAATTCTGTATTCATGCAATTATACATAAAAATAAACAAATATGAGTTGTTTGAGCAAGTTTGCAAGGAGAAAACTCTTTCAAGTGGAAAGTGGCAGGACGATTTCAACATGGCTCAGGTTTATACATTTAAAAAAACAAAACAGCGTCACCCATGCCTGACATATTTAGCCAACATGCACTCCAGTGCATTCGGTGTAAACCATAACAGGATATCTGCACAAACACATCATAGCAACAGTTTAGCACGTCGGTGGAGGTGTGATAATTAAGGCTTATTTTGCAGCCTAAACATCTTACCTTCTCTAGGTCACCCATAAACTGTGGCACATATCTTAAACGCCTGAAACTTGCCGTACACACTGGGTCATCAACTGAAATATTTCAGAGAGAGGATTGTGGATTTCGTATATGTGCATAATTTGAAACTAGAAAAAAAAAATTACCTAACTTTACACAGGAACTGTTATGATATCAACACATTTACTCACACCTGCCAACACCCACCAGCTCGCCAGACTGTGTGGAAAGGTTCGACTTTCTCTGTAAAAAGCATTCATCATCCTTGAAACCATTCATGTTGTCCCGTTGCAACCTTAAAATCTCGATGTTTTATTGGGATCTTATGTCATAAACCAGGTGTCTGCAACCTGCAGCTCTGGAGAACCAAATATTGGGTTCACATATATATATAAAAAAACATGCACATTTTCAGAGCTTTTCAGCTTTTATGGAATAATCGCCTTGGACGTCTACAAAGGAATGATACTGAAAGTGCCAGTACATTTTTTTTTTTAGATCTATTTTTCTTTTCAGTTTGGAAACTAGGTGCCTTTCTTCCATTTGCACAAATATAAACATCCAACATTTGAAGAAAATGTGTAAATCCTCTATTTGCAAGAGTTTTATATTTTAAAATGGTGGTTCTTAAAAAAAAAAGGGTAAAAAAAAAGATCTTAAAGGCTGGCATACATTTGTATTCAGCCCTCTTTATTAGTTTACTAAACAAAAAACAAAAAAAAGAAATCACACAGGCCAGACAAGGTTCGGCTGTTTTATTAAAAAACAATATCAGGAAAAAACAGTTCAAGCAATAAAACATATTGAGGGATGAAAACAAAACAAAAAAACGTAACAATTACAACAATAGAAAACTCTCTAGCAACACGATGCCAGCTGAAAAATCCTCTTTTCATCAGTTAAGCTAAATATACACCGTAAAAGACTTCCAGTGCCAATTAAATATTACGTCTTGTTTTTTCAATATAAGCATAGTTCTGTATGCTTGTATATCTTAAAACATCTGCTTGAAAGCAGTAACCCTTTAATATCATACTATTCATCTAAACAAGGGATTGCATTTGTATAAAAACATTAAAAACATTTTGCTTTTACAGTTTCTGACCCTATGCTGCTTTTACAGATACAAAACAATAACCAAGCAGCAACACTGACTCCCACCCCCCAAAGCCTTCATCTCACACAACCATTAAATAAGATATCCAGAGCAATAAAACGACAAAAAAAAAAAAAAAGTTTGTCATGTCGATAATTACAATTAAAAAGCTAACCGAACAAAGACCTCAAAAAGATACAACTTGTCGATCTTTCCAAATTGATACAACATCAAAACTTTTATCATAACACAAAGGCTGTTTTGCTTGAGAGCTTTACATTATAGATGGACCTCACATCCAGGGAAATAAAAAGGCATCGCTGTGTCCAAACCGCCACAGCGATACGCCACCAACGCTCACTCGCAGCTTCGGTGCTTTGCAGGGACATGCGCAACAGGAAGCCAGACTCACTCTGAACGAGCTTCAACGTACAACGCCTTGTCGCCGCAATAGCCGAGCAAAGCTGGCCGCTTGAGATTTCTGCACTGCAAAAATGGAACTAAAAGTAAGTGACATTTTCTTGAAATAAGTGGATTTTTCCTTGATTTGAGCAGCTAAATAAGACTATTTGTCAGAGTGCAAGAGTTTTGCACTTAAAATAAGAACATTTCATCTCCATCTTATTTCAAGTGCCGGATATCTAACTATCTTATCTTTGGGGTAAAATTAATCATTCCATTGGCAAATATTCTTATTTAGCTGCTCAAATCAATGGAAAATATACTAATTTTAAGAAAACTTTACTTACTTTTAGTTCACTTTTTACAGTGTGAAGTATAACTGGAAGGCTCACACAGTTGACCTCGCACTTCAATGTGCCGCTTGGATGTGCAACGTCTCAAGCAGAAGCAAATAACATCACCTTTTCTCTACTTCTGTTTGTCTATGTACAACGTATATACAATTACATCATTGTATTGAATGCAATGAGTTATAATAATCTGCATAATTCTGCCATAGCTTTTAAAATTGATTCCCCCCCCTCACTTCTCGAGCCATGGTTCCTTCCCAAATCAGACAATCACCAATGCTCTTTGACATTTGGGAGCATATCATGTTTGCGTTTTCTGCGAACGTGACATTAATTTGCTTGTGTCATGCTGCTGAATCCCATATTCCAAGTACAGCAGATCAGCGAAGTTACTAGAGGAGCGGCCTGTCATAAACTGAAGCGTCACTTTATACGATGAAGTCAAATTTCAGGCCAACTCATCTGCTTCATTTTCTTATGTTGCTCCGTGGTACAGTGCTGGCATTTTACGGTGTTTGAGGTAGATAAGAAGACACACAACTCGGCACTGCACAGTTAAAACGAGCTGGTCTGTGTGCCTCTTCTGCTCTCTGTTTCTGGGATACTTTCAGGAAGCTTGCAAATTAAAAGGAAACGGTGAGCAGTAATTTAACCACGCACCAGTGCGTGCCAATAATGGATGAATGACTTAATCACCTAAAACTAAAACTAATCTGCGCTGCAATAATTTAAATGCCTGTTAGGTGATGGTCCATTTTGCTGGACCTGTTAGGATTGTTCCACTGGAACCGTTTGTGAATTTGTCAGTAAAAAGAAGCTAAAAAGCTCCTGGACCCAGTTTGAAAGGAGGCTGCCAGTACCACCAATGGCCAGATGGTGGAGCCAGAGCACTGCAACGGTTTGAGCAAGAATTAGATGAGAAAATATTTAGCGATCACACATTTCCCCCCCCAGGTTGGATCCTTTTGTTATGGCCTGGGTGCAGCAATGTTTTTCTATTCCACGTTAACATCGCTCTTTGCATGAAAACACAGTTACAAAGACGGCTGCAGCGCTGCACGCCTTCAGGAAGCGGCGATGGTGGTGCCCCCGCCGAGGCGCAGCAAGATCTGTTGGCAGTCCTGCACCGACCGACGGTCCCCCACCCGCTCCAGCGTTCGCTTGGCCTCGGCCAGCAGGCGGGCCCGGTGGCCCGGCGGGGTCAGCAGAGGCATGGGCAGGTGGCGGCAGGCCAGGAGAATGGCGTGAGCTCTTTCCCTCTCACCTACAACGCACTCACCGTCTGACGACAGCAGGAGGCAGAGGACAGAAACATTTCAGGTGTAGATACGTGAACAACACTGAACCTTTTCACATACGGTCACTTCCCAGCAACAAACTTCAACGTTTTGCGCTTTTACGCTCTTTGCCAGGGCAAAGTAGGAGATAACTGAAGCAGAAGGAAAAGGGTACAAGGTTTTCAAACCTTTTTACGAATAAAAATCCCAATACAAAAGTACAAAACATCCCCTCAGCACCATGCTGCCACTACCCTCTTTCATGATGGCGAAGGTGTGTTCAAGGTTGGATGTGTGGTTAGTAGTTCACCATACGGGATTTTAACAGTGAGCCATTACCAGAGCACCTTTTTCCATGGGTCTGTGGCTAGCTGAGACCTTCAAACTGGACTTCTCTCTGCTCTTCTTCCCTAAAGCTCTAGCAGGTTTGCAGTTCTTTCCATTTCACATGACGGATTGAACAGAGCTCTGAGAGACGTTCAAAGCTTGTCACCCGGGTTTTCCTTTAAACTTCGCTGCCACTTTCTCCCTGACCCGTCTGCGGTGTTTATTAGGCTTCATGACGCTGTTGGTTCACTAAAATTCTCCAACAAACCTCTGAGATCTTCACATGAAAATGGGATTTATATTGAGATAATATCACAAGGGTGGACTCTGTGCACTAATCAGGTGACTTCTGAGTTTAATTTAGGCACATCGGAGTAAAAGGAATACAGTCGTACTTGTGTACTTTTTAAATATTCATTTGTATATAAAATATCAAACCATAATTTTCCTTCCACCTCAAACTCTGAACTAACTCTTGCTGGAACTGCATCTTTCTATAAATCACCTAGCCGGTTTTCACATCAAGGGTAGAGGAGAGGGCTATAAAGGAGTTAATTAGACTCCATCAGCGAAGCCGACAGCTACCCTTCTGTGTGGATATGGCTCTACGGGGATCCTGAGGAGCGCGCTTGTAATTAACGTGGAAATGAGTTTGCGTACCGGCTGAGTATGAGCCTTGTGTCCTGCGCCGCAGGTTGTGCTCCAGGAGCTGGTGGGTCCGTGTCGGACTGGCTCCGGCTATCAGCCGCACCGTGGTCTCGTGGAGGAAAACCTGAGGAGAATAGGAAAGAAAACCCAGAGTGGGTTTGTTCGTCAATGGTGAATTAATGGATTAGGTTTACAGTAAGAATGGAGAGAGAAAAAAAATGGAGCTCTCAAACTGTGAGGATAATTATTTTGTTTAAAACTTCAGCTGCAATAAGTTGTTAACTTTAGGACATTTTATACATTACTTCACTGCAGATGCCAAGGATTAACCCACTGATATAAATCCTGTCACAATGTCTCCTTCAGGGATTAATAACGGTATGGAGCTTGTTCTAGCCCCGTGTTTACCTTGTGCTGTGCCTGTCTGTAGCACTGAGTCAGCCTCCTGAGTGCGCTCAGGTCCCTCTGGAAACCAGCCAACTGGGATCCGGGAGCTGGACCGGGTTCCCCGTTACTGCTGCCTCCTCGCTGCCATAAGCTGGTCCTTAATGTCAGCAGCAGATCACAAACAAGAAGCTCCACGCCCTTGGAACATTAAATGCACTCATAAACACGCTACCTTTGTAATGCAATGAAAAGAAACGACAGGCATGAGCTCAATCGCATCCCCCAAAACGCCAACCCATCACCCGCAACCAGCCCAGCATGCATGGCAGAAATCAAGCAGCCGTTGTGTTCCTGACTTTCATAAAGCGGTGGGGTGTGTGGTGGGTGCGTGCAGACCGGAGAGGCCTCTGTACTGCACTGCAGAGACATTGCACTCGGATTCAGGATCATGCAATGCAACTACAATGCACCACAGCCACCTCCTTCCACCCACACAGCGCGCACACACACAGCCCCAGACCAGCCTGTCCTCACCACCACCAAGCATGCAGCGGATTGGTGTCGATGCATTGCAAGTCAGACTAATCAGAACCAAAACATGCGCTGTAAGGAGCAGGACAGGGGATCCAGGCTAAGCCCTGTGAGAGTTCTCCGTGGGTTCGGTCCAGCGTACCTTGTTGAGCCAGTTCCCAGACTGGGCGAGCGGCACGGAGATGCTGGAGCGCAGGTAGCTGCTGGCCCGGTCGCAGTGAGAGAGGCAGGCCACCAGCCCTTCTCCTTTCAGAGGAGACAGGCTCATCTGGACCACCTTACACAGCAGGAGCACCGCTTTGGGCAGAGCGTGGCTGAAACAGGGCAGATGTCAGAACATGTCAGGTGCTTGGCCCAAGGTTTGGCCTGTGAAGCCTTGGAGTGAAGGTAGTGAAACTAAACGTGGCACATTTTGTGATGTCGCATACATTTGTCTAATTAACAGGACGAAATCAACTCCGTAAACGCCCTGAGGGAAGCGGAGAAATTGCCTGGTGACCGGAGTCAGACGGTTCTCAGCCTGGCTGGCTCCGTCCAGTCAGAAACTAAAATAATTTTTTTTCCCCCAAACATTGAACACACCATATCCAAGCACCAATAGGTCACACTTACACTCCTCAGCGTGGAAGCTGTTGAGTTATCTAATCAGGGCTTCCCCACTTGAAAGGAAACATCCACATAGATCTATTTCAGCTAGATTTCATTTAGCGACCAAACAGTTGTTCTTCCATCGTTTCTTTTCAGGCAGGAAGTGACTGACATTGTTCGCCTGCTGCCTCTCTGGCGTTTGTAGATGCCACTGCAGTCCCATCCTGACGGGATTAGTTTTACCAAGGGACCACGTGCAATTTGTAATAATTGCGGAGACAGTCTGTGTTGTTAATCGGCCACATTGGTAATTTGTAAAGTAAAGATTTGTCCTCGTCTTTGCTCAGGGTTTTACTGTATTGGTCAGGTTTTAGTGATGCAGTCAGCTCTGCATCCCTGGGGGTACCGTTTTATTTCACTGGAAACATTTTACCGTGGAGTAAAGGTGAAGTTAAAATTAAAGTAATCTAAAAATGTCAAGTAATATATATTAAAAAAAAAAAGATTTTGAAAGCTAATTGCAGCTTTAGAAAATTGTAGGATTGTAAATCAGCCCCAAAAATCTCCGATCAGTGCATCTATAGATCTCATTTTTTAGCACTTACTCCAGAATGAGCAGAGCTCTTGGCATTCGCTCTGCTTCTGCCAAAAGGGATCTCACTGCAACGTCATCGCCCTGCAGCCAATGAACAGCGGCCTTCAGGACCAGAGCCCACCAGCGACTCACCGGGTCGCCCACTGGCAAAGGGGAAACGAACATTAAAGAAAGGACAGAGTAACGTGTTGTAGTTTGGCAGGATTTCTCTGCCACGTCGTAAGCTGCGTTAAAGTTTCACGTTCGTCCTCGTTAAAACATTCATCATGATTCACGCGTCTTTATAAAGGGTTTCTTTGCATGCCATTCAAACCTGAAATGGTGGTGTGACTGGGAGGAGCCGTGAAGCGGGTCGGAGGGGAAGGAGAGTCTTCGGTGCAGCTGTTCAGCAACTCTAGAAACTCCAGGGCGCTGGAGAATTCCCTGGAAAAGCAGCGGCGACATTAGAGCACACAGCGACCCACTGACAGTGAATCAAATGTTTAGGCCTGAGCTCCTGGACAGAGAGTCAGCAGCTCTCTGTCTTTCGCACCCCAAGTTGTTCTTGCAGCTGCCTGCATCCGAGTCGCTCTGCGGCTGGATGAGGGTGTGAACGGCTCTTTCCAAAAGCTTCCTGCAGAAACAGCGGTGCAGCTGAGCGATGGGGTCGGCTGCAGACAACGAGAGAACGGGCGCGTGTAAAAACAGGAAACCCAAAACGGGCTGGGAAAAAAAAAAGAAGCGCAGAAAGACAGGAAGAAACAAACCCGGGTCTCTCTGAGAGGTGAACACTTCATCGCTGCTGTCTGACTTCACCGACCAATCACAGCTCAGGAAGAACTGCCGCCCCAGAGGAGTGAAGAGCCAGCGCAGGCAGTCGGGGATCTGCTTGGTGTCCGACTGGTTGGCGGCGCTCTCGGCGCAGCCCAGTAGGTATCCCTGGGAGACGGACGAGAGAAAATAATGTTCCCGCCTGCTTTTATCGTCACAGTACCACCACAACAGCAACACAAGACCAAAGCAGACACGTACAGACAGAAACGTGAGATGGTGGCCCAGGACGGTGCGCAGGGCTGTCGCCGCAGTGACATAAATCTGAGCGAACTGAGCCGGCGCCATCTTGCCCTGGGCGCTCTCGCTGAGGTTGACAGCACTCAGAGACAGAGACAGAGCCCATAGGCTGCTGCGCTGAGGCAACTTTCCTACAGTGACAAGAAGAAAACATATAATTATCCCCTCTGGACAAAATGTCATCAGCCAACTTTGACTGCGTTCCCTGACCTGTGAGCTGCAGCTGGCTCAGCTGATGATAAACCAACGCTGCATCCCTCGCGCTCGTCCTCGCCTCTTCTCCCTCGTACTTCCCGCCAACCTGGTGGACCAGCCAGCCGAAAGGCACGGGCCGGTGCAGACAGTAGCGGATCAAATTCCAGGAGAGGGAGCAAACCAGGTCCAGGCCGCTTGAGGGAAGAGCTCTCGTCAGAACGGAGAGGCAGGTCTCCAAGCTGGCCATCGCTGCGGCGTAATCTCCCTGCAGGAGAGAGCGAGCAGAATGAGGAGACGCTCAGTGTTCGGCGCAGAGAGCGGCGGACGGTGTCACGACTCAGACGTGGCAAACGATTTGAACAATTGCTAAAAATAAAACAATAAAAAACACCCGGGGAGCAGGCAAGCTAAGTCGAGACATCAAAACCAGTGTGAAGCACTCCTTGGTAGGTGGAATAAATTTAACCTAAAGCTCCGTGTTAGAGAAAGAGAGATCTGCAGTGCTTTAGAAAAAGTATTCAACTTTTCCACATTTTGACACAACACAACCACAAACTCGTTCTTTCAGAGACAGGCCAGAACGCTATGCATGACTGTGAAAATGAAAGGAAAAGGATAGTTGTTTATAATTTGATTCTCACTCGGAACATTTTTGAAAAGCATGGCGTGCATTTATATTCTGCTCCTTCATTTCTAACACAGAAAGAATAAACTCTCGTGCATTAATCTGCTTCAGTAGTCACCTAACCTCTAACTAAAGTACCCTGGATCTCTGTTTGCTGTTTGTTAGCAAACAAACAGCATCGTGAGGACCAAAGAACACACCAGGGAGATCGGGGGGAAAGTTGTAGAAAAGCTAAAGGCAGAGTTGGATTGGGTTAGAAATCAATCTCCCAAAGCTTGAACTCCTCACTGGCACTGTCGACGTTTATCGATGGGATCACAAATCTGGCCTGAATGGAACAGAGACAAGAAGAAAAAGCCAAGTAAAGCACCGCCAACATGTGGAAGCAGGTGCTTCGTTCATTTAGACCTGAAAACTAACGCTGCACATCACCGCCACTGCACACACACCATCCTTATGGTGAAACATGGTGGTGGCTGCATCATGCCTTGGGGATCCTTATCCTCCAGGGAGAAGAAAGCTGGCCAGAGCTGACTGGAAGATACATGGATCTAAATGCATTACATGAGGAAAACCTGGTGAATGACCCTAAACATGCAGCCACAGCTACGATGGGTCGACTGGGATAAACACACGTTAATGGGTTACAATAGCTCAGTCAAAATCCAGACCTAAATCCAAGTAAAAACCTGTGGCATAGCTTGAATACTGATATTCACAGACAGTCAGGCTGAACTTGAGCTGTTGAAGAGGAATGAGCGAACAATGAGTCGAAGCTGTGATCGCAGCAAATGGTGTTTTTACGAATATTGACTTAAACCAAACTCAACCGCGTGCTACACTTTTTTTTAAGGTTTTACTTTTAAACCACAGGAAGGTTGAGAACCATGTATCATTTTTCACATTTTTTCATTTTTGTGTTGGTTATCCCCCCCTCATTAAATCACAAATGTTTGTGGTTGTCTCGTAACATCAGGTGGAAAATAAATCAAGAGGTAAAAATACTATTGCAATGCCACATTAAATAAGTGTAGCGAGATCTTTTTTAATCTCAAAAAGTCATTCCTGAGGAGCTTCTTAACCTCCTGGTCCTGATCCCAGCTGTTCTCTGCTCACCCTGTCGAGGTGTAGGTCTGCCTGTTTGCGGTGTCTCCAGAAGGACACGGATTTTGGCGAGTGGAGGGGCGTGACGGGCTCCCAAAGGTACAGCACCCGGACGCAGCCCCACAGCGCCCCCACTCCACTCAGGACCCACACGATCACCCACGGCAAAAGGCAGCGCAGCCAAGAAGCTGGAGAACAGGAAGAAACAGAACATGAAACGAGCTTTTTGCCCCTCCGTTAGATCCAGCCGAGAGGGAAAAATACGATGCAGCAAGTCATTTGGTCTTCTGGCATAAACTCTGACGGATGCAGGGGCGAGTGCTGCTCACCAAAGTCCTGTGTGTGAGTCGGGAACCACACGAGCGTTCTAGACGGGATGTGGGCCGGCGTCAGGCCGGGGTTCCCCGGGTCCTCGGAGCCCAGCAAAGAGGGCAGTGGGTTTAGAGACAGGCAGAAGAACGTCAGGACACACAGGAGCAGCCGGGAACGATCCATCACTCCCACCGTGGAGGGAGAGTCTGGCTCGCTCTTCACCTGGGAGGTAGAGGCAGGGATGAAGAACGGCTACACAACAAAGAACAATGAAACTGGCAGCTGTGTGATTGTAAGACTGTAACTCGAACCTCTGCTAAGAACAACATCCGAATATTTCGTTAACTGAGTTTCAGATGCAAAATCAAGTTACAACTTTCCTCTTTGACTGAAGGGAGAAACAAACATCTTAAATTCATCTCCATACGGGTGCAAGGTGCACCTGGTTGATGTTAACGGTCATCCTGGCCCCGTGTGCTTTACCTGATGGTGATCCAGTAAGGGGCTGCCCGGCTCAGAGTCGACGCAGTACGGAGAGAACTGGTGTGGGGAGCCGGAGCCAGAGTCTGAAGCTGGAGGGGACATCAATACTGCTTCCTGTTTGAGCTCCACGTCTTCCGACAGGATCACGGGCTCTGGGAAAGAAAGCATCGCCTGTCAGGAGGCTATAAATCATAAGCATTGACAGAGATAGAGATGTTTCTGCAGGAACGGATGTCTTGGGAAGGCACATTTGCTCAGTTTTTAGTCCAGCCAACAGGTGGCGCTGCAGTGCAGTCAACTGTGTAATGGAGGAAAAAAATCTTGCATCCCATTAAGTCAAAACGATGGCTGCGTATGGAAAGATCTAACTGGAAGGGCTCTTTAGCCAAAGCGGTGTCAGTGCTGTCCAAATAGTGCGGTCAGTAAGGAAGGAGGTAGGAAAGGAGCCTGTATGCTTCCTATCATAGTTACTTTAGCATAGGAGGCTCACAATGTCCCTAACTGGAGCCAAGGAATCCCACAATCCTTTGTGTGACATGATGTATAAGCACAGCCCCAATGCAAAATGGATTAAGGCACTATTGGTCGGTCAGAACCAGAGATTAGAAAATGGCCGTCGATCTCTCAGCTGTATCATTAAATTCATTTGAGTGACGGTATTGAAACAGGGAAACATCTAAGACCTGCAGGAACCAAGCCCACAAGGACTGAGACTTGGTACCACTGGGCCAAATGTGGCATATTTCATGGTTCATGATTCGTGTGTTTGACTCTCGGCTTGACTGCAAAGCTTGTGTGAGGTCATCGGTATGTTTCTTTATGTGCCTTGTGTCTTTATGTGATTCTAAATTTGACTTTTGGATGCATCAAGGTGTTTTATTTTAATTGTTCCCTTGTTCTTCCTGTGAAACCGCGTGAATTTAGCTGTGAATCAATGGTGCCACAGAAATAAAGCTGACTAGCGTGGCAGGAAGGTACAGACGAAGGGACAAAGCATCACAGAAGTTTCCCTTTCAAGCAGAGGGCCAAACACAAAAAGCCATAAGCTGAGCCTTACGGTTCTTCTGGTTGGCCATCTTGAGGGCGAGGTTCTCTTGTCGGAGTTTGTGGTTGACCTGCTGCAGGTACTTGATGTAGTCGATAGCTTTCCTCAGCACTCCCGACTTGTGCATCTGTAAGGATAAAGGCAGAAGGAGTTTGTATGCTTGTGTTGAACCACGTTGTAACAAAGCATCTTTTCCTCTTTTAGACGACCCGTTTTACTGTCCCACCTTCGCATCATTGCCCATGACCAGGTCTCTGAGCTCCACGATCTTATCGTTGATGGACGACCTGTATCTCTTCTCAATGATGTTGTGGGTTGTCCTCCTTTCACCCTCTTTTACCACCACTCCTTGCCCATTCACTCCTGCCGACATCGGGCTCTGCTCCATACTCGGTCTGGTGGTGTTATTGCAGGGGGCGGAGCCTGTCTGGAGCTGTTTGATGGGCAGCTTGTCTCCTCCGCCCATCATAACAGGAACTGTGGTCAGGATGTTGCTGCCCATCAGAGTCTGGGAACAGAAACCAGACATGAAGTAGGAACAATCCTCACTGATCCGGGAGCGCTTGTAATAATCTTCAGCACGCCGCATACCGGGACTTGTAACGCGGTGTTCTGGATGGGCGTGGTCAGGGTGGTGATTCCACCGGGGCTCTGCATGGTGGACAACACCTGTGTCCCATCGGCTTTGAGCGTCGTGAGAACCAGTGAGTCTGTCTTAAGAATCTGAGGCTGCTGGACCAGAACCTAAAATAAGCAGAAAAAGAAACAACTGAGAGGATTGAACATTTGCTTCCACCTCTGTGCATCGTTCCTACATCGCCAGCATGTTTAATGCTCACACTTTTCCTTAACAGAGGTATTGGGGATAAAATCTGGAAAATATCAGCATTTTTCCACACATATCCAGATAATATGTAAGTCGGGTTCCATATTTTTCCAGATTGTGAGGGAACTCTGTCTAGAGAACATCCTCTCAGTTTGCTGCCGTCTGAGAGGTGACTTACCGGCATCTGCTGCATCTGCTGCTGCATGGTGTGGACTGCAGTGGGCGCTGTAGAGAGAGTCTGGATGGTTTGACCCGTCGGGGTCAGAACACGCTGATGCTGAAAGGTGACTGGCTGCAGCTGTTGTGACGTCATGATGCTCTGCATTTGTGGTTGGAGGACTAGAGCAAAATGGGGGAGAAAACAAAAGACGTGCATTCAGATTGAGCAGCAGCCTTGACAGAAAACTATGACGAGGTGCTCAGCTTTAAGAAAGTGGGGCCGTAACAACAGACGAGCAAGCTTGTTTCCTACTCTGTGCTCACCTTGGAAACTGGGGGCGGGACTCTGATGGCAGATGACTGGGTTCTGGATGAAGCGAGACTGCCCGCCGTTGGAGGCGATCATCACGGTATGGGCTGCTTGCGTCTGGATGGGCAGCGGCGTCTGGGCGTGGGTCTGAACCAGGGTGTGGACCGGGAAGTTCTGGGTCTGTAAGGAAACCCCCTGGGTGTGCATCTACGCTTACGGAAAGCATAAACAGACTTTACTCGCTTATACGTGCCGTCGGACCTCAGAGGTATCTTTGCTGAGGAATGCAGAAGTGTTTAAATGTGCTGAACATCAGGATTAAGACCCTGCTCATGGAGAAGGCACTAATATATGCCTACAGGACAAGACACAGCATTTCACTTCAGAATCGAATCAACATAAATCGAGCACATTAGATAGTCAGAGGGGTGATAAAAGATGATTTTTAAGTACCTGGATGGCCGGCTGGGCAGTCTGTTGAGGCTGAGGCTGGATGGGCTGGACCACCTGAGGCCGTGGCTGAAGCAGCGGCGGGCTGCGGGTCAACTGCTGCTGCTGCTGCACTGAGGGGGTGGCTGTGGGGGAGGGGGTCTGCGCGGGGGTGAGGGGGGGCGTGAGAGGCACAGACTGAGGAGTCAGCGTCTGGGACGAGGCCAGGCTCAGGGCGGTAGTCTGGAAAGCAGCGGGGTTCGGGGTCTGGGGAGTCGCCGCGGCTTGCACCGGCAGCTGCTGGGCGGAGCCGGCGACGCCGCTCTGTTGGGAGACTGCTGGGGTCATCTGGTCCTCAAACATGTCCTGGAAGTCGCCCACCTGGTTGCTGACAAACTGCAGCATCTCTGCGGAGCAACAAACGCGGGAGTGTTCAGGACTCAAACATGTATAGATGCAACTAAAACCGAAGATGCGGCGACGTTGCGTCCGTGAAGCTTTTATTAAGCTCTCTTGGAGACAGATAAGAGCCGGCAGTGACCTTGAATCTGCAGAGACGTTTCCACAGGCATGGCTACTGTTCAGCTCATAAAGCACTACCGAGTAGCCTTAAAGCAGGCAGCCTTGAAATAAACTGTCTCAATCTAGATGGCAGATAGCAGATGGCAGATAGATGCCATTGTGTAACTGTATTACCTGTAATTTACATCTAAAATAAAAAGTAGATTTAAATTAATTGCCATATTACTTATAAGTAGGGCTGGACGATATAGGGGGGAAAAAGCATATTGATAAAATAGAAATCATATTGATTGATATCGATAATTATCAACAAATTCAAAACATGCATTTTAAGTGCAGCCCTGACCATTTTATGCTGTTGCTTAGCGACCTATTAAAAAAAAAAAAAAAACAAACAAACACTGAATTCAAACTCCACCCTTTATTCAACCAACTTTTTACCAAAGCTACAAGTTTTAAAAAAAGAAAAGATAGAACGCGTGTTCTCTGAACTCTTTAAAGGGGGCGGAGCTTGGTTCCTGGGTCTGCGTTTGTGATTGGTTGGGAGGATGTAATGACTGTAATATTAACCTACATGGTTAGAATGCAAAAGGAAGGAAAACTGATCTTCTATTGAACTTTTTATTGACCCTCTTTTTCTATCATCGATAAACGTTTATCGATCGATAAATATTGTTATTGAATTATCGTCCAGCCCAACTTATAAGCATTCATAAGTGACTAATAAGGCTGGACAAGGACTCCAGCTGGTCTTGGCACCCCGCTCACTGAGCAGGATGGTGAAGGTGTTGGAAAATCCCCAAAGCTGACAGAGAACTGCTTCAAAAAGAGGCACCTCGCGGGTCCGTAACATTCGGTTTGAAGGCTTTATTTCTGCACGTCAGAACCGCTGAGAACAGGGGAGCTAGCTGGACCTGTTGGGCTGAAGATGGACTCAAACTTCCACTCACACGGCATTTTTTTAAAGAAGGTGCAGGAAAAAAGTCTGCATCGTTTAAGAAGACCAGAAGCAGGACAAAGTCCATGGATGCATGGAAGGACTCCTCTGGCTAGCCACAACAACCTGAAGCTGCTG
The DNA here is from genome assembly GCA_037039145.1 of Fundulus diaphanus. NCBI lineage: Eukaryota > Metazoa > Chordata > Actinopteri > Cyprinodontiformes > Fundulidae > Fundulus > Fundulus diaphanus. The sequence continues at coordinate 13,367,817 of CM073140.1, forward strand.
GACGCCATGCAGGGAAGGCTATTTAATAGAAGGGTGGCCATATTGGTCCCTGGTTATTTTTTATGTCAAAAATGTGCATTTGTACATTTTGAGTGATTAATCTCACTTTAACAGATGACAGAGACGGGAAAATCTTTTTCTTTTCCAACTTTGTTGCATACTAGTTTTGCGCACACATATATTCTCCTAAGAAAGCCAAAACCTTTTACTGTCTTAAATGTTCACATCTGAGGTTTATCATGACTTAGGATTGGCTGAGAGCTCAGCGGTTGTTTAATAACATTCATTCTCAAAAGTGGGACCTACCTAAAAATTGGGCATCCAGAATATTTTGTAAAACTGATTATCTGGAGTTTAGACGAGCTCCTTCAAACCTACGAGAAGGAAAGCTGGTCTGTTATTACGACGGCTCGCCTTTATGGCTCTGCGGCTCTTCAAGACTTTGTCCGGCAGCCCTCCAGAGCCCATGTGTGGATTCGCTGACTGAAGGCCGATGGGTAGGATGTCAGGGTCACCGGCAGCCTCCGACCTTGAACTTAGTCCAGCAGTCAGATCTCTGGACTGTTATTGCTTTAGTTTTACAATGAGTTGGACCCTTTGTTCTGCAGCTTTTATGGACTGGATTTGTGAAATACACTCTTTCCAGCTGATTTTGTTAAACTTTCAGGACGTTTTCCACATTTAGTTGTACGGCTGATTTGATTCTAACTGCGAAACTCGTCTGGAAAACAAGCAAAGATGAGGAAACTTGCAAACCCAGTGAAAAATGACTCGTAAATTAAACGTAAAGCACAGGGTGTGTAACTGAAAGGGATTTAACAAAACCAACAGTGGTGCTGTTATCTTTATCAGGTAACCTAATGTGCTGTTACGCGGTTTCAAAGCCTTTTAAAGGTACGTCTTTAGAGCATAAACTGGTCTATTTAGGAGAGGACAGAGTGGCTGGGATGCAGAGAATGACAGTATTTCCTCAGTTATGAACATATTGCAGAGTAAGAACGACTAAATTAGAAAATGAAGATCAAATGATACACATATAGAGAATTAACCCTTGAAATACTGCTGCACTTGGAAAAGCCACTCCGAGCTTCAGCATCTTGGTCACTGAGATCCAGATCCGACGTGAGCATGAGGGCAGTGAAAGTCTGTTATTAACCTGCAAACGTTGCTTCAAGGTGATCGGCCACGCTAAAGTTGCAACCCCTTCTTCTTTATGTCATGCAGCTCTAACGCGCACCAATCATAGATGCCTCTTGGCTACAACGTTATCCAATAGGAAAACATTCAACCTACTTTAGCTCAACTCACCTGTATGGCCCATTTAGACTACCAGGTAAATTTATCAGGAACCAGGGTAGTTTCTGAAGCCATTATCCCCCCTCCCCTTCCACTCCATTTAACAGGGTACATACAAAGTCCCAGGGTAGAATGTTGCCTCACAATAAGGCCGTGGTAAGGAAGTGACACTTTTATTTACCAGGTTGGGGTTTGTGGAGGAAGGACAGCAAGCGTTGATTAATTAATCCAACCACATTAGTTTAGACTCCTTTACAGCTGATGTTTCCTGTTAATTGTTACTGTACCATGTATTAAGATAATTGGTTTCTGCTAACAGCTGTCTGTAAGGAAAGAGCAACCAAATCCTCCTGTTTATGTTAAACTGTTAATGTTCTGGGGAACAAATAAGAGCAGATCTGGAGTAGCGAGGAGAAGCTGCTGCTGCTGCTGCTGCTGCTTTTGCTCCCCTGGGACACGTGGACAGGCTTTGATTCTTCCCAATCTGGGGATGTGACAGAGCTCCTGACGTGGAGCGACTGCTTTAAACGCAGCAGTGGAAAGTCACGCAGCAAACAGCCAGGGTAAACATGGAGGCTCTGGGAGAATGAGCGCCAGTGTTTCGCCAGATTCGGCAGCCGTTAAGAGCCTGGACTGAAACACAGATTTGGCAGCGGTTAGCAGAAAAGGTGACTTAAAGAGGGGAAAAAGTAATAATCCAATGATCCTGGCTGTGTTTACTATTCCACAGGATTCTCCAGGCATTTCAGCGCAGAAACAAATTATTATTGACCACTGGCATAAGGTAGCTGGATTGCTGTACATCTTCTGGTTGCTGTTATAGAAGCAGTGATCGCATTAGTGTAGTCTCTATCATAAAACGGAGTCCTCTGCGTTTTGTCCCACTTTTCCTAACAGTGGTAAGTCATTTTTTAATTTATATATTTAGTTATATTTATCTGCTCTGGTAGCCAACCTACAACCGCATGCCTCGACGTGCAGCTGTAGGTTAGAGACATGCTGCTCATGGTTTGCCAACAGTAGCCCCAGAACAGCATTAACTTGTGCCGATTTTTCAGAATCGTAGGAACCAGGCGATGAAAATGTCATCAGTTTTGGAACCGTAACCCTTTTAAAAACCACTGTAAACCGCGGTACCAGTAACAAACCCATGTCTATTCACATCGACCGTCTTCTCGTCGTACTAAACAGAAAAAAAAAAAAATCCAGTCTGTGTTCAGTTACATACAATCCATTTGAGTCCAAATGGAATCAACGCAAACCAGTTTAAGTGATCCAACTAAAATCATTGGACACGCATTGTAATATAGGGCTTGTATTTCCCTTTGTGTTAACGACGGCCGGGATTTCTGACGACTGCTACAATAAATATTGGCGAAAATTGTTGCACTTGTCACAGTGATGCTATTGGTTTTGTTCCACAGATGCGTGCAATGCAGCAAAACACAAAGGACAGAATGACTTTCATCACAATGTCAAACGGGCCGGGTGCATTCAGGACCAGATGAGGTGAAGGACAGCAGCCACCTCTGCCTTTGATAGACTCTTTTCCCTCAGCACAAATCATTGCTGAAAACACAAAGGCACACTCTGTTGCAGCTTGGCAGATTAGCCTCACTGAATAGAGCTTATAAAGAGGGAACACAACAAACAGAAAATAAAAAGGTAATAATTACCCTTGTGCAATCAAGACACCAGCATTCAACAACAACAACAACGGGTCTGCAAGCAAACAGGAAGGCTAGAGCCATGCGAAATGCATTCCCTTTGCAGGTGTAATTCTGTCGGCATTTAGAACCAGCAGCACGACGGCAGAATTAAAACTCGCAGATTTAAGATGCAATCCAGATGAGATCACAAATTCAAATAAGCAAACACCGCAGCAACACGCTTGCCAGCTACCCTCAAGACACCGCATTGTACGCATGCACACTTTGTGCAGCCACACTGGTCCCCCTCCATGGGGGGTGGGGGGTGGAGGGGTGGAGGGGGGGCAACGCAGCTTCTAGACCCCGAAGCTTCGGATGAGCCGACGACGACGGGACACACTGATCCGTCTCACAGAGAACAGTTTCCAAAAGAGAATGAGGTCATGTAAGCTGAGCTGCCGTGGCTCGGCAAATGATGGGGAGACGCTAACGAGTTCTCCAAATTCTTTCCAGGAAATTGTTAGAAAACACTTGTGTAACCAGATTTCCGTCTATCCCAGAGGAACAGAGCTCTAAACAGGGATAACGTGTCAGTCGACCGGGGATGACTCAGGCACATACGGTTACAAAGCCATCATCTGTCACGTCGCTTTCACGCCCGCTGTACGTTCCTCTCCTTTGACACGAGCATTCTGACAAAAGGTGGTTTCAGAAGACGAGAGGTGTATTTTTAGGGCAACGTACGTCATTAGGAAAACTCATTTCTCCTCACCCACAGCATGCACAGACTTACTCTATGTGAAAGAACCTTAGACTGAGCCTCACGTTTGCAGCACATCAGGACTAAGATACGAACTTTAGGATTTGAACTCCCTCCACTACTATTGTCACATTTTTATTTCTTAGCATAAATATATATTTTTTAGCAAAAAATGGTTACCCTGAGAAATGTTTGCCTCTAAAACTAAAGCAGGCCCATCTCCAAAAAAGAAAAGAACAAACTAAATCCTACAAAGCGGAACCCCTTTAAAACCCAAACCAGCGTGGCTATTATGGACAAAGCTGTGTCCAAGCGGCAGACAAGAATCTGTCCATCACTGCTGTCCATTCTGACGGGGGTTCTATTGAAGCTGGGCTCCACCGTTCGCTCAGCCTTTTCACTCTTTGCCAAATTTGCTCGCCGGGCACAAGCCTGCAGACTTCAGCGCTTCATCGGTTACCTCTGCAGAACAAGCTTGGCAAAAGAAAGAGGGGAATAGCAGAAGGGCTGCAACAGAACAGGAGAGAACAAGAGGCACGGAGACAGCTTCATCACAGTTGTTGCTGTGCTGTTACCTACAGGAAAACAACGATCGTTTTTCCTTTTTCAGATTTGCTTTCAAAAATATTTTTCTTTTCAAATTTGTTCCCCGTCTTTATCTGAATTGTTTGTTTTTTTAGGTTTATGCCTTAATTTGCAAGTGTTCCAAGCAACGCAAATGAAACCAATCTCATGTTCTTACAGAACCTTTTTTTAATTAAAAAAACAACAACAACAATTATACAGCAAAGTTAGTAAATACAGCAAACCCAGTGGTATGGGGGTCTTGCATTAACCTCTGTGAGCGAGACAATAACAGAAGTCTATAAATATCTTCATGATGACTGATAATTCCAGGAAGCATCATTAATATATTTCAACCAAAATGATTCACCTGGTAATAATAATAATATTAATAATGTTTTTATTTTATTTTTTCACAAATATGGGATATGGGTTGTTTCCCCAAAGTGCCAGCAGCCTTAAACTAAACAGCCCGTGCCTGTGATAATAAACAGTGGCTGTCATGGAGGAGGCTGCGGGGTGAGGAAGGGTCAGCCTTCACGGGGAAACAGCAACACTGGCCGGCGCTGACAGCGACAGCTCTACTCACCGTCAATATCTCCGAGAGTGAATTCCTCCCCCAGATCGGCCAAAGTCGTGTCCATGTTCTCCATCGGAGAGATGTACTCTCCGGGGTCCATCCTGGCCGTGGGAGGCTGGCCTCTCCGGACCGTCGCCGGAGGAGAGAACCAACAGGACCGGCGTCTCACAACGCCCCCAGCGGTGCTGTCCTGTCTGAAGACGCGTCTTTTAGAGCAATGGAGCCTCTCTGCAGCGCGGAAGCCCAAAGGCAGGCAGAGTTTACCACCGATAAGCTCAAGCACGGGAAACTAGTTCCTAGGCGACGCCATCTTGTTTTACGCTCGCTACGTCATTCACAAACACACTCTGTGGGCCAGAGCGAGCTCTGGTTGGCTGAACCTCGGCCGTTCTTGTCATGAGACCAGCCGCCCTCCACCAATGAGAGGCCCGTTTTCGCTGTGGTCTGATAGTACGTCAACCATCAGAAGCTTGGGTGTCATTTGAATAAACCGTGCCCCCTAGCTTCAAATAAAGAAACCCTGCATCCACCACATCCACCACCCTGAACCTGTTGAAGGTAGTAAATAAATAACATGTTGTTTGGCTCTGCTGGCTCTCTGGGGATTGTTATAATGGCCACGACCTCGATTTGCAAACATTTAAAAACACCCATCTATCATCCATTAGGTCTTCCTTATTTTTTTATGACTTTCTGATTTGCAGATTAGTGAAGACAGCAAAACCTTCTCAAAAATATATAGGATTGTGTGTCAAATGCAAAATGGTGAATCCATAGCATCTTAAAAGTCCTTAGCGTCTAATGACATTCAAATGTTCCAAGTCAAAAAAGAGAGAACAATGTAAAACACTTTGCAATTGCAGGCATGCACCATTCAGAGAAATTACTCAGTAGCAAAAAAGTTTTGATGTTCATTTGTTTTTGTTAATATTGTACCTTTACCCTTATATAAATTAAACCTATACGGCAGCTTGTCCTCTCCAGGTTGTGGGGTGGGGTGGGGGGGGGGCTCCAGCCTAAACTGGAGGAGTTTAAGTATCTTGGTTTCTTGTCCAGAAGGGGATAATGGAGCGGCGGACAGATCGGTGTGCCACTGTAATCCGTATGCTGTGCTGATCTGTTGTGGCGAAGAGAGACCTGGGCCAATTTACCAATCAATCTACAGTCCTACTCACAACTGTGGTCATGAAATTTGGATCATGACCGAGAGAATGAGACCCCGGATACATTAGGATGAGGAGCTTGGCCATCCGAGACGGGCTCATGCTAGAGCCGCTGCTCCTCCACATGGAGAGGAGTCAGCTGAGGTGACTGAGGCATTTGTCCCTAATGCTCCCTAGATACCTCCTTCGGGAGGTGTTCCAAGCATGTAAAAGGTGCTTAACAAATAAACTTTACTTACTTACTTGACAAAGATTTACAGTTTCTGGATGTACAAAGGTGGTAGAAAATAGTCCAAATATTGACTTAGGGGGCTGAAAAGAAGTGCATGTCACCCACTTTTGATTTTTATTCCTAAAACTTTGCTGGAAACCTTGTATCATTTTTTCCTTTGAGTTTGTCTGCCTAATAAAATCTGCACACGGTAGACAAATCAGAAATAGAAAATTACAGACAAACTCAAACGTTTATTGAGTTTTAAAATCAGAAAAAAACACGTATTTGCACTTTCACACCATTATTATGGAAACAATACTTCCAAAGATAACAAGTCCAAGAAGCTTCAATAAAAAGATTAGTACCAAAATAATCACAAGAGTCCATATGCTCAATTAAGAAAAAAACTGTTAGAATTGCTTTAAGAGGAAAAGTTTATTACAATAGTTAAATGTTTAAAACAGTGGAAAGCAGCTTCTACTGCTCAGACAAAAACAAGCAGTCATGAAAAACAAATGTTCATGACTCTTCAGTGCTTCTGTTCCATTTCAGCCCACATTAACGGCAACAAAACTAATCACATCAGTAAAGACAATCCTCCTGGTGCTGTGTTCATGTAAAGATGCACCAACAACTCAGCAAGTCAGTTTCTTTTAATCAGGGAAAGCGCTACTACAAGTGCTCCAGTCTCTGCACACAACACTCTTCAGTGTGGAAGTTGTTGCTGAAGGAGAGAGACTCAAAGTTAACTATTTTCAGTATCACTAAGATGTGTTAAATTAAACCACAGGAAGCTATAATGCAAACTGCACTTTTTTAGAATAAATCCAGATGTATTTGTGGTTAATTCAGGTTATGAGAGCACAAGTCTTCAGCGGGTAGCTGTAAGGCCTAATAGGGAAAAGCAAAGTTGCTCTTCTTTGTCCTTCTGAGCTTTCAACCTCAGTCTGTTATTAAACATGTTGGATTTAGAAATGGTGGCAGCCTTTTGGAAATATAAGAGTTCTTTTTGATGCTAACAGCGCTAATTGCTAATAAAAGATGTTAAAGCCAGTTTAGTACGTCAGCGACGTAATTATTGATCGGAGTTAGGCTATAAAATAATACTTCCAATGCTCTCATGTCTTCTTAGTAATGCATAGAGACATCAGCACAGGATAGGTCTCTAGTCACACCATTTCCTATATTCTATAATTGCTTTTGGTTCCAAAGCAAGCATCTGTATCACAACTTTTTACATCCAGCTAAGAAAAATGTCCTAGAAAAAAAACAGGCAAATGGATTACAAGATCGCAATCCCGATCTTCTGGTTTCCTTTTGTCACAAGAGTGAATCACCCAGATCTGCCAGTGCACCCTGCACCTCCATTCAGAGAACATCAATATGATCTAATTTACAGGGATCTCACCCGAGAAAAAGCCTCTGTTTATTTGTTCCAGTAGACTTCATATGACTTTCTCTCTGAATAACTGGCCTCTGCGGTGCTGGTACCAGATCGCACTCTCTCCTTTACCACCTTTACCACCAAACCCCCAGCTAGAGCAATTCCGGCTGCCGCTTTGCCAATCTCAGCCACAGCATTTAAGATTCGAGTAGCTGCTGTGACGGCACCCAGGTGGCCGAGCACAGGCCCTGCTAGCTCACACGCGGCCCCCGCTGGGACATTTGAAGCCAAGGCCGCGGCGCACGGAGGAGCTCCTGCGGCTCCGCCCCCTGCGGAGGCCACCGCATGCTGAGCTGCTGCAGGTGCACTCCCCTGAGCTGCTGAGGCTGCGGTCTCTGCTCCAGTGAGGGCTGCTGCTCCCTCCACAGCTGCACCCAAAGCAGCTCCAGCTCCCATGGCACACCCCACTCCTGCTGCCACTCCCACAGCAGAGGCTCCTATCATGCTTACCTGGCCCAGGGTATCTAAAGCGCCCTTCTGGGCACTTGTGGCCTCGGTGCCGGCAACGACTCCCACAGAGCCGCCCAGGACCCCTCCCGTCGCCGCCCCCAGGGCCACCGCTGTTTTTCCAGAGGCCGCGGCCACTACGGCCCCTACGGCCCCTACGGCTTTACCGACACTAGTGCCCCCTGCTACAGACATCCCTGCTAACTGTCCCGCAGCAAAACCAACGGAGTTCCCTACGAGAGAGGCCCCCGCCGCAGCCGCCAAAGGGGCAGCCGCTCCAAAAATGGCCCCCACCGCCATGCCCGTCGCTCCGGCAGCCACCAGGATCTTCACCCTGTCCAGGACTTTAGCAGAGAGAGCGGCTTCCCTCCTCAGGCGACTCGAGGAGGAATGGAAAGGACGTCTGCTCCTGCCCACCCTGCCCTGATTCCTCCCTCTGAACCGGTCTCTGATGCTTTGGAAGGCATTGCTCCCGCTTTGCTCCGTCCATATCTCAACCCTGAAATCCTCTGCATCTCCTTCGCCCGACTCAAACTCGCGCCTTCTTCGTTTTGTACTGTTGGGCCCCTCTCCTTCTCCCTCGGCTTGCCCTCGCTCCCTCAGCATCCTGTTCTGCTCTTCTGTGATGGCAGCCTCTGCCTCTAAAAATGCCGCACTAGTGTAAAAGCCTCCATTGTTCTGTTTCACCATTTCATCCACCTTCCTCACCAGCTCTCTGACCTGCACCGAGTCACTTGGGTCTCTGTTGTTGAGCACATGGTATCTACCGCCACAGCTTTCAATCAGAGCTTTAAGTCCAGCAGGCGCGGTCTCTCCGAGATACTTTTCAATCCCAATCCCGTCCAGATCGTCCCCCCTGGTAAACAAAACCACAGTGTGCTTGGAGACAGCGTCCGCTCCGAATATGTCCGTCAGCTGGCACACGGCCTGGTTCTCGTCGTCTGTATAGCGTCCGACCGGCACCACGAGGAGGAACGCATGTGGACCAGGAGCTGAGAGGGAGACGCATTTGGCTATCTCTGCATGGGTCTGCTCCACACTGAGGTGAGTGTCCCCAAAGCCCGGCATGTCAACCACCGTTATCCTCCTCTTCTTCCTCAACGGGGCAGCCTGGCCTTCCTGCTCTGCGTCCACTTCCTCTGCGAGCTGGGCATCGCCACGCTCGCACATCTGCGTAACGGAGCTGGCACTGATCTGCGACAGGAACTGCCTGCGGCCCAGGATGGTGTTTCCAGACGCGCTTTTCCCAGACCCGGTCTTTCCGACGAGGACTAGCCGGAGTTCTCTGCCCCAGCTACCTTCGGACTCAGCACGTTCATTGTCCTCCTCCATTTCACCGGACCCTTTGCTCTCAACGTCAGATGGGAATGCTGTAACAGAAATGGTCATTTGATTACATTACTGTTGATTAACATTAAATAGAAATGGTTGGTGTAATTTAGACTTAGTAATAATCTAAAGAATATAGATGCAGCAAGACTTTTTATTGGGAATCGGCCTTAGCCAATTTTCTGTTTAATTGGCTTCCGGTTAACAGAAACTCAAAAACCCAATGTTTTCTGATTGGTGAACGCATTGCACCATATGTGCTTAGATAAAACAGAAGATTCTGAGTTAGGTGTTTTCATGATCAGCGACCCTACCCCAAACTAGCCACTAATGGCGTTAAAGATAGTTTGAAATGTTTTCAAAGTCAAACGCTGCTTTACAGTGACTGCTCTCTCACACAGGTGGTGTGATGGAGCCATAACTCCAAATACAAATAAATAACTGCCCACGTCTTGAAAGCTGGAAATAAAAATCTCTAATGCTGATCTCACTTCTTATTTACAGTATATCAAAAAATAAATGGAGAATAACTCCGTTCTGGCGAGTCAAAGCTCTACAAAAGCCATATATGGAAAAATCGTCTCACTTTTGAATTGCTTAATCGTTTCGCATTTATCGCTAATTTAGTGCTTCATTTTTTTTCTGCTTACGTTCAGCTTAATTGCTCATCACCTCAATTTGATGAGTTGTTACTTCTGCTTCTCGTTTTTATGAGGTTGACCCATGTAAGCATGTTTATTTTTTGTTAGATTGCCGTGTGCTATGTAAGAAACTTTAACCAAGAATCTTTATTGGCATTATGTGTAACCATAATTACATTTTTGGTGTGGCAGACACCGGCTCAGAATCCATATCCACATAGACACAGCAAGACATAATCTTTCCTTGGGGAAAAAAAAAAAAAACGGACTCAATTTCGACTCAACGTCACATAGCAGACAGCAAAACTGTGGCGTAAATGTAGTTGTAGATAATTACAAATCAATATTTGGTCATCAATCATTGAAACAGGAATTGAATGATCTACATAAAGACACAATAGTGTTGTTGATACATCAGATCAATCTGTCAGGGTTTACAGCCGGCCCGAGTTTTAGCTGGAGGCCTATTTCCAGTCCAGACTACCACTCTACCACTAATCTTATTGCATTGTTCATGATTGATCGTTTTTCATTTAAATTTTGTATAACAGTTAACCTGTGAACCAACAATGAATTAAATAACAGTTTAACAGATTTTATACCATTGTCTGGGTGAATACTTGATTCTGATTGGCTGCAGGGTATCCGTTAAAAAGTGTTATAGGACACCTATAAAAAATTTCCAGTCAAATAGCCTGGTTGCTCAAAATTATGGCGCTGGCTCAAACGTTAGCTAGTAACGGTAAGATAGTTGACGCTGTTACCTTGGTAACGATTCACACCGAGCAATATTAAAATAGTTCTCTCAGCCGCCTCTTGTGAAAAACTTAGGATTTTAACGGTGAAAAAAACCCATTTAAGTATTAATAATTGATTTAGTATGTATTTATTTCACAAGTGACCATGGTATTACCAGAAATTAATGGACTTCGCAGAAGCCACCGTCTGACGCGAAGGCCGGTTCACACCTCCACGTCGTCCATTCATTTCTGATAATGGACACCTCGTTGGGCATCATCCCTTACATGTTTTAACTGACAACCACATCCGTCACTGATGCGGGTTTTTCTGTCTGTTCGCCAAACGCGAGGGATGTTTGTCCCAACTACTACTGTAAACAACAAGGCGCAGAGAGGTCAAAGTGAATAACTAAAAGAAACTAAGGCCTAATTAGGTTTATACTCAAGAGTTAAGAGTGATGTCACATATGGCGAAAACATTTATTTTTTTTATTTTAATTCAAACAAGACAACTGCATTCACTTAGGCTGTTAGCCAATAATTAAAGAGCATTTAAGCAAATGCGGAAAACAACTAATACTTTATTAGCTATTTATACTTTAGAATACAGCTAATAATTTACAAACAGCTTCTGTGTATAAAAAGTTTTCAGAGCTTCTTGGCCACACGGAGAATTATCAAATTAGTTTAGGTTTACGACTCTAATAACATAAGTGTGAAGGTTTTTCTTAGGGCTGGTGGATCAGGCGCAAGCTTTGCTTGTGCCTCGGACCGGCCCTGGCTCTAATCTGGATGTTTACTACCTGATTAAACGGTGCAGTGCAGGCCTTTAAACATTAAATCTTCTCGCTAGGATGATGTAACTCGGTCAGTGCAGCGACTTTCAGAGTCGACTTGATGGCCGCCGAGCAGCTGAAGTTGTTGTCCTTAAATGTTTCTGGACCGCAGTCGGCGCTTCGGGAAGTTTCTGCACAGAAAATGCCCGAAAGCTTCGCGTTAAACCTTCAGCGCTGATCTAAATCACTGTTAATCCCTTTTCAAAAAAAAAAAAAAAAAAAAAAAAAAAAAAAGGGAAAAGCCAAACGTCATCTACCAGAGATCACCTTTAACCACAAAACGTCATCATCGCCCGATCAGATTAGCAGCATGCTACTGTTAGCGTGTTGCTAACATACAAGCCTCTGATCTTACCCTGTTACAGCGGCAACATTTCCCCGGCTAGCACCACTGTCTGTCATCGCCTCTCTCCGCTTATTATTCGGCTTCACAACCTTTGCAGGAACACGTGAGAGTTCAGTCTGAGTCTGAAGCCCAACATTTGGACTTTGATCGCGTCAGAGAGGCTGTTTGGTGGCTGCCCTCTGTTGGCTGATCTATGAAACCGGACAAACAAGACTATTCTTTCTCCAGTAGAACAGAATCAGAATCACTTTATTTCATAGGTCTCAGCAACATGGCTTGTTGGTCTTGCAGCAATGATATCATTTCTCTGAATATACATATACTCTTTATAACAGTCGTCATACTACTTTAAAATTACACCAATCTCAGTTTTATAGATATAAAGCATTAAATTATGACAACGCTAAGATAACAAGAAAACAGGTTTAGCAAAGACAAGGTGAAGGCCCACAATTTATACTTCTTAAAGAAAAACATGTAAAAAAAAAAAAAAACATTTAAGCACAAACAAGTACAAGGTAAAAGCGATGATGGAGGTGATCCCTTTCCAAAGAATAACAATAAGAAAAAAAAATTATAAAAGCATTTTTAGGTAAACATGAAAGGGTGTCCCAGAAACTTCATCAAACGAGGGAAAATTCTTTATTTTTTTATTCTTTTAACCAAAAATCAAAGAAAAAGGAAAATCAGTCAAAATGTACCCCTTAAAATGAAAAACCAGTTGAGCTCATCCCAAAGAAAACCAGGCCACGGTTAAATGAGGTCAAATTTATACTCTGCATCTACACATACTTAAAGCATATGGGTTTAACACACGTTAAATCTGGACCAGACACAACACATTAGGGGTTTCTAAAGTTCTGAAGTAAACTTTTTAAATGAATAATATGCCAAAGTTCAGTTACAATATCCCAAATACTGTGCAGGGCACATCTGCAGGATCCCCCGGTAAAGACGTGTTAAAATCTTTGAAACATTCATTTCACTATTGCAGCAGTAAAATCTCACACAAAGAAAATGTTATATCTCATCCCTAGGTATTATATATGCTTATTCAGTGTGTGTGTGTTGGAGGGGTAAAGTTTAAGAAATAATTAACAAAATCACTGATGGCACAATTACCGGTAGCCCTAACAATTCCTTTAAAACAAGTTTTTATTTTTTATTTAGTATTTGCTATTTAAAACCCGATCGGTTTTGATTAACCTAATCTGTGACTTTCTGTTTCCTTGGGTTATTAGTTGTTAGGAAGTGATGTCAGGATAAAAAAACAAAACAAAACAAGCCTGTCTATTTCCTAACATCACAAAAGCAAACACGGGGAGTTTCCTAAACTCCACGGGGACTTTAACTCTAAACGCGCACTTTGCTCGGGTGAAACTGGGGCCCAGTTTTTAAGCAACAAACACCCGAAGCGTGTTTTTGGCAGGAAACTAAGCATGACAAATGCGGAAAAAAAGCCCTTCCAGACGAGCATGTTGGAGGATCTGTGACGCTGTGGGCTCTTGTTAGTGGCACGGCATCATGAGCTTTGAAATATTAGATTCTTCTTACAAATGTGGGAGGATATTGTGTCTTTATTATAAATGCTTCAGCAGGATTATGCTCCAAAAACATATGGCTAAAATCAAACTTCTTCTGTGGCCGCCTTAGTTCCCAGACATAAATGCTATAGAATACTCGCCCTGTGGCGTGAGCTGAAGAGAATAGCTCATAGGGAAGGCCATAAAGACTCTGGGTGGTGCAGAGAGATTGTGAAAAGAGGGATAATCAAAGAGCCCGTCCTCTCTGCACTTTCCAAGCGGAGCAGGGTTGTGTAACGTACTGCTGGCTGGGGTCCCCATCATTGTGCCACGGGTACAAATGTTTCCCCAGAGAATAAATAGCCTCAAATTGAAGGTTTGTCCATTTTTTCAGTGTGAGATTATGCCGCTGGAAAAAAAAGATACATTTATTTTAAGGCACGTCTTTACCAGGGGTGCCAATAAATTTGTCCGCCTCCGCGAGTTTGAAAACGACTTTCCGTCGTTTTCCCGGAAACATCCGGTAATACAGTTAGATACTCCAATTAGAAATCCCTGCCGATGGACAGCAGCTCAAGCCCCGGTCAGAACCTGACTAACCTCTGAATAACCACTTTGCTGTGTCACACTGAGGACTCTGTTCTTCTCCTCAGAGCACCTTCACTTTTGTTCAATGGACGGCAGCTTTTGTTTCCTTCACCGTCATTGCAGTCTACATGTTGGGCCACTCCGTGTGGACTTCTGGGTACGCCCCTCCTGATTCTCCTCCTCCTCCTCTTCTCTTGCTCCTCACACCTGCTGACGAGCAGCGCTATAGCTCGGAGCGAGAGCGGGAGATGCGGGGGCCTTTCCGGATTTCTTTCCTTTTCTCCTCCTTCCTCCTCCTCTTCTCCTCCTCCCTCAGGATCTTCTGGAAAGCTTCGGCCGTGTGAAGAACCTTTAGTAGACGAGAGAGGGTCAGTGTTGGTCTGAAATATATATACATACATATATATATATATATATATATATATATATATATATATATATATATATATATATATACATACATACATACATACATACATACATATATATACATATATATATATATATATACACACATATATATATATATATATATATATATATATATATATATATACACACACATATATACACACACACATATATATATATATATACACACACACATATATATATATATATACACACACACACATATATATATATACACACACACACATATATATATATACACACACACACATATATATATATATACACACACACACATATATATATATATATATATATATATATATATATATATATATATATATATATATATATATATATATATATATATATATATATATATATATATATATAGGCTCAAAACGTAGGAGGAACACTGACTCTTGTTAGTTTGTATTGTTTTGTCTAAATACATAAAAACCTTAATCAAACAGTTTCATTTCTTTCCCCACATATATGCAGACTGGTAGCTCCACAGTAGATGAAAATGTTCCAGTGGAGGAAAACAATAAAATCTCACATTGTAACATCAGGGATTAAAGAAAAAAAATGTAATGAAGTTGCAGGATTCAAAACATGAAATTGGAATGAGAGTCAATGACAAAAAATGCATGAAGGAACACTGATTCCTTCATTTAGTTTAAAAGACATTTTAAAATAGAAAAAAAAAAGTCAACAATTTTCACCCCCCCAAAAAATGTAAACCAATTTGCCCTAAGAGGATCTAAATGATGCAAATATTCAATTTAAAAAAGCACAATAATTGTTCAGAAACCTAGACAGCATTTCTCTGACTCAACAGCCCACCTACACTTCATCAAACCCATCTGGCTGAGCCCTTTGGTGCAGAGTTAGTCTGACTCTGGCGTGATTACTCTCCATTTTTTTTTTTTTACAAGATGTTATTGAAAATGGTGACAAACCTTGCAGATGTTTAGGGCCCAAACCCAGATGTCAATAAAATAATCCAGGAGGCAAAAAAAAAAAATGCTTTGAAAGGCTAGAACAGGATTTAAAAAAATATTATTTAATTTCTCTAATGGGAAAAACTGGCTCACACTCGGTGGGTGTCTACAGACAGCAGAACGTCGTCAGGCATCAGCAGCTGAATTTTGTTCGCGACTGACGTAAATCATTAAAGTAATGCCGCGATCAGGAGCCTACAAACAAACATCTGAACATACCACTGGAGTTCTGGACAGAAAAGACTCGCCTCGGACATTAGAAAATCAGTATCAGACCACAATGCGTCACTACGTTAGGAGTGAACCAAGAAAAAGAAATGCAGGGCAAAATGTCTGCCTCATACTCACATCGTCTCGCTCTGTGCGGTATGGATTTATAAAATCTGGGGATTTCTCCGTTATTCCCAGCTCCTGTGACATCTGAGAGACGAACAGAAAGGACAAGTTTATCCAGGAGAAGCAGGAGATGAAACGCTTTCTTCAAGAGACTAAACGTGGGATTACTGTCGCAGGCACTGAGGGTTGAACTCACACTTCCAGGGTGCAAACTGCTGCTTTGACTCAGCATTCATCTATTCTGTAATCCTCTTGGAAGATCATTAAAGTTGCAGGGTAATCCTGATAGAGTTAAGTTAATTAACATAAAATCCAGGGGAACTGCTTCATCAGTGCTGCTTAATTTTGCTCCAAAGGCCAGCTTTCTGCGCGTCACAGAGAAATATTAGCGTAAATCTCCTTTTTCAGAGGCAGGAAGCTGTCGGGTACATTTTGTGGTGTTTAATCTGTAAAATGTAAACACTCAAAGCGTCCCCCCCATCAACGTAGGGGTGCTGCAGAGATACATCTGCATCATCACATCCAACGATCAAACCAGATTATTATCAAATCAATTCAAAATAAAAACGGATGGAGTGAAGACGGGCGCCTTAATGCAGCCACCGACATAAAGAAAGACCAGTTTCCAGGATTTCTCTTTCAGAGTTTGCTTCTGGAGTCCCTTCGGACTCGAGATGTTAGCCGATCCTGCCAGTAGTGTTGCTGACAGCTACAGTCCACGGCGGATCTGTGTGGCCTTACGAGGGTGAGGACATGCTGGTGGGCTCCTCCCGTGAAGACTCCTGTCTGGTTGCAGAAATTCAGCCCCCAGCGCAGCAGGCCTCCCCAGTCGGCGTTGCGGTCGTAGTAGTGGTGGACGATACGGGGGAAGCGCAGCGCCACGTCGCCAAAGAACGCCGTGTTCTCCACCACGTGAGAATAGGCTGTGAAGAGGGTCGGGGACAAAAGAGACGGTTACGCGGGTCTCGAAGCTGCGCCGGTGCTGATGACAGAAGGCGTGTCGATGAAATGTAGGATGTTAAGAAAGAAAATGGAGTAAAAAAAAAAAAAAAAAACAGGCTGACAGACCTTCTTTGATCTTATCGTCCAGAGGGAAGGGGTCATCAGGCCGCATGTTGGCTGCAACCAGGATTTGTCTTGAGTCCTCCAAAACCTTCAGGCAAAAGAAAAACGCTCCAGATCAGAGTCAATTACAATACCTTACATTAAGTATTCACACCCCTTTACGTTTTTTCCCACATTTAGTCAAGTCCCAAACCCCCACCACCATGCAGAAAAGTTAAAAATCTGCAAGGTGTGGTGTGCACATGCACTCAGCCCCCTATAATCTGACACCCCAAAATGCAACCAACTACCTTCAGAAGTCCCCTGCCAGCCACTAGAGGGCAGCTTTGTGTAGCTAAAGCTTGGTATAAAACACCTCTTCTGTTTCTGGCCTTGGAGGTTTGTTAGAGAACATTAGTGAACAAAGGGCATCAGGACGACCACAGCAGACGGGTCATGGAGAAGTTTAAAGCAGGATCAGGTTATAAAGCAATATCCCAAGCTTTCAGCGTGTCACAGAGCAACATTAAATCAATCACTGGAGGATGGAAAGAGGATGACACATGACAGGGAGAGCAATAACCAGAGCAGCAGCCTGCAAACCCAGGCCCGCTGCAGAGGAGCTGCAGAGCCCCACTGCTCAGGTGGGGAATATCAGATAATCAGATTACCATTAATCATCTCTAGGGCTGCGCAACCATGACGAAAAAATGCGATAATGTTGGTAAGCGATCTAATAACCACATGATTTGCTTTGAAAAGATGTTTATACGAGGTGGAGAAGTAACACTGTCTAACATCACCCTGAACACATCACCTCCAGGGTAAAATGTGGGGGCAGCATCACGCCCAGGGGGACGTTTTGGTTTAGCAGGAACTGTGAAGCTGGTCAGAGTCAACGAGAAAGGGTTCATCACCCAGACTGCTGGTGGGGAAAAAAAATCCAGAAAAAGACCTTCTAACAGGCCTGCAGGGATAGGTGGTTCCCCAGCGGGTTGACTCAGGGGAAGACAGATTTATCAGATTTTTGTTTGGGAAGCAATTTGGAAATTAGGTCCTCTTTCGTTTCCACTTCACAATCATGCACTACAGCGACGAGGCCTAAGAGAAGCTCTGCCAGGCTGGACTTAGAGCCGCTTTGATCTAATGCCACTTCTTCCCCTTATGATATTTTCACATGACACTTCCTATCCACCGACTGGCATTGCTAGAGCACTCCATCACGCTGACACGGAGTGGTGTGAAAGCGCTGACGGTGATTTTTTTTTCCCCTGCCGCTGAAGGTTGCCTGCGCTCGGTGTCCTTGAGCAGCAAGCGGATGCATAGATAACCGTCCACCGGGAAGCGGAGGCAGACTTGTAAATCAACGCTCCCGGAGTAACAACTGTGTAATTGTGCAGGCAGGACTAAATTACCATTCAAACGAAGGCATACGTGATGACGACTGTCTTGTCCGGAAAGCATCGAGGCTCATTATTCCAACCAAGACAAAGTCTGGACTCTTAGAAAAGGGTTCTCTGATGCCAGCGGTTCCGCAGACGCGAGAGGAAAGCACAAACCACCTACCTTGAAAAGGCCCTTGAGCATGATGTCTATGATCTTGTACTGCTGGTTGATGTCGTTCAGCTCCACCAGATTCTTCAGAGCGCTCAGCTGGTCTTTCCTCTTCGTCTCGAACAGCCGCTTGTCTGACAAGGGGAGGTCAGGGAGAATCAGAACGGCCACATGGAGGCAACACGACCTCTGGGACCGCGGCGCGCCGCAGTTCAGCGCACAGACGGCGGAAGGATACAGATCTCCAAGTTGGAGTCGTGTCGAAGCCTCTGCGCGTCAGAGTCTGCCGAGCAGAGGGCGACGGCGGCCAGGGCCAGGATCCCTGCGCTCACGCTCCACATGGTCACCAGGGGGTAGCAGCGAGGCACTCCTGCAGACACCAGGAGCAGGAGCTGTTAGACGCCATGGACGCCAGTCATTTCATCACCGAGTTCAGTTTTTGATTTCATGCATTTCCCTGGTCCTTAACGAGACGTTGTCACTCACCTAACAGGTTGTTTCTAAACGTTTAGCTCGTGGGGCCTCGCCTTTAGTGGACTGGCAATTCCAGTTTAAACCGTCCAGCAACCTGGACAGGAATTTCAACTCTGCGCTGTAAATGGGAAGATAAGCGACGCCTGTAGCCGTGTCCTCTGATGTTTCTCCCAGTTTAACCGAAATGTCCCCCTTTTCACTGCTTCCTCAAATGTCACAGCTTCAAAAACTCATCGAGGAGCCGGAGGCGGTCGAGATGAGACTCGGTCCGGCTTTAGTCGCTGTTAAAATAAACTGCACACCAGTTCCAGGGTTTTTACACGCCCGGGTGTTTGGCTTTTTTATACGCATTTTATTTCCACGGGACACAGTCGACGTGGTCTTTAAACAGCCAGCTCCACGCTGTCATTATTCACTGAACGCAGAGGAAGCTGAAATGGAAAACCCAGGTGTTAAAGTCTGAGTACTGGAGCTCGGACAACCGCCTTCAGCGGCAATAAATCCCGGCAGCTGCTTTCTGTCGGACTCGCACCACCGTGGGAGGAGTTTCAGCCCGCCCTACTACATCGCTTTGTTACTTTCCTGTCCGAAATCCGTCCACACTTATGCTCTCATTTTTAACTACAGATAACTTTGGTGTAGAGAAGATTTCACGGTGGACTCGATGACCTCGAGGTGGTTCGGCTGCGAAGGAAGCTCATCTCATCCCCCACTGTGTTGGTTTCTTGTGAAACGTGGCCCCATGCATTATGGCCAAACATCTCTACTTTACTCTCCTCTTTCCAAAGGACACTGCTTATGGACAACATAGATGCAACGAGTTGCGTTGCCATATTCTTTTGGGAGAGAAGCAATTCAAGCAATTCTTCTCCGTCTTTTTCCAACGAGCTGCCAGCCCGTGCCTATATGAGAGCTCCTGGGTCCTTTGCAAAGCATTGCATGGTCTGAACACGGCGTGAATGTGCTGGAAAGTCCCCCCCTGGGAGGGTTGCTGATGGTCTAAAATGTTTCTCACTTATGAATATTTTTTCTCAGTGGAGCATGAAGGACTTCAGATTGGTTGGAAACGGCCTGATGTCTGAGCGTCGCCACTGTGTTAATGCAGACCTGCTCCAGAACCATGAAGTGCAGATGTCCCCGCTTTCATAGTGGTGGTTACAACTTGATGAAGAGAAGAAAAAAAAAAAAGCTTGCCCTTCCTTTCTAAACCCAGTGGAAGCCAAAAGGATACATTTAATTTTTCATAAAAGACTCTCTCAGTTTGGCCGGGACTGGACTCTGTTGTGCTTTGTTTGTCATGAGATCAGATTTAGGTTGGAGAAGCCGATAAAGACCATATTATGTGACCAGATACGCAAAAGCCTGTGAACAGAGATTTTTTTTTTTTTTTAAACTGGAAAAACCAGAAAACTAAAACCCACTTAGCCTCGACTCTCCCGTGGCAATTCTGCATTGCGCCTTGAAACTAACCAAAAACCAACATTTTCCCTGTGGTTAAAGAATGGAAAACATTCACAGGTGACAACAACAAGAGGACGGTTAACCTCAGCCGTTTCAACGTCTCCGTGAGGGTTGAAGCTCCCCAAACCTTGGTTGGTGTGCTGGAAACCTCTCCGAAGTGGACAAGGATCTCACTTCCTTTATGGCGGTTTGCTTTCCCCAAAGCTGCTGGCCCAGACCCGACTCCTCTGATACTTGGGAATTACGCAACAGGACGACGCAGAGGGAATAAAACAGTCAACATGGAGCAACAGAGGGTGGCCGGCGTTCATAAACAGGCCTTTTAAAACGCGTCTGATGTGCGGCGCTTGCTTCCTCCCCCCTGGGAACCTTTACAGTCTCTGCACCAGACTCCTCCTCTGGTCTCACCTCAAATCTAGATTGAAAACAGGGCTCTATACCGCTTTCATTTGGTTGCAGCTCTTTTTTTTCCCCCCTCCACCCCTTCTTCTGGAGCTTTTTAAACGTTCGAAAGGGACAGATAAAAGTGTGAAAAAGCGCTAAATATAGAAACTAATAAATGAAACTCTCCCAAAGCCCATTTTTAGATACCATTAGCAGAAAAGTGAAGGACTGAACAATGCTGATGAAAAAGGAAGGAAAAAAAAAACCTACAGGATATAATTCACATAATCCATGCATAATTTAGCAAGGGCTCCGTCGTGGAGACGGCTGTGAGGCTTGGAAAGGTTGAATGGAGGGAAGCAGGGCGAGGGAAGTGGTATGAGAGGTAAAGAGGGGTAGAGGGTGGAGGAGGGGGGGGGGGCCCTCTGGGAAAACAACAGCTTTCCTGGTGAATATTTCATCCTCCTCTACTAAGACACAGAGAGGAGAGCAAGTGCAACATGGATCAGTGGAAGACGCTAATGAGCGAGAGAGACTTGATTTCTGCTCTAACTGAGTTAATCTCTACAAGCTCGGGCGCCTATTCTTGAACGTGAAGGACTAGGAAGCAAGTGAGCAAGTGTCTCGGGGCGTGGATGTTAATTTAGACGGAGCAATTCCCCTCGAGAGTCGCACTTGAGTCCGATGAGAAAAAAAATCACGCGCTCCTTCTTCAGCGCGCTGATCACGCAGACAAACAGTAATCATTTCCTCCCTAAAGATCCCATCCTGGCAGCTGCTTGGCATCTGCTCAAAGGCTCCAACTCAGAAGGTCTCAAGACATCGTTACTAGACATGCAAGTACGAGAGTTTCGTTTTCAGCAACCATTTCTGAATTCTGCGGTGGTCCCTACGGCCTTTCAAGTCGCCTGTCTGAAGATAAAAGAGCGGGATAAGTTTTTCTTCCGGAGTCGGCAGAAACAAGAGTTCCTGAAGAAAGCTGAGTGAAGACAAGTGCACATTTAGGGTCTTTTATTTTGGACAGCCTCCAATCCAAGCTCTCTGAGAAACGCTCCTCCGAATAACCTGAACAAAAACTTCAACACTGTGGCTCGACGGCTCAGGACAGTGGCCTCGGACACTCCGACCAGGCCGGTGGTTTTGGACGAGCGACATGCTTTCCAGACTCAGACTTTCCAACATTTAAGTCAGTTTTGAAGTAAAAATGTTTAGCGTGAAATGATGTATAATTTTACAGTGATTAGGGTTTAGTTATTGTGTGCTGTTCAGCATAAAAAGCCCCTAAAGAGTGCACAAAAGGCACTTTATCTCCCAGGCCACATACATACAGAGAGATATCTCTGTATGAGTTTGCAGGCTGCTGGGTTTTCAGTCAGATTTCATACTATAATGTTTATCTTCACCCACCGTTTCATTACATTATCATTTTGAAATAATATTTAGAACCCTTCGTTGCAAATATAGTTTCATTGTTTTATAGTTTTAGGCCCCCAGAAATGGAGGGTTGACTTTAGTCACACTAATGATTTCATTATCTCACACTGAGGTAGTATCCCACAGTGGCTTGTTTTTAACGGCAGTCTCCCACACTCATTATCTCAAAATAACAAGATCGAGGTAGTTTTGTAAGGATAAGTTTGATCAGGGTATCAACTCGAGATTAGGTTTGACTGGTTCTCACTAATTTCAGGTTATTTTGTAACAATGCGATTTTTATGCCATGTTCAGATAAAAATCGCAAAAGTTTTTTTGTTTTTTTTGTTTTACCGTTGCGTCTTGAGAGTTAACAAGATCACACGATAGTTTTGTGGTGATGAGAATTTGATTAGTTGCTTTTCTGTAGGTAAGGCCTCTCTACCTTATTTTGTCATACCCATTTTCTTATATCATTATCTAAAAAGAGATTTGACATATTTGTTACAAATACACTTAATTTGTTCTGTCACGACAAAGATCTCGAAAGCTTTTGTTGTGATGACAGTTTCATCATCTCATTATCTCGAGACGACAAGGTGTCGCGCTCATTTTGTCGTAACAAATTTCAACCTGTCGTCTTGAACTACAGAGATATTACACCACTTGTGAATGTAGTGTGAACAGGTTGGTTAGATCATTATCTCAAGACTGGCTCTCAAGCTCATCTTGTCCTTAAAAACGGTCTCATCATATCACTGAACACTTTATTGTGAAGTTTCACCCTCCCATTAGTTCTAGATTATAAAATCTCAGATTAGTTTTCTAATGGTAAAGGTTTGGTTAGGCCATTATTAAAAACAGAAAAATCTATTTCATGTTGTAAAGAATTCATTATAAGGCCACTCAAAATAATATATTAAACTATTTGATATAAATACTGTTTTCTGTCAGAGTAAAAAAAATATTATATTTTATTGGAATAAGATCTCAAGATAGTTTTATTGCGTCAACAGCTCCATGAGGTCATTGTGTTGAGATGAGGCCTGAGGCTCATTTTGTTTTCATAATTAAACACTTAATATGATTTTAAATATTGTGATCTTGCATCTTAATTTTGTTCTTTAATTGGTCGCTGGTTCAGTTTCATTACCTAATGTCGAAATAATATCTTGATACAACAGTTTCTCCCTCCCATTATTTTGAGATAACAAGATTTCCAGCTAGTTTTGTAGTGACACCAGTTTAGTTTATTATGTCAAGATTAAATCTTAGGATTTTTTAAATGTCTTACATGTTTTGTTATATAATTTTCAAAAATTAATGTGTGATGAACCATTTCTTGTAAATAGATTATTTGTCCTATTATCGTGAGACATTTTTCATGGGAAAAGTTCATTATCTCATGCATCAAGAGTATCTCAAGCATTTCTAGTAATAGTTTTAGTCTTGTCATTTTACTGTAACAAGATCTCAAGCTTGTTTTGTTGTTTATTTCAAGATGTCAAACCTCAAATTCTTTACATATAATGTTAATAAATGTCAGGTTTCATCCCTGAAACCTGGCAGTAATGCTCCTAGATGGTTAAAGCTAAAACCAGCCGTCATGGAACAATGGATTAATGTTATAAAATAAAATAATTGGCATCCTCCCAAAACATGATTACCTCGTCCTCAGTAAGTGAGGCAGCATTGGAGGAATCCTTAGAACCTGCGCAGTGTCTGAACTGTTTAAAAGCAGTAGAGCTTTCTGAGCTATCTAGAATATTAGCTTCATCTAAACCTTCTACCTGTATGTTAGACCCAATCCCAACCAAGTTGTTTAAGGAGGTATTCCCTCTGATCAGTGGTCCTATTTTAGACATGATTAATCTATCCTTAGTAAATGGATATGTACCACAGGCTTTTAAAGTAGCTGTTATTAAACCTTTACTTAAGAAACCTTCTCTTGATCAAGATGAGCTAGTAAACTACAGACCTATATCTAATCTTCTTTTCTTATCTAAAATTCTTGAGAAAGTAGTTGCTAATCAACTTTGTGAACATTTACAAAGTAATGACCTACTTGAGGAGTTTCAGTCAGGCTTTAGAGCTCATCATAGCACTGAAACAGCTCTGGTGAAGGTCACCAATGATATTCTCATGGCCTCAGATAATGGACTTGTGTCTATACTTGTCCTGTTAGATCTCAGTGCTGCATTTGATACAGTTGATCACAATATTCTCCTACAAAGACTTGAGCATACTGTAGGGATTAAGGGAAAAGCATTAGGCTGGTTTAAATCTTATCTGTCGGACAGATTCCAGTTTGTTCATGTTAATAATAAATCTTCTTCAAACTCTAGGGTCACCTGTGGAGTACCACAGGGTTCAGTCCTTGGACCAATTCTATTTACTATATATATGCTTCCGGTTGGCAAAATTATCAGACAGCATGGGATTAATTTCCACTGTTATGCTGATGACACTCAGCTATATTTATCCATAAATCCTGATGAATCCAATCAGTTACTTCGACTGCAGTCATGTCTTGATGACATCAAAAGCTGGATGACTTTAAATTTCCTGCATTTAAATTCTGACAAGACAGAAGTTGTAATCTTTGGACCAGAGTCCTCAAAAAATAAACTTCTTAATCAATCACTTAATCTGGATGGCATTAACTTGGCCTCTGGTAATAAAGTTAAAAACCTTGGTGTTGTTTTCGACCAAGACATGTCATTTAAATCCCATATTAAACAGGTTTCCAGAGTTTCCTTTTTTCACCTCAGGAATATCGCCAAAATTAGAAACATTCTGTCCAGGGGTGATGCTGAAAAACTAGTCCATGCATTTGTTACTTCAAGGCTGGACTATTGTAATTCTTTACTATCAGGAAGTCCACAAAATGCAGTTCGAAGTCTTCAGCTGATCCAAAATGCTGCGGCAAGAGTCCTGATGAAAATCAACAAGAGGGATCATATTTCTCCAATTTTAGCTTCCCTTCATTGGCTTCCTGTTAAATCAAGAATAGAATTTAAAATTCTTCTTCTAACGTATAAAGCCCTTAATAACCAAGCTCCATCATATATCAGAGCTCTGATTACCCCGTATGTTCCTAACAGAGCACTTTGCTCTCAGACTGCAGGTCTGCTGGTGGTTCCTAGAGTCTCTAAAAGTAGAATGGGAGGCAGATCCTTTAGCTATCAGGCTCCTCTCCTGTGGAACCAACTCCCAGTTTTGGTCCGTGAGGCAGACACCCTATCTATTTTTAAGACTAATCTTAAAACTTTCCTTTTTGACAAAGCTTATAGTTAGAGTGGCTCATGTTACCCTGAGCTATCTCTATAGTTGTGCTGTGATAGGCCTAGGCTGCTGGAGGACATCAGGGCCTACTTTTCTCACTCTACTGATTTCTACTGTTCTCCAGTCTACTGTTCTCCAGATTTGCATTGTATTACATTGAAATGACTGTCGTCATTTCAGCTTTTAACTTTTTGCTCTCTCTCTTTTTCTTCATAGTAGGTACACCTGGTCTGGCGTTTTGTTAACTTTGACATCATCCAGAGAAGACGGCTCACCCGTTACTACCATCTAATGTAGAACAGATTACTGGATCAATGTGTGCTTCTGTGCTTTTTGTCTCTCTTGTTGTGTCTCTGCTCTGTCTTCTGTAACCCCAGTCGGTCGAGGCAGATGACCGTTCATACTGAGCCCGGTTCTGCCGGAGGTTTTTTTTTCCCGTTAATGGGTGGTTTTTCTTCCCACTGTCGCTTCATGCTTGCTCAGTATGAGGGATTGCAGCAAAGCCATGTACAATGCAGACGACTCTCCCTGTGGCTCTACGGTTCCCCAGGAGTGAATGCTGCTTGTCGGGACTTTGATGCAATCAACTGGTTTCCTTATATAGGACATTTTGACCAATCTGTATAATCTGACCCAATCTGTATAATATGACTGAACTTGATTTTGTAAAGTGCCTTGAGATGACATGTTTCATGATTTGGCGCTATATAAATAAAATTGAATTGAATTGAATTATAGATTATATCCAAATATGATTTAAAGCTCAAACTAGGAGTAGTACAAGAAATCATTTCTAAAACAAATATTTTCAAAAATAAAGTCGATCTAAAAAAACATTAAAATGTACCACAGCAGGTAGAGCAAATTATTAAATATTTATAATCAGGATTAATATTTTAAATCTGTCTAAAATTACACCATTTTATTTTTAGAAAATCAGACTTTTCTTCTGGAAAAAAAAGGAACACTCAATGTTTTACTTTTTAATACTAGAACCAGACTTGAAAACGGAAAAGCAAGTTTCATATTCCATACTTTTTGAGAGTGTGTAGAAACCCTGGTACGGTGTGTTCAGCAGCTGTCACCCCATCAGTGTGAGGACAAAGTGCTGAGAAATTAATAAGTGGTGTAAGCAGGACATTAACACCAGATCAATCATTTCTAATGTGGCGTGGGCAGCACAGAACGTAGAGTATAAACGCAGCCATTAGCTGTTAGCAGGAAACTCTAATTACACAGGACGATAGTTTTACAACATCCAAGTCATCAGAAAATCTATTGGTGGGGTTATTGGATCCGCCCAGTCCAAAAATTGCAAAGGTCATGACACGCCACACAGCGTGGATGTTATATTTCAAATGCCTCTTGAAAACTATGATTGGTTTCCAGACAGCAGAAATGTTCCCTGCAGGCTTTACATTTTCTCACTTGGGGTATGAAAGAGCAGCGCAGCACACAAACTACAGGACGTGTGCTGTAAACTGGGTGCAGTCTGAGTTGTCTATCACTTACTCATGTACCAAGTCCAGGATTAGAGATGTTTTTTTTTTTCCTGTTCCAGCCGACCTGATGTTCAGCATCCAGGTGGGCTTGTTTCAGATTTGCTCTGAAGTTGGCAAGGTGTGCTGGCCACGCGGAGGCCTAAAGGGAGCGGAGAGTCATGTAAACCCACATAAATCTCCTGGCTGTAGATTTTCTCCTCTGCCAACGACAGCCTCCAGGGGCTGAAGTTTGGGTTTCCTGTGTGGGAGACTTGGAGTCCTGCTTTGTCAATTAGGCAGAAGCAGCCTGTAAGGATGCTCCTGCTCCAACACGGTGGAAAAGCACGCACAAATACCAGGCTCTGCCCTGTGATGCATTAAGACTCGGGGAGCGCTCCATCCTCTCTCTCGTCAGGCATGCTGACCCTTGAGGTGAATGCAGCTCTGGGGAGGATGGAGAAGCAACATGCTCATCAGACAGACAGCTGGATGTGCAGCAGCAGGAGATCCGGCTGCTCCCCCTCCGGCTGCACGCGTGCTGCGGGAGGCTTCAGGTTCAAGGACTGACACTTCATCTTTCTCTCTTCCGTCCAAGTCGCCCCGCGTCTGTCATCAATCATGCAAAGGAAAAGCCGTGGACGTGCGTGATGACGACGTCTGAATAAACAGTGTCACGCGGACGATTAATTAAGATCGCTTAATTGATTACGCGGTCCCCCTTTCTGACCCGGGTTTCCTGCAACTACACGGTCAAACATCCATTATTAATCGTTTTAAGGGGATTAACAAATTGCGATTGGTCTTAAAAACAGCAATAGTCATTCAAACAGGACTTTAAGTCTTCAAGTGAGTCTCGGAAGCGACGCTGCCGCCTGCGGCTGTTCGCACAGATCAGGGGGGATCGGGCTCCGGACATCGCAGCCGCGCAGCCCGATGTTCACTCACCGTGTTGTAGCGCGACTGGCGGCCAGCCTGGGCTCCGCGGCACTGCAGGTTAATCCGCTCGGATCCCCGCTCGGAACGTCAAGGGAGTCGGGGAGCCGCGGCGGGAGACGGGACATGCGGGTTGCTCCGCTCGATCCTCAGGTGACCAAAGCGGAGGCGGTTCATTTACATGCGGCTCTCGACGCTCCACTCCACCAGCGCCACGACCGCACCGGCTGGCTCGACTTGGACGAATGACAGCGGGCGCTGAAGGCGGAGGAGGAGAGGGAGGAGGAGGTTTCCACACGGCGGACTTACGCTGACGCACCGATGGTTTCCTCGTTGAACGGCGACGTCTTGCGAGTAAAAAAAAAAAAAAAGATTTAAAGAACGCTCGATACGAGCGGCGGTGATAGTTTGCAAGGCACCAGAAAACCTGTTTGGGGTGTGAAGGGTGTCGCTGCGGCACAGGCTGATATCCAGGAGGTGATCCCGTCTGTGCTTCATTTGACACGTAGAATCCAGTGCCCGCTTCATTTTACGCCTCTCAAGCGTTCTCATGTTACAACTAGTTTAAATTTATTGGGATTTTACATAATAAACAAAAGTGGTGCATAGTTATGAAGTGGAAGAATTTTTTTTAATCTGTTACAAATAAGAATCTGAAAAGTGTGGCGTGTATTTGGCTACCTTTATTCTGACCCCCCCCCCCCCCAAAAAAAAAAAATCCCATTCAAAGAACTGAATATTTCCATCAGTTCTGTGAACACATCCAAGTTTCTCTAGAGAACATTAGCGAACAAAGGAGCAAGAGCACATCAGACAGGTCATACGGTGCTCCGTGCAGCTGAATAGTGCAGCCAACATTAAAAAATTAATCAATTAGAGTTAAAATAACACCAAACATCACCATTAAAAAACAAAGATCCTTACCCTTAACACACCATCCCAAACGTGAAAAAATGGTGGTGACAGGGTCATAACGTGGGAATGCTTTTTCTTCTGCTGGGGAAGTCGCCAGGTATGTGTACGCATGCCAGGAATTTTGATCTGGATTGTACAATGCTCACAAGGTGAGTCAGTGAATAAACAGTGAATCAGTTTCCCAAAATACTCTGATACAATGTTCGCTCCGTATCCTCAATCCCTAGTTGTGACATAAAATGTGACAAAGCCAGAGACGTCTGAATACTTCTGCAAGAAACTGTATCACCAAATTGTCCTTCATTCACACGACTACGATAATCTTTAATCTTTGCAGAACAGAGAGCAGGATGAATACTTTTGTGAGGCCCTGCAGAGGTGCACCGCTGAAGAGGGTGGCTCTATTATCATTCAGAAACGACAACAGTGGTACTTTAATGGCACAGCGAACAACAGTTTATTTGTCATCTAAGAACACCCAAACAACCCTCCACCAGAGGAGAATACAAGTAGCGTAGTAGAAAAATGCCACCAGGGACATTTTTGTTCTACTCTGACATTTCTTGCTCTCTCAGGAGCGACACCGACATCTGCTCCTCCTGGCGGTAAAGGCCTTCCTGTCCGCACAGTTTCTTCTCCAACACAGATATGAACTGTAATCCCAGCTCACTCTGCTGCTGTTACACAAAACAAGTGTCATGACGAACATGGACAGAAAGAACACAGGAATCAAAGAGATTCAGAAGAAAAGCTCAAAAATCGATGGATCAGCCTGTCTTCAGAGAGATCTCAGACAGAGGGACACATCTCCAACATGTCTGAAGACACACGAGTTAAGGATCAATAGAGCCGAGCATAAAAGCTTAGCTGTGAATAATTTAACAGCAAACACTTTAAACAAAAAACCATCTTTCTCCCAAATGAACCTAAAATGACACGGATGTTACTTATTTAACTAGAGCTAACTAGAGTCAGTGTTGATCCAGTTTAACTTGCTGTCAATCATTTGTTTCCTTCGTTCATAGCTCAAACTTTTAATGGAGTATCTTTGACCAGCAAATGCAACGTGAGATTAAAACCTCTATAAACAAGTATAAAACACCGACCAAAAATGGAAACTCATCTATTATCTAGATTAATTACACATAGAGTAAAATATTTCCAGCCTTTTTTGTGTAATTTTGATGATTATAGCTTACAGATAATGAAAATCCAGGCTGCCATCAAAGGGATGTGGGCTCCCATCACACCTCACAAGTAGTGAGTGGATAGAAACATACTTTTCAGAATCCTGACATTTCTTTATAAAATATTCGTTTTAATTGATCTTATGTAATATTTGAATATTCTTTCCAGACACCATATTTTGGGTTTCCATTGCCTGGAAGCCATAATCATCAAAATGACGACTTGAAATACAATTTCACTCTATGCGTTCTATATAAGTTTAACTTTCTGAAGTAGGTGACAAAAACTATTGAACTGTTTCACAATATTATGTTTTTAGATAACAGATGCAAGTCAGAAGAAGAAAGAAACAATATACCTGGGAGTGTGCGTGTTAGAAAAAGCTGGCATAAACACTAGTGTACCTGTAAGTACTGAGTGGCTGCACAGCATTAGACTGTTATGTTCAACACGCATATAGTAAAAAATGCAACAAACATGGGGAAAAAAAATCAATTAAAAGGCAGCACGGTGATCTGAAGTGCAGTACATGTGTCTTTAATCTGGTTTTTGTGTAAATAACTCTTGCCTGTTACAGAGCTGAGGGTTTTGGGCTACTGCAGAAAGTGAGCTGCAGGTCATCGGTGAACAAGTGTGAACTACCTACAGTTTAGTCCAGAGACGTCACTGAGTACGTCTCACTTTAGGTGATGGATACAAAACATTGGACACCCCCTCGCTGCAGTTCTCAGCCGATGTCTGTGGGCCAAGAGACTCCATCAGTTTTCTCACTCTCTGCTTGTGAGCCGCTGTAGGTACAGGAACGCTGCTCTGGATCTAAGGGAGGAATATGATCTCAGGTTCAAAGCTGGATGAGACAACACCAGAGACATAAACAGAGTTTTAAAAGAAAGAGCTCCGCATATACTCGTCTTGACACGACATGACATGCTTGTGGGTGATAAAAAAGGTCAAAATACACGAGAAGCTGCGGGGTGAAGCTGGATTTGAGCTGTCATGCGTACCCAGAGACAGAAAAACATTCAAACTCCTTGGATTGCAGTGCTTCGCAAAAGTTTTCAGTCCCCTTTAACTGTGTTACATGGGATCTTATGAAAGAGACAAACACAAAGAGCAACAACGAGGCCAATGCTAACTCTGGGGGAGCTTCAGACGTCTACCGCTCAGGTGGGACAGTCTGGCAACCTTCAGTCTATCTAGAAACCTGTCCTTTATGGCGGAGTGACAAGAAGAAAGCCATTAGTGAGTGAAAACCACAGGAAGTCTTGTCTGCAGTTCAACACAAGAAGGTGTTCTGCTCAGAAGGGACCAAAATTGAATTTCTTGCTACAGAATGATTTGTAAGGTGGACACCTAGCACTGCACAGCTCCCTGAACACACCGTCCCCGCTGTGAAATGTGATGGTGGCAGCATCGTGGTCTACTTCACGCATGGGAAGATGCATGTCGCTAAATAAAGGTCAATGTAAAAAGAAAACGTGTTACGGGCTGCAAAAGACTTGAGACTGGGATGGAGGTTCATCACGCGGCACACAGCCAGAGCTGCCTCGAAATGGTTCAGATCAGTGTGTTAGGATGGCCCACAGTCCAGATCTAAATCCCACTGAGGATCACTGACAAGACTTGAAATTTCACGTTCTCCATCCAATCCGACTGCGCTACAAATAAATGCTAATTGTCCGATTTTTACTTCAAAAAAAATATTTGGAAACCAGGTGATCTTTTCTCTCCACTTATTTACCACAATTTTTGCAAAACCTTGTGCAAAATGTGAAGGGGCGTGAATACTTCTGAAAGGCACCGTATCACCAAATTGTAACTTTATTTACACGACTATGATGATCTTCAGTGCCCAAAAGGAAGCAGCTGTAACCATCCGCTTTGGGTGTTATGTCCTAGCTGGTGAAAAAAGAGCTGAGACTTCTGAACATCACGTAGAATAACCGACTGCTGTTCCACCCCGTCTGCACTCGTTAAATATTAAACTGATTATTCCCTCATAGGTTAGCAGAAACACACTAAATCTGTCTTTATACAACAGATCTTCTCATACAACTCTAGAAGGTGGCAATTTGAGGCAAAGACGTTTAAATCAAACGTTTTGGATTTTAATCCGGTCAGATGAGTGAGCAGCCACCATCGTGGCTGGCCAATCAAAATGGCCCGTTAGTCACATAGAAACACACAGACGGGCAGACGAGCATTTTCCCGTGAACAGAGGTTTGGTGAAGACTTGGAAAACAACCCAGAGCTAAACTGGTACATGCTCTCAAAGCACGCATAGGCACACAGCCGACTGATATGCCGGGGCTTGTAGGAGGGAAACAAGAGGCAAAACAATGCCTCGGTACCACGTTGAGCCTAAGTGCACACATCACACTGTGTAGCCTAATGTGTGTCGGTTTTAAATCACGGAGATCGTAGTGGAAACAATAAATCAAGCTGTGCTGAGAGCGTCCAGAGAGCAACATTTGATCAATCTAAGCTTTTAGGAATACGCGCATGCATTTAAAGGGCTAGTACACGAAGGCACAGACAAAACACACGGTTAACGCAGGCAAGCTGACGCATTTGCATGCAGTCACATAGTTCATGATTCATTGTAGCAGTGGGGGCTGCAGTGTGGGCCATCATGCCATCATTCTGTCAGTCTTCCAACTCGGAGCCCTTTGCAGAGAATACTAAATGCAGTTCTGGTCATATCTGGGGTGCCATATTCAATCTGATGTGGCTGCCGTTCCTTCTGCGTTGTATAATGTCTTGAAGGAACCCCAGACGGGCTTGCTGTAAAGCTGACAAGGATGACGACAAGGATGCTGTTTCGATGGCACATTTTTAGCAAGGATAATCTGAGTGACTTGGCAAACAACACCCACTGTGGAGGAAGTTTGTGTGAGAGCCGTGATCCCAGCTGAGCAGAGAAACGAACAATTGACCACATTCAGTGTCACAATTCACAGAGGAAAATGACACGATTACATTATTTGTTGCATTGAACTAAATTTGTTTTATATTTGTCCAGATGGAAAGCATGTGTTTGTAGTAATGGTAAAGCCAAACCTTTTCTAGGTGTAAAGGTGCGTTCACACCGAGCGCGAACAAGGCGAATGGAGCGAGTGACTTAAATGTTCTCCCTTTGTCACGGCGTGATCCAGGAGCAAATCAACGGTCGGTTGTGAAGAATGAAGAAGACTCTGTTAGCTAGTTTCAGTATTAGTGAGGCGTTTAAAATGAAGTCTGAAGACGCTCAAAAGTTGTGAGAAGCTATCTATTGCCACAATGGGTGTTTGGGTTTTAGCAGTTAAACTGAATCAGGGAAATTAATTACAGCCAAATTAAAAGCAAAACAAAGTTTGTCCGTTTCATGTTTTCAAAGAGTACAATTTTAAATGTAATTAAAAATGCCGGATTAGGAGATTTTGATAGTGATTTTGAAATCTTTCATTTGAGATAAAGCTCTATGAACTCTACAGGGAAGGTACCCATAATCTGCTGTTTTTAAGGCTCACTGCGCTAATCATGCTAACTGCTAACATATGCTGCTTTCAATGGTTCAAAATGTCGACTATATAATTTCAAGTTTGTTTTGAAGTAAAAGTGAACTCCTGTTTGACAGCAGGGCTGTGCTCTGCTGCACAGTCTCATGCTGCTGCTGGTCCTGACAGTAAAGCTCAAAGTTATTCATACTCCTGGCAGGTTTAGGTCAACAGTGTTGTTTTAATTTGACCAATATGTTTCTTCTGACTAAAAGTAATCTTAATGTTTTGGGGCAGCCTGGCCAGAGACCCGACCTGAATCTGTGGAGGGAGCTAAAGATTAGGGTGATGGAAAGAGAGGGCTCTGTAACGTTGGGTCATTTTAGATAAAAACCTAGTTTTATGCTACTTCAAACATTTTATTGGTTTTATGGCGAAGTCGGGTACATTAAGTTATGCAGAAAGTACAAAAGTTGTTAGTTATTTGCACTGAACTTGGTATTGGGAGGCTTCTTAAAACTGTTGATTCAAAATCAGCCACAAAATCTCTTGATGCATTTCTAATACTAACACTATTATCCAACATCAATTGTGTGGAACTGGCACATCTCTTCTTGCATATCTTTGTTTTTTGTCTGCAACAAACTGTGCACAAAGAGGCAAATAGATAACATTCTGACTAAAAGTCTAAAAATGATAAGGTGTTATGCAGGAAGAAAAAGAGGCAGTGATTTATTCCTCCACAAATTTGATCAGCTTCCAGTTTAACACCTATGCCAATAAAGATGCCCGCTAAAGATATAACCATATAATTATTTTTAATAAATGTAAGACTAATCTAAATATTTCAGAAGACCCTTTTAATATAATTTTTGAAATGTCATCTTTATTGACGGAGACATTATTCTGAAAAGCTGATTACCTGGCACACGCTGCTCAGGTAATTACCGCCCCATTGTGATAATTCAGTTTTGCAATTAGATTGCAAGAACATTAAACCGTAATCACAGACCCCAGATTAGTTTTGATCTTTCCATAAATCTGTGCTCATAAATTATGTGAAACACCCTGAGGCAATAAATTACATCTTTCTGCTGGCCAACAAAATGGCGGTGCTCAGTTGAGAATGTTCCCCACCGAGAAAACGATCGTCTATTATGGATTCTGTCCTTTTCAGATAATAGGAGGCCCGTCATTGTCAGAATCCACACAATATTTGGACTCACAGCTCACCTGTGTGAGAAGCAACCTTAGAGCCCGTGCCGCCTCGCGGTGGAGCTCCTTTATCCCCGTGCTCTCCACGGTATCAATCACATGGAGCAGGTCCGGCTCCCACGGGACGGCTGTGCTGCTGTGCTGCAACAGCTGTAAACAAGGCACACCATCAGGAGGACATAAAAATAGAAACGCACAACCTTCCATAGAGACAGTAAGAGAACGAGGTTTCAGATGGTAAAGGATTGAAATCGAGGTAGTCTCTAAAGCTAACAGGCCATCATAGGTGAGGTAATATAGCATTTATTGTACATGTGTAAAAGCATGGATGTTTTTAAAATGGTCACTTTCTTGTCTGGCAGATATTGCCATACAACGTGCAGAAAAGGACTCCTGTTCATCTTGCCACAGCACACAGTCCTTTAGAACTAGTGCTGTGCATAAAAATCGATAAAAAGATTAATATCAATGTTTTTAAAAATTATTTAATATCGATATTCTGGCTTTAAATAGCGATATACCTTGCAACCCCTAGGGGGCGTTGTTATGTATCGAGAATCGCGTTATGCTGTATCGAGAATCGCATCGAATCGGCTCATCCTAGATGATACCCAGCACTATTTAGAACTATAAAGGTAAACGTCCCATGCAGCAGGAAGGGTATTACATGACTGCTAAAATACCTCAACGATGGCGGTGGTGTTAATTTTTGCAAATGTTGCAAACTATTTATTCAAGACAGTATCCATAAATATTGGTGGGTTATCTGGGCTACTGAGCCTGTTGAGTCGTTACTCTGGACCGCGCCATCTGGGTACTTATTATTTCCCCCATACAGCCTAAGACAATACACCCAAATTTACAACTTGACCCTTAGAGTCTACTCTACCAATAGTACACAATACTTCAATACTCAGGTGAGGTAAACTTTTACACTACAATGCACATTCATTTCCAATATAAA
The DNA here is from genome assembly GCA_037039145.1 of Fundulus diaphanus. Taxonomy (NCBI): domain Eukaryota; kingdom Metazoa; phylum Chordata; class Actinopteri; order Cyprinodontiformes; family Fundulidae; genus Fundulus; species Fundulus diaphanus. The sequence goes on from CM073140.1 coordinate 13,403,475, forward strand.
GCGTTCATTACCGCTCAAACCATGTCAGATGTTTTCAGTATTGGAAACATGTTTGCTGGAAAAATCTTACAAGTGTGATGAATCTGAGCAGAGCTGGGTGCAGAAGGCCTTTCTCTCCTGAGCTGAGCTTGCAGTACAGGAGGAATCGCGACCAAGGCTGACACACCGCATGCTTGGCTAAGTGAAGAACGAGACAAACCGTACAGCAGGAAAATGAGAAACCACCAGACCAAACGACAGACAAAAGGTCTAAACAGGTGCAAAACATCCAGTTGTCCAGAATGCCTTTTTCTGCTGCAGCGTTAATGACAGAGACGAGGAAAAAAATATTCATCTGACTAGAAGAACTTGAGTGTTTGCGTAATTATTATTTAATCCAAATCACAGGTCTAGAGAACGTCATTCAGCTCTGCAGAGGTCCAGCAACGAGCCATTCATTTGACTCAGATCTGTTAGAAGAGGGGTGCAGACCAGTATCTCTCGAGAACTGGACGTGGGCTTTTCTCTTGTAACGCAGTTTCTCAACCCTGGGTCTTCTGGGTCCACTGTCCTGCGTGTTTTAGGGGTTTCCTTCTTGCAACACACCTGACTTAAATAAATAGGTAATTTTCCAGCATGCTGAGGAGCTAATGCAATCATCTGAATCACGTGTGCTGCAGCAGAGACGCAGCTAAAGCATAAAGGACAGTGAGCCCTGAGGACCAGTGTTGAGAAACATCATGTTCTCACCATTATCCTTCCATGGGAAGGAGAGTTTAGGTCAGATTGATGTTCTCTCTAAACGATGATCTCAAACATAAAACTGGTTAGGAATGGATAAAGTAGGCTAAACTTACACTAGCTGAATGGTTTCTAAGATCATGCCAACTGAAAAATTGTGGACTACATCTAAATGCTGGATAGATGCTACGAAGATGGTGAAATATCCAGCCAGAACTATACCAGAAGCTCTTCAGCTTGATAGTACTGCTGAATGGTATTTCACCAAATCTTAGTGAGACTGTATTTATTTGGCCAGCATGTATAACTTCAAGTTAGTGGATTGGAGGAAAACCACAAAAAAATGTGTGTACTTGCAGTTGTCTGTTGTCTCATAATTTCAAACACAAAAGAGGAGCTCAAACAAATCGTTTACAGTTCAAAACAAACATGACTCTCATGTCCATGGATCTTTTGACCAGAACTGTAAGTGATTATTTTTTTTTTTTTATCTGAAATGTAATTTAGTAATTTTTCCTCTCTGTGTCCTTGAACACAGATTTATGACGGTATTACCAGCTCTCACTCTTCCAGCTTTTCCGTACCTGAAGCGGGATTCTTTCTTTTAAGAAAGCCCAGCAGGGAGCTTAGACAGTTGACTGAGGTTCTCAGGAGCAACTCGTGTTTCTGAGAAGGAAGACATCCAGAAGGAAAACATTTGACAATTCACCAAATACAGAAATAGAGACTTAAACACACCATTTATGAGAAGTTACCGCTTTCAAAATCTAACATTTACAAAAACAGCCTTGAGAATAAACAATCTCTTGTAACGCTTTTCAAACCGTTTGAACTTTTTCACATTATGTCAAAACCGTAAACTTTAATGCACTTTAACGAAAATTTATGCAATAGACCAACAAAAAGAAAAGAAGGCATGCTTTTCAAAATATTTCTCATAATCTGACACGGGTGACGTGTATTTGTGGTCAATATCAGCGTTCACTGCATGTCTTTTGGTCTAGTTCTCAAACAGCCTTGCATCTAACGAAAGACATCTACTTCCTATTCTGCTTTGGAAACCCCCAGAGCTCAGTCAGATTGGTTGGAGAGTTTCTATAACAGGGGTCACAAAGTCAAACCCTCGAGGGCCGGTATCCTGAAACCTTTAGATGCGTCCCTCGCCCTACACATGTGAATCAAATGGCTAAACCACTTCAGTAAGGCTGCATCTGAAAACGTCTGATTGGTAAGAACATGGAGAACTGCATCAGCGTTCTCCATGATAAGTGCTGTCCAAATAGAGCAGTTAGTAAATAAAGGAGGTAAGAAAAGGAGCCTGTATGCTTCCTATCATAGTTCCTTTAGCATGGGGAGCTCGCAATGTCTATCACTGGATCACTGGACCAGTTTTGGTTTAATTTGCATGTTATCTAAGCCATTACAAGGCCTTTGTTGGGCAGTAGAATAAAGCTTGCTACTCCACACTACTCCAGACTTTTTGAATTGAGAAAGCTTCCGGGATAGGAAGCGAAACGTCTTCAAACTTCGGAAAGAAGTCCAGCTGTTTTGTTTTTTACTTTTTTGGAGTGACAGGAAAGGGGGTACGAGAGAGGGGGAGAGACATGCGGCAAAGGACCACAAGTCAGAGTTGAACCTGGGTCGGCCACATCGAGGACTAAGGCCTCCGTACATGGGTTGTGCGCGCTAACCACTGCGCCACCGAAGCACGCGTACATAATTGTTTTTAACGCAACAAACATTTTTAACAACTGCCCTGATTTACATTTTCGAGTGCATTCTGGTCAGGAGTTTGACCGTGTGGTTTTCACACATGAATATGAATTAATCTAAACCATTTCTTTGTCTGGTTGATGTTTTCAGGCTGTTGTCGCGTTGTAAGGTAAATCTGAGTCCCAACATCCGTGATCAGCCTCCCTGTCCCTGGTGAACAAAGAAGCCCCACAGCATGATGCCGCCACCACCACGTTTCATTGAGAGACTGGTGGCTTCAGGGTGCTGTGAAGTGTTAGCTTTCTCCCCCACACAACATTTACATTTACTCTGTGTTAGTTTATAAATTAAAATCCTAAAATACATTGGAGTCTGTGGCGGTATTATGATAAAATTTGAAAACGTCCAAGCGGTATGAATGGTTTTGATAGACAGTACTGATTCTTAATCATATTATTACAATGATGCAGGTTCTGTACAGTCGAGCAGATTCTTTTCCAACAAAGAAAACATATAAAAGGAGTCAGGATTGCTCTGTCAGTACGCTCATATGTCATCCTGACAACTGTTAGAAAGTGAGGCGACAATGACAAATAGCACACCGTGATGTCCTGATATGTCGTCAGCAGTTACATTTGTCATTAGATTGCTGTGATAAGGCGTCATGCAGACACAAAAAGGTGTGAGTTTCTCAATCTCCCTTTTCTTTTTTTGAGCGTGTTGCTGTAAAAAACGAATCAATAGGGTGATTCTGAAAGCTCAGACCTGATGAAAACTAACAGTTCATAGAGTTGCGGGCTTTTAACACAGTTACAGCCTGAGATGTTGATAAAAAGGACTTCTATAAAATCCTTAAAACGTTAAAGTAATTAAGAAGCTGGACTTTAACTCTTAGTTTCCAAAATAGTAACAAAACAAGGTGCTAAAATAATTTGAAGCTAAACCCATGAAAGGGATAATAGGCGTGCTTTATACCAGAACCTCTCCTTTACCCCATGAGGCGAACCCTACTGAAAACTGAATGTTTTAAGCTTTTATGCTAAACTAACATTTTATGCAGAGATCGAGGGCAGCTGTTGCAAATTTCGACCTGAAACTGTTTAGCCAGAAGATGTAATTCTGTCAAAGAAATACCAATAATGTGATGCGAGGCTGTGTGAGCTCACTGGGGAGAAAGCAGCAAACGAAGCAATAGATGCAGAGCGAGAAGAAACACATGCAAACACGCAGACACATGCTGGCGGATAGGCAGAGATGCAGTCAGACACAAAGGGGACAACAAGATGACACAGGAGACAGTGATTGAGCAAGGGTTTAATAATGCATGCATCTCCCACAGCCCAGATGCTGACAGTAAGCTCTGCATGGTGCCCAAAAATACAGAAGTAGGCCAGATGTATACGAGAACTATGGAGTTATACCCTAAGCTCCAGGAAGACAGGCAGAGGCAACAAAGAAAAGAGTTGGCTGGATGGGCAGAGGGGGACGAGAGAGTCAGCGAGGGGAAGAGGCAGGAGAAAATGAAAGCCAGATGAGGGTGTAAACACGGAGTGAGGGAAAGAAAGACGTGTAAAATGGAGAAGAGGAACTCTGGAGCTTTCCTTTTGCAGCTGAACCAAAGAATCAAGAGTTAAGAGAGCAAAAATACCAAAGGAGTGATTTGGAAACTGTTCAGAGCACTGAACCATAGCAGTATAGTTTTCTACACAAGGAGAGAGATAGGGCTGGTGTTGAACTAAAGGTTGGTGTGCTGCGGCACAAAGTGTTACGAGCCACATCCAGGCCTTGCAAAACGTACTTCTGCTCCTTGGAAATAAAAAAAATTGTGATGTGTAGTTGCAGCCTCTCTCACCTATAGCACCTTCTCACATCTAGAGACAGATTTTTTTTTACCTCTTTCTTCTGCGCAAAATAGCTGTGTAGCTCCTGTGAACAAGTCTCACCACAGATTATCAAATGGATTCAAGTCTCAACTTTAACTGGTACTTCTTTTTTAAACATGAATATGATTTAATCTGAATTATTCAGTTATAGCTCAGGCTGTATGTTAATTGTTGCCCTCCAGGAGGGTTAATTTAAGCCTCTGTCTCAGGTCTGTTCTAGTTTTCTTTTAGGATTACCTGGTATCTAACTCCAGCCATCCTCCACATCCAGCAGAAGCGAAACTACATCACATTTGGGTTCATTTGCATTGCTGGTTTTCTGCCACACATTGCTTTTTGAAGATCTTTTTAAAATATTATTGTTTTTTATTATTTGTTCCATTAAAATGAGCTTTTTTGACTTTTGAATATTGTTGTAACTTAAACGTGTTTTAATGTTTATGCTCTCTTTGTTTAGTGCTTTGGGATTTTAACTCATGAAAGGTGCTACAAAAATAAACTTTCTGCTCATTAGAATATTAAATTGCGGTCATATGAATTTTTTTTGCAGCTTAGGGATGCATAGCATTAGGAACAGCAGACCAAATGCATTATTGGCATTAAGAATTTGCATGCATCAAATTTGAATTTTAATATCCAACCAATATCCAGATCCAAGCACTCCTCTGGGATTGCAATATTGCAAACATAAATATTGTGAAGATGACTGCGATTCAATATACGGTGCAGCTATGCTGAAAATATTCATAAACGTGGGCTCAGTGTTTCCTATGCAAAAGGAAGATATTATGAAAAGCATGGAAGTTGCTGGAAGTTTATTCTTTATCATTTTATTACTTGTGTCAAGGCAATCATTTAATTATATTGAATTATTTTTACTTGACTTATTATTTTAAGCCAGCCTTATGAACTAACAGGTCGAACGCTTTTGGGAACCTGACTCTAGTGTCTTTACCTCAAATTATGTGAATCTTGAATGATTCCCAAAAGTTTCAGCTTCTGACCCACACAGCAACAGTGGTGGAGACAAACGGACCTCCGCTATTGTTACAACTGAAGGTATTTAAACATTGTTGATATAGGTAAATAAAAAAATGCAGTAATTTCTCCCGAAGCATGATAAAAGCTACCGAGTAAAGACGCTTGCACACACAGAGCAAGCTGACTTTTGCATCTGCCAGGAAGTGTCCCCTCTGTCGTGTCGTTGCACATGTTTGATTCACGACCTGAACTCTCCTAAATGGGAGAAGAGGTTTTCTCTGCAGACGATGCCGCCTCAGCGTACTGTTTAATTTGATCAAGCTTTAGTTTGGCTGTTTCAAAGCGGTTTAAAGTCACTCGATAAAATTCAAGAAGTGCAATTTGCTCTATTTTTTGCCAAAGTTTTCCACCCGTTACCTGCTTTGTTTCTGCGCCTGAATTATGTGGCCGAATACATTAAACACATGCAGATGCATACACAGCTCACAGGTTGTGTGTGTGTAAGCGACTTACAGGACCTTTCACCCTCAATGTTCAACAGCCGTGTTGGTCATAAATGACCTCAGTGCACTTCATGCATGTTATTCAATAACAACGGGTCTTCTTAACGGGGTCATTTTCCAGAGGTCTGTTTATAAATCTGTGCACATGAAGCATCTGTTGGAATGTTCCATAATATAAAGTTTTATTCTGAATAATAATAATAATAATAATAATAAAAAAAACGATATCTTGATTTAAGACACAATTTAGAGAGATTATTTAAAGAAAGATGAGCCAGGTTTCACTGGGACACATGATGAACTCTACCTCAGGCAACCTTTTTGTTTGTAAAGGCAGCAGGACAGTTCCCCCCCCCTGTTTTGCTCCAAATTTATATAAAAAAAGTTTATTTTGTCAAATTGTTTTGACTAAAACAGCAATTATGATTGAGAATGTGATGGTATCTGCTCAGGCCACAATTTACATAAATATGTAGGAACATTGGAGGAATTTTCTTACATGCAGACGTATAGTCTTGTTAAAACATGGGCCATAAGTTTAAGCACAGAGAGACACTATTTTCTCTGTAGAGCTTTTCCAGTAGTAGTTCTGCTTTTGTTTCTGGTTCCACAATTAGTGCTTCCTTCGAATTGGGAAATTGAAACTTTGAGTGTAGCTCCTGTGTTTAATGCTCCTACATTTTTGCTCAGATTTTTTAAAACCATTTAGTTGATCATATTTTTGCACATCTGACATTTTTGATCCCAGGTTGGCAATCAATGACCAAAGAGCAGCATCAACACTTTTGCCTATACTTACCATAAAAATGGTTTATCAAACAAAACCTAAACCTGGCCTTACTTAAAAAAATGAGTATCCTGATGTACATCAATCATAAGGGACCTATTCTTATGAATAGAGGCATGTTCCACAGGATGTGTCTAATATTTTGATAAACACACAAATACAAACATCCACAAGTGATAAAACCTGCATAAGAAGACCACTGAGAGCAGTTAGGAGGCACTGGGCCCCAGTGGAGCCAAGTGGGTACAATGCTCCATCTTCAGCCTCCAGAGGCCTGGGCCCAACTAGTCCAGGACCGGTGCTCAAACACACCAGTGGTGACGCCAGGTCAACATCAAGCAAAGCCTGCAGCATCCTCAGGTAGCTGACTAGTCAGGCAAAATGAGAAAGAGGTAAGGGTAATATTTAGAAAGTGAAACTCATATTTTACATAGATTAATAACTGTAGTTTACAGCCATTTAAAACTCCAAAATTCAGCATTACACAAAATTATGTTACAAAAGACAATAAAATTTGTTTTAAATACAGAAATGTCGGTCTATTGTCCATGTGCTGTACAGTTTATGGATTCAAGACTTTGCTGGGGATTCTTTTGCCTAATTTACGGCACCAGTCCAGTGCGACTAGGACGTCTTCAGATACATTCTCTGTTTTAAAAACAGCTAAACACAGTCGGAGCCCATATCCTGGACCAGTCTCTGTGCCGTGGCTCATGACGTTTTGACTCCAGCTGCAGTCCACACTTTATGAATCTCTCCAAAACTGCTTTGTTTCACGATCCTCTGAAGGCCGTGTTCATCCCGGCTGCTTGTGAACGTTTTTGGACCACGCTGTTTCCTTCCACTTAACTTTCCACCAGTATTGTTGTTTTCCATAACTCACCCTGATCTAAAGGCATAGCGTTGCCCCGGGACTAAGTGTGGGGGTGGAGCTTAGCGGGGCTGTGGTCAGGACAAGGGAAAGTGACATTTTGAAGCATGGAGTGACGAGGGCAACATCTGGTGGGCGCCAAGAGTCGGTCTTTTGAGGTGGATGATTTTTCACCCCCCTCATCACCGGAGGTTGAGGGAGGCTTTGGGGAGCCCAGCGGGGCTGAGCGTTTTCACTTTGAGCTGCTGGCTAAAGGTGCTGACTCAATGATGTCTGAAGCCGATGCTGCTGAGGCAGTGGAGGACAGGATGGGTCCATGTGCAAGCCTCCAGAACTAAGGCAGAGCTACTGACGTCAGCTTTTCTTTTAGTTAATCATGAGGATTAATCAGAAACTCTATTTACGGTTAAGTCCTTCTACCATGTGTTAACAGCCAGCTTCTTCAGCATTGAGTGTCTATTGCTCATCCTCTTTGTGGCTGGTGTCTGACTGTCAACAGTCTTCCCCATGATGGCATAGCATTTCTATATTAAAACAATCTATAAATAACAATCATGATGCCAGCAACACCAGGAGCATGTGGAAAGGCATCCGGGCGATCACTGAATACAACACCCCCTCCCCCCCGGTGGGTGAAGTTGATGCTGACTTCCTCAATGGACTAAATAACTTCTTTGGGAGGTTTGAGGCACTAAACAGCACTCCAGCAGTGAAAGCTGTTCCCCATCAGGAAGAGGAGGTCCTCTGCCTTGACACCGCCGACGTGTGGAAGACTCTGAGGAGAGTCAACCCGCGGAAGGCCCCAGGCCCCGACAACATACCTGGGCAGGTGCTCAAGGAGTGTGCAGGTCAGCTGGCTGGTGTCCTCACAGACATTTTTAACACCTCGCTGGACCAAGCCATAGTGCCAGCATGCTTCAAGTCTGCCTCCATCATTCCGGTGCCAAAGAAACCTCAAGTCACCTGCTTCAACGACTACCGGCCTGTTGCACTGACTCCCATCATGATGAAGTGCTTTGAAAGGCTGGTAAAGGAACACATCGTCTCCAGTCTCCCCCCAACACTCGACCCGTTCCAGTTTGCCTACCGACGGAACCGCTCCACTGAGGACGCCATCTCCTCTTCTCTTCACCTGAGCCTGGCACACCTGGAGGAGAAGAACACGCACGTGCGGATGCTGTTCCTGGACTTCAGTTCAGCGTTCAACACCATCATCCCACAACATCTGGTGGCAAAACTGGAGCATCTGGGCTTCAACACACCCCTACGAAACTGGCTGCTAGACTTCCTCACCAACAGACCTCAGTCAGTCCGGGTCGGACAGAACACCTCTGATGTCATCACCCTCAGCACGGGCTCCCCTCAGGGCTGCGCCCTGAGCCCCCTGCTGTTCACCCTGATGACACACGACTGCGTCCCCAGGTTCACCACCAATCACATCGTGAAGTTTGCAGACGACACAACGGTGGTGGGCCTGATCAGAGACGACAACGACCAGGACTACAGAGAGGAGGTGGAGCAGCTGGTGGGCTGGTGCAGAGACAACAGCCTGATCCTGAACGTGGAGAAGACGAAGGAGATCATCGTCGACTTCAGGAAAAACCGGCCTCACCATGCTCCACTGCTCATCAACAACTCAGCGGTGGAGGTGGTCAGCAGCACCAAGTTCCTGGGGGTGCACATCACGGACAACCTCACCTGGACTGTGAACACCGCGTCGCTGGTGAAGAGGGCACAGAAACGACTGTACTTTCTGCGGAGGATGAGGAGAGCCCGCCTGTCCCCGCCCATCCTCACGACCTTCTATAGAAGCACCATAGAGAGTATTCTGACCAGCTGTCTCTCTGTGTGGTGTGGAGGCTGCAGTGCCTCCGACTGGAAGAACGTGAGGAGAGTGGTGAGGACAGCAGAAGGGATCATCGGGGCTCCTCTTCCCTCCATAAAAGACATTTCATCGCAGCGCTGTGTGTCTCGAGCCCGTAACATCATCAGGGACCCCTCACACCCCCACCACAGACTATTCTCCCTGCTGCCCTCTGGAAAGAGGTTTCGCAGCATCCGCTGCAGGTCCACTAGGTTCTGCAAAAGCTTTTTCCCTGCTGCCATCAGACTGTTGAACTGCTGAACTGCTAAAGTATAAAAACGGACTGTGTACCACATTCGATTCGCTGATTTGCACATCTGCACATTTGCACATTGTATCGTATCCTGCAAAATTGCTGCTGCACCTTACCGGGAAACGTACTGCAAAACTGTGTACAATGCAACTGTCTACTTTTAAATCATTGCTGCACCTTACTGCGTATTTGTTTACATTTGTTTTACACTGTTTACATTTCAACTGCCTACTGCTCACTGCTGCACTTTATCCGGAAGTCAATTGAAACTTATCCTGTAAGTGACTGCGATTTATCACTGCACTTTATCCTGTACTGTAATTCACCGCAAGGTATCCTGTAGAGTTACTGCAATCTTTCTGAGCTGTGTGAAAGCGAAATTTCGTTCTGTATCCACTCTGTGTATACAAAATGACAATAAAGAAAGTCTAAGTCTAAGTCTAAGTCTAATTGATCAGATTTTTTAAAAAGTTTTCTGAAAAGCCAATTCATGTTTTTATTTGCACTGAGCCGTAATAATCAAGACAGACAGAAATAAATAACTGAAATATATCGCTCTTTGGGTAATGAATCCGAGTTCCACTTTTTGAAATCCGTATTTTCATTATAACTACTTCCTTGAGATGCATTTGTAGGAAACTGACAACTAAATACAAGACAGACAAAAAGAAGATAGCAAACACAACTTGTGGGAATGTGAGAGTACAGAGAGGAAAGTTTATGAATGCGTGGATGACTGGAATAATCTAACAGCAGCAGAAATGGGCCATAGTGAAAAGATGGCCCATTTCACAATTTTTGGGGTGATATGTGAAAGAGGGCACAGACAATGACCCTATGATGTCTGAGTGCAGAATGAGAGAGTCAAGGTTTAAGGAACAGATAACCAAGACTAAGAAATAACAGACCACGTAAAAAGCCACAAAACCCCCCAAAAGAGTAGAATCCAATCCAAAAGTGGCCAACCATTTGAAACACACTTTTGTCATGAACATCAAACTCTGAGCGCCCTGAGGGAGGGAGTCCTAATTAGTGAGAGCACAAAAGAGGAAGCTAAGACAGAGATTCAGAAAAGCAATGCTGGAAAATGAAACATGAGAGAGCTAAAAACTGAGATACTGAGATAGAGAGGAGGCTGAGTGAGCAAGAGAGGGAAGGAAAGAGATCGGTACGCAGAAGGAGGGAGCCAATACATCACAGTGACCCTGACAGGCTACTTATTTAGCTGACAGAGACACAGGAGCAGCAGCGATGATCTGTCTACGAGCGCCGCAGCGGGATGTGGGACATTTAATATGATGAGGGAGTGTGAAACGCAGGCTTAGGGTTAGGGGACTCCACTAAAGATGAAGTTTTGACAGAAAGTTTGCAGAATTTTATAGAAACTAAAGAAAAGACAACCGCGTCAGCATCCTCTGATTCACACTCTATGAAAGCATTGTTAGTCTGGGATGCCTCATGCCAATCAGACTACATGGAAAGTACACAGGACCTCGGCGCATCTTGTTGATTTGGACAGCGTACTGCAGGTTGCTGACATGGACAGAGTAGATGGGGACAAAAACAACTCATAAAAATCCAACAACTAATCCATCATCCAGCATATCGCACCTATCGCTAAATGAACCGATTGTGAGTCTTTTTTCCTGCAAGGAAAAGGTCTTTTAACGTTAAAAAAACAAAGCTCAGCTGTCGTTACCCATCATGAGATTGTCTGTGTTTCTTTTTTGGCAAAACAGTCGCTGCACAGCTGTGTCCAGACTCCAAATAATACTCTTGTGAACCTTACAGAGGAGATAAAGGGAGAATTAAAGAGAGAGAGAAAGAAAAAAATAAGGGTGAGTCAATCAAAGATATGGCAGGACTAAGGTCAAAACTGTAGCATTCAAGAATGTTTTACTCCTGCATTGTGAAAAGAACAAAGTGGAGCAGCTTCATGCTGGGATACATATCAAATAAATATAATTGTTCCATATTGTGCACCTGCACACAGCTCTTTACTCAGTTTTGCTGTGTCTGGAGTGTTTTGCCCTTGACTGTTCCTTTATTACGTGAAGTTCAACCCTGGGGTTGTGATAAGAGCCAAGCTGAGCTGCGGTGTGTACCTGAGCTGAGTGAATGCCCTGCAAGGTAATGAGGGTGGATAGGAGTAGATGGCCGCAGCACAGCAGAGCCAAAGGAGGACAGGCAGATGGAGGGGGGGACGGAGCAGCGGAGGAGGAGATGACTGTCTGCAGCTGGTCCATCAGCCCACTGTTGGAGAGCAGCATGGAGACAGCTGGGAAGAAGAAAGCACCGTGACCTTAAATAATTATGGGATTTGTCATTTGAACATTTTCTGTTAGCTGCCTTTTTCACTGATGGAAAAAAACTCTAAAATTACTTTTTATTTCCCCCAAATTAGAGCAATGGGGGATTTTATATCATGACATTTAACTGCTAGGAACATGAAAAACCGCTAAAAGACCACTTGCTTTGGGCCCCCGGCTCACCAGTCTGCATTACTAGTTGAGGCTGTTTAGTATATTAGTAGGCACCAATTTCACAGAGGCAGATAAACTGGGCCTTTCCCGTTTTCTGCTGACGACAATGCAGGGAAGAAAAAAAAAATCTATCAACATAATCAGGGTTTTCACGTCATTTCAAATTTCCATACATTTCCAGGCTTAAATTTTAGCCTGTTTTACAGAGTAAATACAAAACTTCACTATGAATTTATTGCCTGATATTTGTATTTTTCCTCATTTCACTACTAATTTAGTCTTTTGTAGAGCTCCACTACATAAAATAAGGTAAACTATTACTGGTAAAAATTACTGGCTGGAATGTAACAAAACAGGTTAAAAGCCATAGGGGTTGAATACTATTGCAAGGCACTGTATCTGAATTTTGTGCCTTCGGTACAGGAATTCCTCAGGGTGAAGCAAGTGCTAACAGAAACTAGAGTCCTGAAAGTCCTCAAGTTATCTAGCTCCACAAAGATAGATGACTAAACACCTAATTCTGGACTGTGCAGATTCAGCCTGGAAGCAAAATCAGAATGGCTGTCAGGGCTAATGTCTCCTCGGTAAAGTTTGTGACAAAATTCACTAGTTTCCAGTAGAGAGAGAATCTCAATGTGTCTTCACACGTTTGAACACAGAGCAGATGATGCTCTGAAACAACTAATCTTGGATCAGTTTTCTAATTTGTTATGAAAATGTGAAAGGAAAGTGGTAAACCATCATATTGAAGGTATAAATAGGGATGGGTATCAAAATGGCCCCAGGGCCGGTCTTTGTGGACCAACAAGCTTGAACCTCATCGGTCCTCTTAATGGTATTAGGCACTGTGGGACTCCGTGGCGCACCACGCTGTGCCGCACCGCACCGCACCGCACCGCATCGCACCGCAGACTGTGCTCATGCTGTCAGTGGCGTGGACTCCGTGCTGACGTCCACGGACGTATGTGGGGCTTTAGGTCGTATTCAGCTTTTCAGGGAAACTCCAACTCAAACAACATTTTATTACCAGTAGGATGTAGACCCGCAGAGGGGACCATTGAGAGGGGTTAACGTTCTGCTCTCACTTCTTCTTCACTATCTCATCCAACGTAAGGAATGTTTCCCCGCACGCTGATAAAGGTACCACGGCGGAGCAAACAAAAAGGTCCAAAGTTTGGCTTTACTTTTCAAAAATAGTTGTCGACAAAGCACGCTGCCATTACTGCAATTACAGCTTTGCCTGCAAAGGCGGAAACGCAAGTAATCTGACAAAACGCCTCGTGAAAGTGCCTCGCATCCAAACAGAAAGATGCAGTGTTTGACTCCCGAGTGCCACAGCAAGCTCTGCCTCTTAATCAGATACAGCAGGTATGTACGTATGGACGCAAAGAAAACACACGAAGCAAAAATTCTTTGTACATTTAATAAGGAGCTACTAGATGGCCCAAAAGGTCATCTAGTATTCTTTAGTAATACTTACAATTATACAACATACTTTTTATTTAAGTTCATTTTCAAAGTTTTGTCTGTCTTTAATTGTTTTTTCACCCTTTTGTTTGATTAAAAAAAGAAGGTATCTTTAAAGTACAGTATGGATATGGAGTATCGTTAAGAATACTATCCATAAACCCTTAATGATACCCATTCCTATACGTGTGGTTGGGCAACAATACTCAATGTTAACTGGAGATCCAGGAGAATTTCTTTTTAAATCATAAATGTCCAAAGCAGACTAAAATATGACATTAAAGTCTCACTCACTACAAACTACATGACAGCATTAACATGAAGCGATACAGTGATCATTTCTAATCTCAGCTATGAGACGCTGTCAGGGGAGTGTTACGTAAAACATACTGTCGGCTCTGAATACATTGAATAACTATTTTTTAGTCCATCAGGAAATGTTTTACCCGCTATATATTAAATTTCAATTCAGTTTTATTTATATAGCGCCAATTCACAACACATGTCATCTGAGGGCACTTTACAAAGTCAAATTACAATAATCAGTCCCTGCTTTGCCCGTTATTGCACATCAATTAATTATCACAACTCATGAGTTTATAAAACAGGCATTATTTAACTTTTTTGAAGTTTAATAAAACTGTTAAATCTTAGCCCAGTGACTGGAGACCTGTCCAGGATGGACGAGCCCCCCCCCCCCCCCCCAGACCCTGTGTGACGTTGAGCTGCGTTTCCCATCAGATACGGCTTGACGTCACACCTGTAGGGAAAAGCCAGTATAGAAAAAAGCCGGTATAGAAAATCGATGAAGGATGGGATGTTAAATTTTTTAAAAAGTTTAATAAAATTGCTCAAAGTTTATCAGAAAAAACAACTTGCTTTTACGTAAATATGAAAATTTTTAATTAGCAACATTTTATTAATGTATTTCGTAAAGTTAAATATTGTTGAAGGTAATCTTGGCTGCAGTACTGTCTGTCTGGCAGGTGTTTTGGGGTTGGAGTAAAATGAGTCCATAGATCCACAGGAGGCTTTTTCAGCTGTTTTTAGTACGACTTGCTTCTACAGTGTAGCTTCACATCGCGCTCCACTCCGTGTAAAAATGAAAGATAACTTCATAAAAGCTCTCTGAGAATCACCTCTAGGCTCATCCATTTAGAACCCGCTCTCCAGTCCATGTTGTAGCTGCAGTTTATTTTTTTGATGTCGTTTCCTTAATAATCTGTACACATCAAAATCCGTGTCATTTTATTAAGAGTGTCCTGGTGCGCTGCGGCTCATCAAGTGGAGCTGCTGCTTATTGACTGATAGCCGCTCTGACTGCAGCTCTGCCTTCTTTGGTTCAGAAAAGCGCAGGAGAAATTATTTATTTTATTTTATTTCTTTTTCCAAATCGGACCCAGTCAAATGCGGGACATTGTTTCACATTCCGACCCTCCTTCTCCTTAAAAAATAAAAGACGTGTCATGCTAAACTAGCCTGAGCTAGTGCTTTACTGTTCGAGTTTTAAAATAAAACTTAACAACGAACAATGAGGAGGTCCCTGGTTTGTTTATCAGCTAAGTTGCTGGAAGCCAGTGAATAAACGCTGAAAAGGGACATGGCCACAGGTGGAAATAATTCATTAATTAACTGCAGGGGCAGCGACAGACACGCTTACCGATGGAAGTTGTTGTCAGATGGTCAATCCGCTCCACTTTCTGACTTGCTGGTTTGCATAAATCCAAAGAAAACCTTTGATCACCGCTACTTTCATTCATACCATCTGTGGTCTGTTTGAGAGGCTCTTCCAGAAGTTATAATGATTGAACACCGACGAAGCTCAGTCTGGCAGATGTCCGCTTTGCAAAGACCCGCCCTACTCTCTTTCTGATTGGCTAATGTCCTGGCTCTGCCAGGTTTCATTGGTTGAGAGCAGCTTCAGTTTAAAACCTTGAATAAAAAGTCTAGAAGGAACAATTTGCGCTCATTTTCCAAATGACGGAAATCCGTCGCAGCGACGGAGAACTTTAACCCCTGGCGTAGAGCCACAGTGGAAAGTCGTCTGTAATGTTGATGGCTTTGCAGCAATCCCTCATACTGAGCATGCATGACGCGACAGTGGAGAGGAAAACTCCCCTTTAACATGAAGAAACAATATAATATCTGCATATTCTAAGATGATACAAAATAAATAAATGGTGTAATTTTGCATCCTGATGCGAGAGTCTAACTTCATACTAACCTTGAGGAAATACACCCCGGTAATAAGACATAATTTTAAAACTAAATAGTTTGAGATAATCTAATGGTCTAAAGCATTGCAAAGCCACAGATGGCCCAAACTGCTTAATAATGTTATCAGAGCATTTCTTTCTTGTCATATTGATGCACAAAATCTGTAATAAACATCTGCTAAATGTTATGTTGTGAATATTAACACTTTTTATAATTCAGTTCTTTACAGAGAACAGATAACAAGCTGATATTAGCTGATATTAGTTGGTTAGTTGCACTAAATGTAATTTCAAAACAGTGTTACTTTAACTGGAGAGATGGATGGCACTTTTTAGTTTCCGCACCATGAATGACTGGCTGGACTTTCCCAACAGCCTATTGTGGCTTTGTTCTAAGCAAGGGAATGGTTTTGTAGCCTTCTTTAAGCCATCTGAACAGCAGCGAACAACACTTTTTGTTATACTGGGTAAAATCATCCTTCCACCACGAAAGTAGTTAATACATTATGCATTCACAAAAAGAAGGTTAAAATAAATAATGGACCTCTGTGGGAGCTGTAAAAATTATCCAATCCCTGTCGTTTGATCCGAAGGGCAGGGATTGGTCCACATACAAGTTTATGAGAAGAAGAGGAATGCCTCAGTGGAAAGAAATAAGACCAGAGAGGATTTGGGAGATTTTTTTCACGCTGAGGAGCGGAAGAGCAGGTAAGATGGTCTTGCACATGCGCAATAATTCAAAAAGGGACTTGGGGAAACGTCTGGAAAAATCGCAGACTCCACTATAAAACACAGGTTACTCCTGCTCTTTTTCTGGGATCTCATTAAAAAGACTTTCAAACCCTAGGAACAGTATGACGACGTCCTTTTGCAGTTTTTAGTTAAAATTAATTTTAAAGATCACATGAAAAACCTTGATGCCGGACCGGCAACATAAGCTTATTAAAAAATTATGCCACAGCAAATCTGAGCTGTATTCAAAGCAAAAGATGGTCCAACAGTAATTTAGTATGTATATAACTTTGTTTTATCCAGGCTGCAAATACTACCCTAAATTTTTTATTTTCTCAAAGAGGAATCTGGTGCTATCCCTGCGCACTATATCATAGCTTTACCAAACACTAACTGGTCTCAGGCTGAAATAACAGGAATTCACCTCACATGAAGCAGAGAGAATATAGATAGGCTGCAGGAGCAGAAACACTTTCATATTACTATAAACATAATAAGATTTACCCTCCCGGCTGGATGGCAGCTCTCTTGTTACCAGCACCACCCTATTAACCACAAGCGTGCTCATTGCTGACCTCTGCTGAGTAATTACCATGGGGCCATGAGCAGCCGGTGTAACCAATCACACAATGCCTCTCTAATAGGAGGCAGGGACACCGTTTTGTGGCAAATTTATACAATTTTCTTAACACATTTTTTTTGTATTATAAAGACATGACAGTGGTTGGGTTTGATTGAGCTGATCTGCAAATCAAGTAGATCAACTGTTCAAAGCTGAGGTACTAATTACTTTTTGTGTGACTGAGTTTTAGGAAATTACTGACACAATGTTTTTGTTCTGAAATCATTATGCAGCAACTGAGGATAATCCCAAAAGCTTGTTTAGTTTAATTTGATGTTTACTTATGTCTACTAAGCCTTTTGTCAGAAAGGATTAGGATTTAGAATATTTAGCATAAAGAAACAAGTTTTATTTTTGTTAAAGGAGTAATACTAAGTAAGATATTTACTGTAAAATCAACCTAAATCATAACACTGCAGCTAGAATTCTTCCAACAAGCTGGACATATCCTGAGCATGCAAACAGTAAAATCATACTTTCAAACAATTCTTTACAATATTAATATTGCACACAGTGATATAAGTACAGCTAAAAAATTCAAAAAAATCATTGAAAAAGTTTAATATTTGTTGTTTAATTCAGAAAGTGAAGCCCATAAGTTTTATAGAGTTATTACACAGATAGTGAAACATTTCAAACATATATTTCCTGTAATATAAAATTAGAATATTGTGAAAGGTTATCGCATATTCATAAATAGTTGAGTGGAAGGAAAAAGTGTACCAGCAACAGGGATCACCAAAGCCTTGAGAGGATTGTCAAGGAAAGTCCATTCAAGAATTTGGAGGGAACTTCACAAGGAGTGAACTGAAGCTGGAGTCGGTGCACAGACTAATCTTATGCGCTGATTTTCTTACCTAGGCTAAGGAGAAAAAGAGCTAGACTCAACTGGACTTAGCTCACAGTCGCCGCAGCCACCTATCAGGAAATCTGATTTCAGAGGCTAGTTCTGACTTATATTTCCAGCAGGACTTGGCACCGGCCCACACTGCCAAACGTACCAAACGCTGGTTCCACGACCATAGTGTTACTGTGCTTGATTGGTCAGCAAACTGGCCTGACCAGAACCCCACAGAGAATCTACGGGTTACTGTCAAGGGGACGATTAGAGACACCAGAACCAACGATGCAGATGACAGAAAAGACTCAGTAGTTGGTATCTCCATCACTGTCACTGATTATTTTGAACGATTTGGTTAGTCAAGAAAGCTTCACAAAGGGAATCTATGGACTGGAATTGAGGTTCTGTAACCCTCCCTGCCATCCATCCCTAAATGTGTCGAATGAGATTTTGATCACATGCAGGGCGCGCCGAAGAAGAGCCGTCAACCACAGTGCTGATCTGCTCTACATATAGGAAATGTATCATTATCGCATTATCACTGGATTTAATATGCATCTAGCAGAGAACCGCATGGAATGTGATAAGTATAAGCAAATTATATAGCTCTTATTACATTTAAGGCTTATAAGCCAAAGAGGGGTTAAGGTGGTCCACATATTAAGAAGCTACAACTAAAGGCTGGTTCACACACCAGGATTTTAAAATATTCGGCCGATTTTCAGAGCCTGAGAGACACCACCCGTAACGATAAAAAACCTTAGATAAAACAGCTTTGCTCGTACAGCGTGTGGTGTCCGGCACGCACGACACACAAACAGATTTCACGCAGGAACATTCAAATATCAGACAGGAAATTTTGTGAATCCTCTCAAGATCAAACGTGAGTTCAGAGTAAATAAACATGGACGACGGAGAAGAATAGTGACGCTAGTTTCTGTACTAATTTTAACGGGGAAAAAAAAAACATTACAAAAAGAAAAGGCGTTAGTTAAAGGAGTGGAGACCAGGTGGGCCTCTACGTTTGTTACCCTAAAATAAGGAGGTGAGTCGGGGTTTTCTCTCTCTCTCTGGGAATCCCTCACCGCGCTTTCTGATTGGCTACACGTCACATTCAACAGGCTGCGTGCTCGTTTGTCCTCAGGGGGCACCGCACATGCTAGGATATTGGGGCAAGACAATCCAACATGTTGAATACCCCCGGTTTGAGGTCGAAGCGGTCCCGACGTTCTACTGAGTAGACCAGATCGCTCTTAACACACCACACACGGCAGGAATATCTCTTAAGATTACCTTAAGAGACACGCTGATAGTGGGCACCTCTCTGAAGGGGGAGATCGGGGCAAAAATCAGGCTAAAAACCCTGCCGTGTCAGCCAACCTTTAGTTTCAGTGTCAAAACAACCTTTTTGTCAGTATCTGGGCTCTATGTTTGCTATGAACCCACAGCAGAAAGACGTGGAAAAAAGGACTCCGTGGAGGACGGGGGCTCCTCCACGGTGGTGCATAGAAAACGTGTCCAGTGAGATCACCGTGTCATGCCAGTAATACTTGAACCAATCAGGATCGCCCAGATTATTATTTTTCTCCTCAAAGACTAAAACCTTCTCCCACCTTTTGATGTTTCACTTTCGGTGCTCTCATTGAAAGTCCTAAGGGGAGAGTTGGGGCGTGAGACATGGCCTTTGAAGACATTTTTTTGTTCGTTAAGCTCTTCTCTCACAGATTCCACATTATGGTTACTAGGCTACAGGCAGCATCAGTAAGGCTCTTGATTTGGGGCGAGGATCTGCCAGTGCCTTCATGGACAGCCTGTCATATCCTCAAGTTTTTTTGTACATCTACCACCTCACGTTTTTGTCCCATAACTCTCAGGATCGGTTAGATTAAAATGATTGTCTTACTGAGTCCGTCCTCTGCAGCGGAGGATCACTGTAAAAGGCCTTGTTTGTGCAGCTCAACAATCCAGCCAATGGAAGCCATTTTCCCCCCTTGCCATCATGGGTTCATGTGTTTAATGCAATAATTTGTCAACTTTATTTCTTTGTCTCTTGTGGTAATTTTTTTAATGCGTTTTTTTTTTTTTACATTCTGAAGCTCTACTTACTATCTGAGTATACGCCACCGGCACAAAATATGAATACTTGTAAATCCTTTTGATCAGGAGCAAAAATAGGCAGTGCGAATAAATGATGCAATGTTAAGAAGAACGGCTGATAGATAAATCTACACCAGAGGAAGTAAAAGGGTGTCTAACCTCTGTCGCTGCTGTGCGCTGGGGACAGACTCAGGCAACACTGCAAGAAGTTGAAGGCAGGCAGCAGGCTCTCTGTGTCAGTCGGCTTCAGCATCCCACCTATACTACTCACTGACACACAGCCACACACGCACAAACACTATCTGAGCACTGGTAGGTGAAATTAAGGCAAGATAAATTAAGCTCAAGGTTTTATAGGCCAGGTTTAGGTTTGCTTAATAAGATTGGTAATCTTCTAGATGGATTTCTCCTCTGCATATTGAAAGAATGGGTGTAATTCTGTTTGTCACACTCAAACATAAAAGCCTGTAAATGGGAAACAAAAACAGTGAAACAAACCGCGGGTGACAAAAGGGCCACACTAGTGCCAGAGTTTCATTCTCTACGAAAGCCTGTATACCTCCTCAACTTGTTCACATTTTGTCACATGACAACAACACACTACTACATGTCTTATAAGGATTTTGTGTAACAAGCCAGAACAAAGTAGCACATAAGTCTAAATTTAGAGATATTTTTGTATTGAAATTAGGGTTGTCATGGTACTGAAATTCAAACTCGCAACAATAATAAGGAAAGTTTTGCATAATTTTTTTGTACCGAGGCAACCTTTTTTTTTAAAGGCAAAGGTTTCATTCTGATACAGACCCGGCGGCATGGGCGGGCATTGGGGGGCCGTGCCCGCCCTGTGAGCCAGCTGTGCCCGCCCTGGACTGGAAGCTGTCTTTTTTTTTTTTTTTTTTTACCTCGGAGTGGCCATCGTCCTTTTAGTACTATCTTTGATGTGCCAATCATACAATTTAACCAATCAAATCAACGACTGACGGCAACATGCTAGCCAATCACAGCTGGAGTGGGGCGGGACACCGAGTCATAGCCTTCAGTCGCCGCCGCAGTTCGGTTGTGGTCACCGTTGGTGTCGGTAGAGCGGGATGAAAATTTGGTCTGATTACCAAACAATTACAAGAAGTGACAACGAAGCAGAGAGCGCACTATTAATCTCTGTTTGAAATGCCAGCACTGAAGTCTAAACTGGAGTAAACATTAACGCTAGGAGGGTTAGCTAGACAGCTAGCAGGGTTAGCTAGACAGCTAGCAGGGTTAGCCAGGACAGCTACGAGCACAAGCTGTTCTGCTCCTTGTTCTCATAGCTGCTGTAATTACAGAACCTGTTCTAGTCAGAATTGTTACTTCAGTCAGTGTTCAGCCTGACACCAGCGCTCATGTTTATTAGCGTGTAGCTTATGCTGGACTTTTAAGTTAAGACACAGCGCTACAGGTTACCCTATGTCACTGTTAGTTTCCAGTAACCCAAACCAGCATAAAACCTGCCCAACTTAAAATAAAAAAACAAGCCCAAATCTCAAACTCTCTCATGTTAAAAGCACAGAACTATTAAACACATAAGAACATGCCATTAGCACACAACTGCGCCGAAGCAAAGAAAAAAACTGCGCATATGGGCTCCAAACAAAATGTACAATCAGACAACCAAATAACACACAAGATCTCTTTAACAATCAGGATATATCAACCGGAAAAAAATTAATTATAAATAGCTTCCCAACATGAGTTGTAAATCTACCTTAATATAAACGTAATTTCTCTCAGTATAGCTCAATTAAACATTTCTCTTCCACGCATTTATGAAATATTTTTAAGTTGATAAGTAGAACTCAACCCCTCTTGGGCGTTTACACTGACCAAACACTTGATTAACCATTATTCTTTTCTTGTTTTATAACAATATTATTCATTATAACTATTATTCATTGATGATGTCAGATCGACAGATTCAACTTATTTAAAAAATAGATAATGACTATTTTGATATATTTTGTTAGTAATTCTTTCTAAAAGCCCAACAAATGTTATGAAAAGCTTCCGAAATTTTTTATCTGCCCATAAGCTATTTGTTTTCCAGCTCAGTGTGTTCAAAAGCCTAATTAGTTGGAAACCTGCCTAATTTGGCAACACTGACTACACTATTGCTATTTGTTTGTTCGTTACAGTAGTCACAGAGCCTGAAGCATATATATATATATATATACTGTATATGTATATATAATATAATATTTTTTCTTTTTAAAGTGTGCCCCCCTAAAAAAATGGACTGCCCCCCCTGTAATTTGTTTCTGCAGCCGGGTCTGTTCTGATAAAGAAAAGAGAATAAAACCAATTGCAGTATGACAATATTTTAGCGAAAAAACAAAATTATGAGGCAATTCAGCACTGATTTAGAAAAATATATACAATTTAAATGTGTCACTACACTGAATGGCAAAGCAGTAGACAAGATAACATGTTATGGAAGTGTTTATATCCTTTATTGAAGTATAAACCTCGAACTGTTTTATTTTTATTGCTTATTTTTAGTGTGTGTCACTTTGCTGCTGATACAATAGTGACAAAGAAAAACTTATTCTTTACTATTCTAAAAGATTTTTTTATGGTATAAAAATTGTGTCTTATTTAGTTTCTGGCAACATTGCTTGATAGCTTTTGTGGTGTTAAACTAGAGTCAACAGGTTGCAACAGGTTCTGACTTATTTTTGCTCAATCCAGGTTAACATTTACTCGTTTTATTGGTGGCAACATTAGCTGCTGATTGCTTTACCACTGAGCAGAGACGTAATAGAGGGGAGCAGCGGGGTCATTTTGCTGTTTAGCAGCGGATGGAGCTGTCTGATGAGGGACATTTTCCTCTATTAATTTGTTCCCACACTAGATTAGAGTGCTGTGAGCACCAACTCCACACTGGGGAGACACATTTCCATGGCGGAACGCAGACATAACACCATAATGGCGCCCTCAGTACGTTGCTAATAGTTAAACAGATAACACAAAGTAAAGCCATCTAATATATATATATAGCTAGCTCAAGGTCAGTGTAACGTGTCCATGAACATCAGTTTTCCAGTCATTCCACAGATTCTCAGTCAGATTTAGGTTCTAGACTTTCGACTGAACCATTTTAACACATGAATACGCTTTGATCGTCCTCCAGCTGGTCGATGAACCTTAACCCAAGCCTAAAGTATTTTGCAATCTCCAACAGCAGGACGCTCTGTGTTTAGCGCCACCCGATTTTCAGCTCTGACCAACTTCCCTGTCCGAACCAAAGAAGCGTTCAAAAAGTACAATGTTAGTTTTCTGCCACAAATAGCAGGGTTTCCCCCACCGTAATACAAGCTTGGCGGGCCACCAGGGATTAATCACTTAAAATGTTTTACTTTTGACCTTTGAAACAAAGCTAGGCTATGTTGGGTAGTGTTTTTAGGTTGTGACAAACTTTATTTCCATAAGGAATTTATACACCAATGGGACATTAATGTTTGTGTTTTCCAATCTGCTCATTACAACAAAATATAGCTTAAAAGTATTTTTAAATGAGGGCCGAATGTCCACTAGCGTTAGCCGCTATTAGCCTCTCTAATAACTCACTAATACCCTAGTTAAACGTGACTACGGCTTGTTTAAACATAATGCTTGTTTTCGTTTAGCTCCGCCATCGTCTGATAGTGCTACGAGCGTTAATACAGCCTTAATAGGGAACATTAATGTCGATTTAATGGTGTTTTGTGTAACTTTAAGATGACTGCCCTCTAGCTTCCTAAATGACCAATTTGAGTCTTAATTAATTTCATGAGAAATAATTATATTAATTAAAATCGAGTGCCCTAAAGGTTATTGATTTTTATTTAGCAAATCCTATTGTTTTTACTTCAAAATTCACAATTCTGTGCAACGTTTTATCAATATTGCACAAAAATCCTGATGAATTACTCTAAAAATGATGGATATAACAGCAAAATGTGAAAAAGTATAAGAGGTATACTTTATATTTTCAAGTTATATATTTGTTCATTTACTTGTGCAAGATACGGTATATGAACATCTCAATGTTTAAAGAAAAAAACTAGTTCAGTATTCTTCTAGTGTATTTCTGAGAATGTGTATCTGCAACAGAAAATGTTGTGCTCTGTGGTACAGCTAGAGTAGGGAGTGTGTTTAGAAGATGCAGACAGGCTACATAAAAGTGACGACGACAGTCTTCAACGGCTCATTTCCATCTCACCGTGGTAGAGCAGCTTGAAGTGCACTCCTTCCATATTACTGTAGATGGAAGGTGAGGACGGGTCACTGGTCTGCGTCAGACAAAGCAGCTTCAGCACCACGGGGAGTGACTTGGCTGCTTGACAAAGACGGGAAAAACACAAAGCATAAAAATAATGAGAAAGCTGTGTAGTTTTTAGAAAGACACGAGACCGGTGTAGCTCAAAGACTTCCAGTTCTCATCTAGAATTAGCATAAACACATTAGTTATTCCAAGAAAAGATGTTCCCAGAGCATTTCTCAAACAATAAAAACACATAATCTGTTTTAAACTAAGAGTTAAGTAAAAGTTTTCCACACGAAGCAGAGGGGCTGGCAATCACTTCTGGATTTAATCACGGTCTGGTTTGCAGCCAAGGGATGCAACATTGCTCAGCAGAATCAAGTAAAGGCAAGAAGAAGTAGCAGTAAGTGCACTCTATTTTCATTTTAGAAGACTTTCACTAACAATACTTTGCATCCTAATCCAGGGTGCAGGAAGAAAGCAACCCTGAGAACACAGGTTGTGAGGTAAAAGGAGATTTATACAGGAAAGACAAGTCAATTCCTATTGCTGTAGTGCCTTGCACCAAAATAGCTTCCCTTAAGATGCAGCCACATGGGAGCTTAAATGGAGCATATATTAATGCAAATTACATTGAATTATACTTGAACATGTGCAAAGATAGCAATCTTTAATTCCCCGAAGACGTTAAATGAGCAGAGAGCAGTCGGAGGCTAACCACAGCAACAGTTATGGAAACCCCAGCTGGCACGCCGGGGTTTTGCCCTTAAGCTGTTCTCATTAACCTGGTCAAGTACAGCGTCAGGAGAACAACATCCAACAGACATCACTGCCAATAAGCATCACAACATGCTATATGTATCTGTCAAATGGAAACTTTAGACTTTAACACAACTGGAGGACCTTCAGTGATAATAAAAAAGGCTCTTTGGTGCTTGTACATTCATTAGCACTTGGTAAAACTTCTCCAGTTTGATAATTTCTCATTTTTACCATATTAAGATTCAAACCATATTTTGGTATCTCAGAACACAACATAAAAAGATTCCTGCTCCAGTGATGCAGAGACTGTGCAGCTTGCTGAAAATGTCAAGGAGGTGTGCATTAATTACAATTACCTTCTCTACAGCCTTCGTTTGCTTCCATGAAATTTATTTATTTATATACAAGGTTTCTCGAGGTTTCTGTCGATGATGAATGGAGAACACGACAGAGTCGACTCATGTTAACAGATTTGACACAAGGTACACATTACCTTGTAGCTTTTGCTGACGTCTGATGTGATTCACTGTTGTATGCATCACAACGAGGTTGTGCTTTTTAAATCGTGAAGCTTAAAGTATTGGAATACTATTACAAGTTCCTTTCTCTCAAACACACAGTGTAGACAAATAAAAATCTCTTGCCTGAAAGCAACTGTAGGCAGAGCAAAACTAAATCAATATGGCAGCTCTATCTAAGTAAACAAGTTTCTTACATCACTTTGCTGTCGGAGGAGAATCCATTTTATATATAACTGAAACTGATGGTGTTCTGGTCCAACATCAGTCAGGAAAGTGTTCAGGCAACGGTTTTAAATAAAATGAATCAAGTTTTCTGAAGAGGCTTCAGTTTTTTTTTCTTCTTAGCAGAAGAAGCTTTGGCAAAAAAGAGCTAAACTTCAGAAGCAAATCTGGCTTTTTGGAGAGAGTTTATTTAACCTATTTCTTAATACCAAGCATTAAAAATATTCATGGGCTTTTGAAATGTTCTTTTCACAGCAGCCTTGAAATGCATTACGGTTAAGTGGATAAGTCTTATTCGAAAAGTAAGACAACTGTACCAAATGGAGAAGATAACATATCTGTTAAGACTTCAAAAAGCCTCCTTCAGTCTACGGTGGAGCTGGGTAGAAACCTTACTCGGGTATGGATACAATTAGCACATGAAGTGGATCGCTCCTCTCTGGTTTTATGATGATGCCAAAGCCGCATGGAACTGGAAAATGCTGTGTTGAGATGTATACTTTATTAAAAATCTCCATAGTGTTCCAGTTTGTATCAGTCACATCTGCTGTATACCTGTGTGCATTGCTTTGTTGTTAAAAATTGTAATAAAGTCAATGTTTTATTATATATATGTACACAGTAAATGTTTTGTTTTTGTATTGTTTGTTTTTTTATTTTACTGTCTGACATTGAATCAAACTAAACGTTTCCTTCTCCTCTCTGTCAATAAAGCATCCTCTCACTGTGGGTATGTTCACCTTTTCTTCTGTGGACAGTCAGATTTCCAGATGTCAGATTCATTGGATAAATTAACAGGACTCCAGTCCTCTTACAGCGCTATCCTGGTACTACAATATTAGTCTCACTTTGCTGCTTTTCTTGAACAGAAATCTTTGCTGCCCTTCATGACATCAGGTCAGTTTCTCAAAGTCTTCGCTGCTCTGTGTAAGCAAGAACCTCCCTTTTCTGAAAAGGCCGTGCAACGGTGGAAACCCAGTCCCTCAGCTGAAACCTCTTAAAGGTGCATAGCCACGTTATTTGGCTTTTTAAAAAATGTATGTCAGTAGCTCACTCTGGTTGCATACAAAGTTTTGATGAAAGATCACGTCCTGCTGGTGTATTAGTTGTCTGTCAGATGTGACCATAGAGTTGATTGACGTGAGTAAACATTCTGATAAGGGGCTCTTAAAGCTGCTGTTAGATTGTTGTATTTAATTAATACCGGTTGGCCTTTGATCACAACGAGCTGCCACTTTATTGTCAGGTATTGCAGAGGGTCAGGCTCGGTCCGGCATTATTTACAAGTGATTTATTAGTTAAACTTATAAGACTACTCCATGACACTGTGCGACGTGGATTTAATAATCTTTGGTGCGACGTCAAGTGTGACATGTCCACATTGTGCTATCACTGTTTACTGCTGAATCGCTTACAACGTACAACAATTAGCAACTTTATCAGTGTCTGCCATCCATCTACAGCACCGGCTGGATTTATTAATAAAAAATACGCTTTGTTTGGCTGCACGTGCCACTCTTCAATCAAAAATCCATCCAAAACAAAACCACAATCAAATAAGTTTAATATAAAATAGTCCAGTAATAAATTAAATAGTTTTCTTTGGATGAATCCGTTTAATAAAACATCAATGCAATAATAATTCTTTAAAAATAATAAAAAAAATACATTGGGCAAAAATGTCCCACTTTAGCGTATCAAAATCCACTGCAGGCACAAGTAAAAAATGCACTGGGGTCCAAATTACTTATCAGTCTTGCTCTAGGCTACCAGGATAAGAGAGCACTAATGAAAGCAGTCACCGGTTTGTCACCATGCCACCATCAGACATGCACACAGCTATCGTTTCTGAATGTCTGGCGCTGTCTGATACTGATCTCATGTTATCTTTGGTCGAAAGACACTAACAACAGCTGTCCTAGAACCTGTCTCACTTTGTGACGTAAGACTCAGAGCCACGACCAAAGATTTCTCCAGGATCTTTCTAAAGTCCTCATCTTTCGTCTGCAATGGCTGAAAACGGCGCAGTCTGTCCCAGGCAGAAGAAGATGATGACACTGGCCGGGCTTTTGTGGGTACCCTGAAGCTTTCCTCACAGCAAACGATCCTCCATTCTTAATGTTCTTGGTACCACGATGAATAGCAATCTTGCTAGAAAAACTAGACTTGCCTTTGAGGCATTTTTGATGCAAAGCAATGATGACAGGACACGTTTCCTTGGGTGTAATCATGGTTGACAACAGAAAAATTAATCTCCTCTTCCAGTTCAGTCAGAAACATCAGCGAGACATCAGCTGACCCAGCCCCATCAGCCCTTGCCCCTGAGCTAATGATGGGATCACTGAGATGATGATCAGCAGCAGGTCATTTTGTCAGCAGGTCCACAACAGAGTGACAACAGGTTCTTTGCAACTGACCGATTCAACATGTTTTTGATTAATTACATTTCATCTTATCGTTGCGAACTGTGCCAGAAACATTGAAGCTGTGAAGTTTGTGGAAAACAGTCGGCCTCAAACCTTTTAGCCTTGACTGCAAACATTCTCAGCGTTACCAGACGTAAACACATCCTTTGTCTCCTGCCTTTCGTCTGCTCCACCTAGAAACCACATCAGTGTGAATATGTGCACCTTTGCTTCCAAATGTCGTAACTCTACTTAAAAAACCTACTTGACCTGTAGTTATGTTAGGAGTTTAAGTCTATTTTTAAGCGTTTCCTAATCAGTTAGGTAAGAGAAAAATAAATATAATATCTTACAGAAAACATTTAGCCTGTATCTCTGAAAAAAGATGTTGCCAGGGGAAATGATCATATCAGCATAACTCAATGCAGCTCTTATTTTAAGACTTTCTTTTCAGATTTGAAAACAATTAAACTAAGTGCTTTCCATTAGGCTTTGCAAAAAAACACGTTGAGCCAAACTAACCTGTTAAACCTTCCAGATTACTTTATAGCTGTGTTGCTGCCTCTGAACGTCTCACTTGTAGGTCGTCTGTGTGTTGCCGTGTGTGTGTCTGTCATTTTTCTCTCCTGCAGCCGCCACTCTGCTTTTAATTAATCATGGCTGCTATGGTATTATAAAAGTGCAGCAGAATCTGAGACGTTTATATTTCCTTCTGACCTTACAGACATCTCTCCAGTTCTTATTGTCATGTGCACTTCACAGTCGCAGGACCCTTGTAATTATTTTGGAAAGATTTGTGACCTCTGTGCGTTGTATCACATTTCTGTACGACACCCCACGCATACTCAGGTTCACGTTTAATTTCTGTCTTAAATTATTCAGGTCAGTGACTTCATTTTAATTATTAAATCACTGTGCAAACTTTTTCTGGCTCAAATTGCCAGAGTTTGTTTTTTTCAAACCATTTTTATACTATAAATTCAAACTTTCCAACAAAATTGGGCCAGATATTGCTAGAGTTCAGACTTTAAACACAGACCTACAAAACTCAGGATGGATGGATGGATTGACATAGCCTGGCCAGCCAGACTGACTTACGGCGTACATACTGAGTATCAGTCTGGCAAGGAGCTGGTAGAGCCCGGTTTATGACAGGGTCAGCGTCAACAGGTTAGAACCAATCGGATAACTCCGGATGTCTCTCCAATTATCTCTACCTTCTGTCACGGGAGAGGATCGTGCCTTCTTAGATGCTGCTATTACTCCGGAGGAAGTTTGGGCTGCAATTAAATCTATGCCAAACAAAAAATGTCCTGGACCTGATGGGTTTCCATTGGAATTCTTTAAGTTATTTTGGCCAGAGATTCAACCAATATTCATGCCCGCTGTTAATGACATTTTGAGTAATGGCATCCCCCCTCGTGGAGACACGCCTCCATCAGTCTTCTTCTAAAAGAAGGTAAAAGTCCCCTGGATTGTTCCTCCTTTAGACCTATTAGTTTGCTTAATGTTGATTATAAAATTGTGGCAAAAGTGTTGGCCCGGAGATTGGAAAAGATCCTCCCTAAAATAATAAACCCAGATCAGGCAGGGTTTATAAAAATGAGATATGGCACAGACAATATACGACGCGTTCTTAATGTTGTTCAGTACCTTAATACTCACAAAGAGCCAGCAGTAATTGTTTCCCTCTAGACCGAGAAGGCTTTTGACCGAGTTTAATGGCAGTTTCTTTTTCAGGTGTTACATAAATTCGGTCTGGGCCCAAATTTCATCAATCTGGTTAAAAGCTTTTATTCAGACCCAACAGCCTCAGTTAACACAAGTGGCTTGATATCTGAGCCCTTCAAGATTCATAGGGGTTGTAGGCAGGGGTGCCCCCTTTCACCCTTATTGTTTACATTGTTTATTGAACCTCTGGCCGAGATTATCAGGACCAATCCGGATGTATCTGGAATCAATACAGGCTGTAGAAACCATGTAATTTCATTATTCGCAGATGGTGTACGTCTGTATATGTGCAATCCTGAGAAATCAATTCCAGCTATCCTGGAATCTATGGCTACGTTCAGTGCTTTGTCAGGATATAAAATCAACTTAGGAAAATCTTTCACCACCCCTTTCAGCATCCCCCCAGAAAGGTTCATGCAATCTCCTTTTCAAATGTCTATGAGAGGCTTCAAGTATCTGGATATCTTTGTTACACCTGATCTGAATAATCATTTGGAACTAATTACTCACCTTTAATTCAGAAGATAAAAAATGATTTAATAAAATGGACTCCCCTGCCAACCTCTTTATTAGGGAGAATCAATACTATAAAAATGAACATTCTTCCGCGACTGAACTATTTATATCAGAATCTTCCCTGCTATTTATCCTCTGCACACTTCAAATCACAAAATTCTCATTTATCTCGCTTTGTCTGGAACAACAAACACCCAAGAGTCAAGTTTTCTATATTAACTAAGCCAAAAGATCTCGGAGGTTTGTCGTTACCATCCCTGCTTAATGCATATACTAAACATTTGCTTGTAATCCTCTTATTTCTGGCCAAGAAATGTATACTACTGAGATGGTCAGCACCACAAGCCCCTACTGTTCATATGTGGATATCACAAATTTCTGCTATTGTCTCAGTCGAAAAATTGACCCATGATCTTCATCAAAAGTCCGACAGATTTTGGAGGATCTGGAACCCACTGCAATCTTTTTTACAGAGAATGTAATTATTATTTTTTTCATTGATTTTATTTTTCCTTCTCTTTTTTACATTCAGTATATCATTCATGTGGCTGTCCAACAGTTTTGACTATTTTGAACCATGCCTGGGAATGTCTGTCTGTATTTTGTGTATGTAGGCTGTATGTATGATTTTTTTATGTGGACACTGCAGTGCTCCTTGTTGATTGGGGGTGGGTTGTTTTTGTTAACTTTTGTTGATGTTTACATAAAGTTATGAAAATCAATAAAAAAATGTAAAAAAAAATTAAACAAGAAATGAAATAAAAAATACAACTGAAGAGGAAAGGAAGGTGTTTGAGACTTAAAAACCTTTTCTACATGACAATGTTACGTTATGTACCCTTCAAATGGAAAAAAACTCAGTTACAGGGAAAAAAGCTACATTAACTTGGCTACACATCCTTAAATCAATGTTTAATATTCTATATTTCTAAGTTAAATAACCTTCTGATTATCCCGGCACACACCAGCCATCAACTACAGAGAATCTGGTTAAGATTCAGCTGTTCTCATTGGATTTTCTCAACAGCATCCTTTAGCTGAAGCCAGGGTTTGCAGACAGATTACAGATGATGTTAGTTGTGAGTCGGGTAAAAAAAAAACCAAAGCAGTAGGTACACATTATGGCACCTTAATGACTGTCATCAGTAACTTTTTTATGCCACAAAAGCCTGGAAATCTAGCAGGGGTGGGTATACTTCTGAGTGGCGCCGTAGAGCACACCGCACATCGGCAGATTTACAGATTAGTTTTTTTTATGCTTCTGGACACCATAATACCTTACATAACATATTTATAATAAACAAGAAATCATGGTTATAGTTTTTTTGGTATTTTATGCACTTGCAAAATACAGAGAACATTATCACACCCCAAACTACAGATAATAATAGTTGAGACATTTAAATGTTTTACCTGAGAAATAAAAGTCAGTGATGTCAAATGTAATAAATAGGAACATGTCAAAATACAAACTGCTGCAGATTTTGTGATCCTGTGTAAATTAAAGAAAATCCAGAATAAATTCAAACTTGAACACAGTTCTT
Source organism: Fundulus diaphanus (assembly GCA_037039145.1). NCBI lineage: Eukaryota > Metazoa > Chordata > Actinopteri > Cyprinodontiformes > Fundulidae > Fundulus > Fundulus diaphanus. The sequence continues at coordinate 13,435,488 of CM073140.1, forward strand.
GTGCTTTAAATTGACTAAAGTTGAGTGATGTAGTATTAATACACACAGATAAAAGAATGCTTCAAATAAACTTATCAAGTCTATGATATTCTAGCTCATGATGAGTGGATGTAAACTTCGCCTCGAAACTATGAGAAAGTCTTTCAGTGTTTGTTGAGCGGTGGAGCAACAAATACATTTTATCTGCAGCAATAAATTTCCCTGCAGGAAGGAACTCATTTCAACCTGACAGTGTGAGCATTAAGCTTGTCAGTTCAGTCCGCTGCCGTTTATGTGACGTAAATAAAAAGATGAACTACAGTTTGTCAGAGTAAATGTAAAATTATCTTCCCAAACTGCCACCAGTGCTGAAAGTTAACCAACATGGATCCGTTCTAATAGACACATAAATAAAAAAAATCAGGATTCGTCTGTGATTGAAGCAGATATACTTAAAATGAACAAATCTGTTACAACTTTATTACAGCAGAGCTAATTCCATTTAATTTAACTAGTTTGTTTTATGAATTTAATCTAATATATGTTTCATAATTATGTTCAATACACAGAAGCCAGTAAATGTTTGTTTATTGTGATATGGCAGCTGGCTTCCTATTTCTATAGTGGCTGTATAAATCCTTATGCCTATAACGTCAGATTAAGTTTCGTACCTGCTGCAGCGTGAGCTTGTCCCAGCCCATTAGCCATGTTGTCCACACTGATCCGCTGCAAAACTTGGAGCAGGGCTGGTCTAAGACTTGTGCACAAATCTGCCACAAACTCTCTTTGTCCAAGCAAAAGAGTCCTTAGCACATCCAGGACATGCTCTGCAAGAGGAGCTTCTCCGCCGACAGCCATGTCCTGCATCAACACAGACAACAGGGTTGTGGTAACAGCATAAAAAACAAACAAACTACAAGGCAAAGTTATGAATATGAAGCACAATATCTACAAAAGACTTGATATAAGCCATGTTGTAGTTTTAAGGTTTAAGAACATTCAATCTGAATCACATTAATAATTAGAGGCTCTCACCAAGAGGGTCAGGATCACTTTTGGGTTCTTCTCCAAAAGAACCAGCAGCTCTGAGGTTTCTAAGTCTGGTTCCTGCTGCTGTGTTTGGTTTTCTCTCTTGTCATCCCCCTTCTGCACATCTGCCTGCAAACAGTAAAAAAAACAACTTTTTCATCACTTCTGATCATATCTGGAAAGACTTGAAAGTAAATCTAAAGCATCCAGCTACTTTGCTGTAGCTGTAATTAATGAATCTTGCTGGAGTGGTAATTATCTATAATATATAAATACCGTGTTCTGCCTTCCATCCGTCTGTGATTTATTGGCCAACCACAGCTCTAAAACGGAGGCTCCAAAAAGTTCTGCTAGTTCTGGATAGCGCCAGATGAAGTGGAGGAGTGCAGGGTGGTGACTGTAGAGGGAGGAGAAGCTCTGGCAGGAGGAGAGCGACTTGCTGATGTAGTTCAAATGAGCCTTGAACAGAAGAGCAAAAGAAGTTTGATGAAACCAAAGAACTTTCTCGCAGATAAATGAACATGTCAGAGAAAGTGCTTTCAAACTGAGCTGAGTCAGAACCCCTCAGATCCAGCTGGATGTATAATTTAATATGTAACTCATTGATATGACATAATCTAATTTTACCTTTAATCACTTTCAGACAAGCTGTTCAATGCTCTTTGAGAAGAAGCAGCGCACATTTGGAGATAATGTTATTTGTTCTGCTTAGCTTTAGATAAACTATATTAAACAAGATTAATACTCTGGTGCTGTATCATCTAAAGCACAAGGAGGCTTTTGTGTAGAAAGATGGATAACACCCGTTAATCTTGGATTAGGAGTATTCCATGACTTCCACTTTAATAGTCGAACATTAAATCCCAGAAAGCTTCAGCTTCTGCTGATCTTTGTCTCTGTGCACAGGAAATCCATCAGTCAGGGTACTGTCGTACTGATAAAATCTCGACACATTAAAACAGCATTGGCTGCCATTACAGCTTTCACAAAGAAAGCAGCATGATTAAGAATTTCCTGTAGCATCTGAGCGCTGAGTCAGTGAATTAAAAAGATTAAAAGGGCCTGTTTAAAACCGAGCCAAACTACTTGCCATGACTTCAAAATGCAGTTGTCAGAGTGAGACCCTGGCTAAGTAGCTAAAAATGCTGAAGATACAATTATTTTAGATCCCCTTAAGTTATATAGTATCTTAAAGAGAGTATATCATTGCAATCTTTACTTCTTTGGCTATAAACACATATTCATATTCAAGTCAATAGCTTTTTCATTGTCCTACAGTTAAAATATCTTATTCAATGCTTGTTGGAGAAAAGTAAATTATTGTCTAGTTCATAGAAAAGGAAAATCTAGACAGAGATTTATTTTAAATTTAAGTTAAAATACTGCTGAAGTTGCTGTTCTTTGGGGGGGGGGGCTGAAAACCACCAGAGATTATATATTTAGCTTTAAATTAGCATAAATAGTCACCATTGAAATAGACCTATTTCTGCAATCAATTATAAGGCTCTGAAAGCTAAAATCTGTAGCAAATGAACGCACCAAAAGTAAAGCCCAGGATTTCCCAATCAGAAACAAAACCAGAATACACCATGACGTCTGAATTCTGACAGGAAGTGTTAGAGGACTGTTGTGGGAAAGAATGATAACTGATTCCCTAGTTACTTATTGAATAAAAGGAAACGGTGAGTCCATCAAGTTCCAGCACTTTATTCAGAACCAGAGCAGAGACAAAGTATTCACACCCCTTGCTAGGCCGCAGCCAGCCGCCTGTCTGCTCCCAGCCCTGCTCTCCTCCAACTCCGTCCCTACCTCCTCCTCACACTCTGCTATATCGGCTGCAAGCAGATGTAACACTAACATCTCAAACCCAAACATTTACAGTCTCGCACAGAAAATATGCAAGCGTTGACCTTGATCAACCGGTGGAGTGAAGCCGTCTTCTCCCTGAGTGCAGCTGCTGTGTTTTTGAAGGAGCTATGTCTGGGTGATTTTAGGACCCCAAGCTTTAATGTTTCTAGGGCTGTACGGTTTTGCCAAAGATCAAAGATCAAAATTGCGATCTGCATTAGCCACAAGCAACACAAATGCCCTGTAGATAAAGTTTTTTTTTTGTAAATGAGAGCTATTTAAAACAAGAAATGTAACTGTTTTTATTAATCAGAATATTATTATTCAAGAGAATAGCTTTTAATTGAGTCGGACATCAATCCTTGTTGAACACATAGTGCAACCAACAAACACGTCTATGTATTGAACAGTTTGACCAGTAAAGTTTCTGGTAAAAAGTATGAATATCTAAACTCTAAACCAAATTATAAAATTTGATTATCTCACTGCTGAGACTCTCTTCCCTTCCATGTAGAGGCAAACCCACTTTAAACACATTACTGACACCTAAAGGACGTGTCTCACCCATTACTTGTTACATAGCCAAAAATTGTAGATCTCTGCGATTTGGAAATTGCGTTTTTTTATATTGCAGATGCGATTAATTGCCCAAGCCCTAAATTTTTCCATTCACAAGGTCGTCGAGCAGCTACAAGTTGGGTATCAAACATGGCTGCTTCGCATATAAAACAGTGAAAGATGCAGAAATAATGCTTGTTTTTACTTCTGATGCTTTGCATCTCATCAATCCAGCAGCAAATATAGACATCCATCTATGAACATATTACTTTATTGTTTGAACGCAATATGGAGAGAAATAAATTATTGTTTTGTACCACTAATGGTGGGTAACAACAGAAATTAGCAAATTCGACAGATTTTCAGACTGCTAACTACATCGCTCTCAACTAGGGATGCTCCACACAACGCTTCATTGAGTAGTTGAATAATAAAATACTGAAACAATGAAACAAATGTTTTAACGTCCACACCCTGAAACACAATGTTGATTATGTGTCCATTTGCAGTGCTGTGAAGTTAGACTCTGTTCATACAAAACTACTCACTATGAGATTTTGTATGAGACGACCCTCAACCCACAGTAAAAGTTGCAGACAAAGAAAACAGCCAGCATCTGGGGTTAAAATGTGTTGCTCCAAACTGTTTTAGCAGCGAGGCTGTTAAGAAGTCGCTAGCAACACCTCCAACCACTCAAAAAGAAAGCTGTGGAATATTTTTTTAAACATTTTTCATAATTGAAACCTGTACAGTTTTGATCCTGTGCAACATGACTTTAGCTCAAATGGACACATGTGAGCAAAATGCAAAAACAGTCCTACTGGGACAGCTGAGTTTCAGCGTCTAGACATATAGGTAAACTCAAGAAGATTGTTTAATATTGTCTTCCTTGAATAAATTTGTTTTCCACTTGATTTATGTCACATGATATGTGGAGAAACATTTAAAAATTATTCACTAAACTGTAATTTTTCTACAGAATCAGGCCATTTGAAGAGGGGTGCGTAGACTTTCGAAAGCCGCTGTATACCCTATTAGAGAGTAAAGATTTTTTTTTGTTTATTATTATTAAAAAGCATGTAACAAAGCTAAACAGTAAACTCTCCTTTGATGATGAAGTGGTATTGTAGCTGTTATGGAGCCATTGTGGGTTACAGGGTGCTGTTTTCTGTTTGCTGAAGCGATAATATTTACCTCGTCGAGACTGGGACTCCTGTCTTGGGTCACTGCCAGCAAGTAGAGGGCAGAGCGGAGAACAGAGCGGGGAAGGACACAGTTGCCCTGCTCCTGCACTGACTGCAGCAGCACCATCACGCTGGAGAACACCGCCTGATCCGGGAGCAGCCTGGAATACACGACCAATCACAGAAAACAGCACTACTTACCAACAAGTTCGGAAATATAACACCTATTTGGACTGATACGAGATCTCAGAGAGTGTGTGTTACAATGAGACCACCTGCAGCTCTCTATGAGACAAAAAAAAAGCAAAAGCACATTCAGTTAGCATAAATTAATCGAGAAAAAGACTAATCCGTAAACAGAGACAATGCCCCTCCTATAAAAAGTAGATCTTCTACCAGTAAATGTTGGTGAGACCAGACAAAGATAAGGAGAGGCTTTCATTGCCCTACCCTGGAGGTAGAGCTAACCCACGGATCAACAGAAAGACATAAAAATTTAAAAAGACACAAAGTGTGTTACTGAGGGCATAAACTATCTACTTGAAAACACTGTTAGTGGCTGTAGCAGCCCTGCAGGAAAAGGAATAGAAACGACTAAACAGACAAACGTGACAGAAGGTTATATTTCTCAACCTTTAATGTTACTCTGCAAACGTGAAGCAGATATTTCTAGTGAGTGCACCCTCCAATACTGCTACCCTGAAGCTAAAAAAAACGGCCCCATTCAAGGACGGTGGACTAATAACATTTCCATTTATTTACGCTGCCTTCCAAAAGTATGTACACCCCTTGTACTTTTCTAAATCTTGTGACACTCAAACAAATTTCAATGTATCTTAAAGGAATTCTAGGTGATAGACAAACACACAGCAGTGGATGACTGAAGAAAACGAAAGGTTGTTGATTTTTATTCATATAAATGACAAACCTGAAAAGGGCAGTTTACAGTTGTACTCGCTTCTCCTGTACCCCTCAAAATAAAATCCAATACAACAAATTGCCTTGAAAAGTTTGATATTTTTACCGATATCTGCAGATGAGACATTTTGTAAGAGATGAAGTGCGAGCCGCCAGAATCGACAAAGACTCCTGGGTAGGTGTCGAATTGTTGTCAGAAGAACTGAGTTAAAGTCCAGTTGCCTCCGATTTAAGCCTGTTTGCCGTTGCGACGACCCGGATAACTGAGAATTTGCACAGGCAGTTTGCTAGAGATAAGATAAACCTGGCAGTAGAATTAAGTAAACGGCTAAAGATAGAAGTATTATTTATGGATTGGATAAAGGGCTGAAAAACATGAAAACACACACAATTCTTTATATGAACGTAAAATGAGAAAGAGGGATGAATTGACTTAACAGAGGAAGAATGGAAACGCATATGGGCATGCCAATGGAAATGCAGTAGCTCACATAGTTGGAGGGAATTCGAATGGAAAAGTATAACCAGATCTTTCATTACTCCCTACCAGAAGTCTCCTAGATGGAGAAAAAGGCTTCAAAAGATCCTGTATATATTTAGGAGCCTGACTGAGGATTGCTCTGAAAGTTAAAACCCACATTTTCAAATGTATCCTAAGGTGCACAGGTAACCAGTGCAGGTAGGTCAGAACAGGAGTAAAATGTGCTCTTCTGTTTGTTTTAGTCTGCAGCGTTGCTGCAGCATTATTGCACAGACTGAAGACGGACCAAGGAGGATTTATTTAAAGCTGTTAAAAAGGCTACTGCAAATTTCTAAGCAGGAAGAAATAAAAAGCATGAACAACCATTACTAGTTCAGTCTGTCACATGAATGTTCTTTATTTTGAAATATTCCTTAAATGATAAAAGCAGTTACGAACTAGTGATTTAGGATGATTGTCAAAGGATAAGGAAAAAAGGACACCCAGGTTTCAGAGACTACTTTTCACAGTTGGAGTTAAAGAAGCAAGATGCTGCCTGATTGTAGGAATTTTATCATCAGGGGAGATAATAGGGGTTTCAGTTTTGTTTTCATTTAACGGGAGATAGTTGTTTGTACAGCCACATTGTGATTTCTGACAAACACATACTGAGTTCAGACAGCCTGTGCATCTCAGATGGTCGAAAAGAGGAATACAGCAGGATATAATCAGCATATCGATGGTAAGAAACATTTTTATGGCATTTTAGGATGTTCCCCAAAGGATACAAATACAACAAAAAGAGAACCGAACCCAAAACTGAAACCTGAGGTACTCCACAAGACAGTGGTGCACTGAATAACCCTGGTTCATAAAAACAGTAAAAGACCTGTTTGATAGGTATGAAGCGAACCAGTTTAACATGGTGCCAGAAATACCAAACAAGTCTCAGTCTGTGAATAAGAACACAGCAAGTCAAGTCCAATAAGACCAGAACAGAGTAGTGTCCAGTCAGCTGCCATCACCGTGTCACTGGTCCTTTTTAATGATGCCGACTCTGTAGAATGTAATTTTCTAAAACCAGATTGGAAAGTATCCATAATGCCCTTTTCATCCAAAAAATGGCATTTAAAATAGTAAAACTATATTCTTTGGACTTACGCTTGAAGGATGGCCAAAGGAAGATTAATCAGAATCAGAATCAGATTAAGACTTGTTTACTATTCTAGTGGTGGCAGGCACCACAAAAAAAAAAAAAAAAAAAAAAAAAAGTCTCACAGGAAAGCCCAACTCTGGACATGTGGACGGACATCAATAAACATTTACAGGATGGAGAAGATGACAGCGGAGGTCAATCATAAGAAGAACCTGTTCACTTCATGTGGGAAGAACTGGATGAACTATATTCACGTAGCGAACCAACAGCCGCACTCGAACAACCGGTTAAGCAGACCGGCTGGGTGACGGTTCGTAGTAAGCATAGCTCTAGATTTCAGCCCCCAGATCACCACCAACCCATCTGCGTTTCTAATAAATTTTCCCCTCTGAGCGACAGTCTCGCCGAGGAGCCGACCTTAATTATTGGCAGCTCTGTAATAAGAAACGTGGCACTAAAGAAACCAGGAACCATAGTTAAATGCCTACCAGGGGCCAGAACGGGCGACATAGAATCCTACCTAAAACTGCTGGCTAAGGATAAGCGTAAATACCGCAAAATAGTTATTCACGCTGGCGGTAATGACACCCGGTCACGCCGATCAGAGGTCACCAAAGTTGGTGTTGCTTCGGTGTGTGAGTTTGCTAAAACAATATCAGACTCTGTAATTTTCTCTGGTCCCCTGCCTGATCTGACCAGTGATGACAAGTTTAGCCGCATGTCATCATTCAACCGCTGGTTGTCTAGGTGGTGTCCAGAAAACGACGTGGGCTACATTGATAACTGGCAAACTTTCTGGGGAAAACCTGGTCTGATCCGGAGAGACGGCATTCATCCCACTTTGGATGGTGCAGCTCTTCTTTCTAGGAATCTGGCCGGATATATTAGTTCTCCTAAATGCTGACAACCCAGGGTCCAGACCAGGAAGCAGAGCCGTAGTTTAACACACCTCTCTGCAGCTTCTGTACTGTTACCCACCCATTATCCTATTGAGACGGTGTCTTCCCCATGGCCAAAACTTAACAGATCAAAAACTGGTCTAAAGGGAACAAATCATAAAAATCTAATAAAAATCCATACGGATCACTTTGAACCAAAAAATAAAAGAATTAAATGTGGTCTATTAAATATAAGATCTCTCCCTCCAAAGACTTTGTTAGTTAATGAATTGATTTCTGATAATCAGATTGATTTGTTTTGTCTCACAGAAACCTGGCTACAAGAGGACTACGTTAGTATAAATGAGTCAACTCCCTCCAGTTATTCAAATTTCCACATTCCCAGATCTGTGGGAAGAGGAGGAGGAGTGGCAACCATCTTTCAGTCTGATTTATTAATTAGTCCCAGGCCAATTAATAATTACAGTTCTTTTGAACATTTAACCCTCAGTTTCCCTCATCCAAACTGCAAAGCAATAAAACCTCTTCTGTTTATTGTTTTGTATCGTCCACCAGGCCCTTACACTCAGTTTTTGGATCAACTGTCAGACTTCTTATCTGATTTGGTGTTAAATACTGACAAGGTTATTATAGTGGGTGATTTTAACATCCATGTTGACACTGAATGTGATAACCTTAGTGTAGCCTTTAAAACTATCCTAGGTTCAATTGGTTTTGCTCAAAATGTGCATAAGCCAACGCACTCTCGGCTCCATACTTTGGACCTTGTACTGACATATGGTATTGATTGTGAAGAATTAACAGTATTCTCTCACAACCCTGTCCTATCTGATCATTTTTTAATAACATTTGAGTTTAATCTAACCAATTTCTCCACCCCCAAAAGAGGGTTCCATTATAGTAGATCTTTATTGGATAATGCTGTATCAAAACTTAAAGAGTCTGTCCCCCTCTTAATATCCTCAGTATTGCAGAAATGCCCTGTAGATGGCAGCAATGCTGTTTCTTCCCATTCACAAATAGATACATTTGCTAACAATGTGACTTCGTCATTGCGTTCTGCATTAGATAATGTAGCTCCCTTGAAAAAGAAGGTGATAATTCACAGGAAGCTGGCTCCCTGGTTTAATTCAGAGCTGCGTTCCTTGAAGCACAATGTTAGGAAATTGGAGAGAAAATGGCGCTCTACACACCAAGAGGAATCCTACTTAATCTGGAGGGACAGTCTATTGTTGTATAACAAGACCCTTCGCAGAGTTAGAGCAGCATATTTTTCATCATTAATTGAAGAGAATAAAAATAATCCTAGATTTCTCTTTAGTACAGTTGCCAAACTTACTCAGAGCTGCAGCTCTGTTGATCCATCCATTCCCTTAGCTCTTAGTAGTAATGATTTGATGGGATTCTTCATAAATAAAATTGATGCCATTAAAAATAAAATAATTGGCATCCTCCCAAACATGATTACCTCATCCCCAGTAAGTAAGGCAGCATTGGAGGAATCTTTAGAACCTGCACTGTGTCTGAACTGTTTAGAAGCAGTAGAGCTTTCTGAGCTATCTAAAATCTTAGCTTCATCTAAACCTTCTACCTGTATGTTAGACCCAATCCCAACCAAGTTGTTTAAGGAGGTATTCCCTTTGATCAGTGGTCCTATTTTAGACATGATTAATCTATCCTTAGTAAATGGATATGTACCACAGGTTTTTAAAGTAGCTGTTATTAAACCTTTACTTAAGAAACCTTCTCTTGATCAAGATGAGCTAGTAAACTACAGACCTATATCTAATCTTCTTTTCTTATCTAAAATTCTTGAGAAAGTAGTTGCTAATCAACTTTGTGAACATTTACAAAGCAATGACCTACTTGAGGAGTTTCAGTCAGGCTTCAGAGCTCATCATAGCACTGAAACAGCTCTGGTGAAGGTCACTAATGATATTCTCATGGCCTCAGATAATGGACTTGTGTCTGTACTTGTCCTGTTAGATCTTAGTGCTGCATTTGATACAGTTGATCACAATATTCTCCTACAAAGACTTGAACATACTGTAGGGATTAAGGGGAAAGCATTAGGCTGGTTTAAATCTTATCTGTCGGACAGATTCCAGTTTGTTCATGTTAATAATAAATCTTCCTCAAACTCTAGGGTCACCTGTGGAGTACCACAGGGTTCAGTCCTTGGACCAATTCTCTTTACTATATATATGCTTCCGATCGGCAAAATGATCAGACAGCATGGGATTAATTTCCACTGTTATGCTGATGACACTCAGCTATATCTATCCATAAATCCTGATGAATCCAATCAATTACTTCGACTGCAGTCATGTCTTGATGACATCAAAAGCTGGATGACTTTAAATTTCCTGCATCTAAATTCTGACAAGACTGAAGTTGTAATCTTTGGGCCAGAGTCCTCAAAAAATAAACTTCTTGACCAATCACTTAATCTGGATGACATTAACTTGGCCTCTGGTAATAAAGTAAAAAACCTTGGTGTTATTTTTGACCAAGACATGTCATTTAAATCCCATATTAAACAGGTTTCCAGAGTTTCCTTTTTTCACCTCCGGAATATCGCCAAAATTAGAAACATTCTGTCCAGGAGTGATGCTGAAAAACTAGTCCATGCATTTGTTACTTCAAGGCTGGACTATTGTAATTCTTTACTATCAGGAAGTCCACAAAATGCAATTCAAAGTCTTCAGCTTATCCAAAATGCTGCAGCAAGAGTTCTGATGAAAATCAACAAGAGGGATCATATTTCTCCAATTTTAGCTTCCCTTCATTGGCTTCCTGTTAAATCAAGAATAGAATTTAAAATTCTTCTTCTAACGTATAAAGCCCTTAATAATCAAGCTCCATCATATATCAGAGCTCTGATTACTCCGTATGTTCCTAACAGAGCACTTCGCTCTCAGACTGCAGGTCTGCTGGTGGTTCCTAGAGTCTCTAAAAGTAGAATGGGAGGCAGATCCTTTAGCTATCAGGCTCCTCTCCTGTGGAACCAACTCCCAGTTTTGGTCCGTGAAGCAGACACCCTGTCTACTTTTAAGACTAATCTTAAAACCTTCCTTTTTGACAAAGCTTATAACTAGAGTGGCTCATGTTACCCTGAGCTACCTCTATAGTTATGCTGCTATAGGCTTAGGCTACTGGAGGACATCAGGGCCTACTTTTCTCACTCTACTGATTTCTACTGTTCTCCAGTCTACTGTTCTCCAGATTTGCATTGCATTACATTGAAAAGACTGTTGTCATTTCAGCTTTTAACTTTTTGTTCTCTCTCTTTTTTCTTCATAGTAGGTACACCTGGTCTGACGTTCTGTTGACTGTGAAATCATCCAGGGAGGACAGATCACCGACTATTACCATCTAATGTAGAACAGATTACTAGATCAATGTGTGCTTCTGTGCTTTTTTGTCTCTCTTGTTGTGTCTCTGCTCTGTCTTCTGTAACCCCAGTCGGTCGAGGCAGATGACCGTTCATACTGAGCCCGGTTCTGCCGGAGGTTTTTTTTTCCCGTTAATGGGTGGTTTTTCTTCCCACTGTCGCTTCATGCTTGCTCAGTATGAGGGATTGCTGCAAAGCCATGTACAATGCAGACGACTCTCCCTGTGGCTCTACGGTTCCCCAGGAGTGAGTGCTGCTTGTCGGGACTTTGATGCAATCAACTGGTTTCCTTATATAGGACATTTTGACCAATCTGTATAATCTGACCCAATCTGTATAATATGATTGAACTTGATTTTGTAAAGTGCCTTGAGATGACATGTTTCATGATTTGGCGCTATATAAATAAAATTGAATTGAATTGAAAATTGAATTATAACACTACACAGACCAGGCGTTGAGTGTTGATGTTACTAATCTCAGTTATGGCATAATAATTTTAGATCCACTCCCCACAAATTAATGTTTCTGTTTTTTTATTGTTTTCTGTTTATTCATATAAAAAAGACACTGAGTCTGACACTCCAATTTGAAAACACGTACGAGATGTTTAATGCCAAAGGTCAATAAAAAAAGAAGAGAAAAAAAGAAATGTCACAAAGTGTGAAAATGTTTAAGTGGGATAAATGTTTTTGCTGGACATTGGAATTTAATGTTATACAAACTTCCTGAAAAGTATTAGTGAAAATAAACATTCAACGTTCAGGTGATGATTTCTGTAGTAAATAATAATTTTTGGTGCAGAAAGATGGTCAATAAAATACTTTACCAACTTTAAAAGCAATAAAATTAAAGCTTCTATAATTTAAAAGTTCTGATCATAAAACTACAAGATTAATGTTTTCCACTGGCAGAGAGAAGAATTAAGTTTGGTGACAGTGTACTTTTCCAATTGATTCCCACAGCACAGTTAATATAGTTCTCCCCAGAGAAACTCAGCCAGTAAATGACTTTTCTGAGCAAAGAATGCAGATACGCTGCGTCTAGCTATAGGGGATGACTCTGAGCTCCTGGATAAAACTACCATCACTTAGCTTATTAAGCTACTCTGCACAAGAGACTGGATAAGCAAAATTATTTATTTATTTTACCTTGCACTGAAATATTCATTTGTCACTTTTAAATAAAACATAAACTAGTTTGTTCTGTAGATGTGATGCATTGAGTGTGTTATGGGTTGGGCTGTGGATCACACTTCTGTAGGGAAACTGAAGAGTGACTCACAGGAAGACTGCAACATGTGGTAAGAATGGTTGATAAAGGGTCTCACTCCACTCCTAGGAGACCGTTTTCAAGGAGAGATGTGAAAAAAAAGCTTTCTGATGCAAGAGGAAAGATTTTTCTATTGAAAAACAATCCTTCTCTCCCCACCCTCATGCTATGCAAAAGAAGATATTGTTCAATAAGTTCAAGAACAATGTGTGATAGCTTCATTGGCAAATTTAATCCATTTCTTTTATTCTGCACCCAGGAGGGAAAGTGCAGAAAAATAGCCTCCTATAAAAATCACATCCTATATCCCCAAAGTGGTTCAAAACAGGATCAAAGCCATAAGTTTTTATCTTTTAAGGCTTCATTGTTTAAAGACGTTTGCTGTAGTCCCTACGGTATATCATTTTACCTGTCTCCTTGCTTTAGAGCCAGGTAAAGTATCATCACCAGACAATACTGAACAGCCCTCGGTTCTTGATATTCACACAGCAGAGACGGCCACTCTGACAGATGACAGCACAGAGAGGAAAGGCTGCACTGCAGAAGATTTTCCACCTCCTCAAAATCTGGGGATGAGAAATCAAATACAAGGAAAAGCTGGAATATCGATGCTTGTGACAAAATGCTTTATGATATTAAATAGAATACAGCAGAAGCAGCTTTGAGGCCTATTTATAGCAGATTCACTGGAGTTTAGTGTTTAAGACTAATGCCAAACCACAGCTGACACTGTCAAACTCCTGGGTAGGAAGCTGATTTAAATGTTCTTAAATGTGCTATATAAATAGATTTGACTTAAAATCTCAGACCATTGAGACTTATTAAAAAAAACAAATTATTATAAACTATTAGGTAAGTAAAAATGAAGTGGTATCCGCAATCAATTGAATCCACAGGTTTTCTGTCAGATTTTGCATTGCTCTAGGGCTAGGTTGTTCCAAAACATTCATTTTCTTCTGGCACTGACATTCTTTTGCTGATTTTGACTCACAATGATGATGAAATTTAAAAATCCTCTTTTGTTTGCAGACAATGGAGGATTTTGGAGCTGCTGTGATTTCATTCAACTTGAATTAAAGTCCAGTTCCATCTGAAAAGAAGAAAGCCCAGAGCATGCTGCTGCCACCACCACACTTTCACTGCTGCTGTTTTTTGTGCCCAACATATTATTTTTGGGAAATATGGTCAAAGGTTCAGGTTCAGGGATTGGGAGATTTTAGCCAGGTCTGGATGTTTTCTACTGAAGAAAAGATTTATTGCAGATATATAGAGAACGCAGGAGACTGTTGTCACATGTACAACAGAACTGGTACTAATCAGAAATTCCTGAAGCTCTTTCAGTGTTGCAGTCGGTCTCTCAGTAGCCTCCCTGACCGGCTTCAGTCTTGAAATTTTTATTAGTTACGGAGAACTATTTGTGCTTCTGTGTTTTGTTTGTCTCTCTTTTTGTGTCTCTGCTATGTCTCCTCTAACCACCAGTCGGTCGAGGCAGATGACCGTTCATACTGAGCCTGGTTTATCCTTCCCGTTAATGGAGTTTTCCTCTCCACTGTCGCGTCATGCTTGCTCAGTATGAGGATTGCTGCAAAGCCATCAACATTGCAGACGAATCTCCCTGTGGCTCTGCGCTCTTGCCTGAGGAGTGAATGCTGCTTGTCAAGACTTGATCCAATCTACTGGGTTTCCTTAGATAGGAAACTGTTTGACCAATCTGTATAATCTGATTGAATATGACTTTGTAAAGTGCCTTGAGATGACATGTATCATGAATTAGTGCTCTATAAATATAATTGAATTGAAAAATTGAATTGAGAACATCGGGTATTTTCATGCATATAAAAATGTAAAGGAGCTGAATCTGACGCTGCTTTTACAAGTTATTACAACGCTGTGTCTCTCTTGCTCTCCATAAACACCTTACACAGCATTGCATTTTCTGATGTAGGCTGCATGCTGCTCAGACCAACTAGTCAGCAGCACGACAGGCAAACACGCAGGTTTCATGCAATATGTGGCAATAATGCTCCATATTTATCGATAGACATGTCATCCCAGGGACTATTTTCAGAATAAGCCTAGCTGTAAATACTACTAAATCAGCAAAGTAGCAGAGACAGAAAAATTAGATAATCAGGTTAGATGAGATATACCTGACAATTTCTTACAATCAGGGCACTTTGATCTTTTGTAATTAGTACGGCTTCAGCTAAAGGATCCAAATGAGGAAATGTCAGAAAAGTCCAACTAGGACATCTGAACTTTATTTCAGGTTAATCAGATTTTCAGTAACTGATGCCAGATCTGAGCCTAGGAAACTAAATCCTGAGCATTTGCTTAAACAGTGTGCACACGCCATGAGGTGATCGCAGCTTTTACATTTTCAGTCAAAAAATTTGCTTGTTTTTCTGTTGAATTGTACTTGATTATTGTCAAATGATTTACCTAGATCCATAATAATAATAATAATAATAATAAAGCACATTATTATTCCTGCTTGAATCAAAGCCTTTTAAGGGTTTTAGCAGATTATTGAGTGTTGTTAACCATTCTAAAATAGTTCCAAATCCACAAATTTGACCATACAGTTTCATTAAAAAAAAACTATTACAGCTTTCTTAACTAGGTAAGCGTCACGTTTTTATTTAAGTGGAAGTTTCAAAAACCTTGGATGAAATGTGTGAAATCAATATTTGTTCAGCTGCCCTGAACAAAAGGGAGATTTATGGAATGAAAAGGAGTTCAATAAAAGAAAACCTCTTTCCCTTACGGATAATTCATGGATTCGACTTAAGTTGTATAGACCTCAAAACAACAACATAAACTGCAAGGGGAGTCAGATCTAAGAGCCGATCAGTCATCAAACTATGGAGAATGAAGCACTGAGCTATAAGGTGGAGCGCTAACATTCGCTCCACCTTAACACACCATGGCTTTTATAAGTCTGAGTTTTTTTTTTTACTGTTAATCTGTAATGTTATAAACATGTAGCTGCTTCTACAAACATGATTGAAATCATATTATGGTCTCTTCAGCATCCCCTGAATTTCTGCAGAAGCCCTTTAAAGCCTCATTGATTTAATTCAGGTGGGTTGAATCGAGGAAACATCATGTAATGTGTGATGACAATGCAAGGTCTTTTCTTCAGTCGTTTTCCATCTGTAAACCAGGTTGGTAGAAAAGCAATAAATCAATAGTGAAAAAATTGCCAATTTACGCCTTCTGCAAATCCTACTTTACTCTGAGGTCATGTTATAACCATTTAGTTATTCACAGCAACAAATATTTTATCTTTGCTATCGTTTAGAGTTTATTTGTACAGTTTATTTATTACTTCCTTAGAAATAGAGCTCAAGATAAAAGCACAGAAAAGATTCAACAGCTTCGGTTAAAACTGGGAAAATAGTGTGAGAGGGACGTAGAAAACACACAAGAAGATTAAAAGGACTGAAATAATGACAAAGATGAATGAATGGATGGCAAAACTAAGGCAAAGCCCAAAACAAACAAACAAAAAGACGGTGAAGATGGCAAAGATAGCAATGATAGAAGTGTGGCAGAGAGAAAATGGAGTAAGCAAAGCTCTGGAGCCTTCCAACTCACGGTGCTCACACACGCAGCACAGATACACACACCTAGTGATGCATGCTTACTCATTCACATCGTACGTCTTACTACTTGAAAGAAATGTTTTACTGAACAACGCAACATGTCCCCTGGGAAAAGCTGCCATCTCCACTGGGATGTTTTTGCACGTTTTATTTTTCAGGTGACAGCGGTGCAGAAAGCGTGGCAGCAGAGACAGCGCGGACTTTGATAACTTGTTCCCCCCCCCATTCATATTCTTTAATGCTTACATCATCAAAAACAGCGGGATTATATAATGTGGTTTTATACTGTCCAAAATAATGCTGATACTGACATAATCTCTCCTACATTGATGTTTCAAAGCGTGTTCACACATCCAATATGACCACAGCATCTGAATGTGAATCCGTTCTCCTCCTTCTGCATAGATGCTAAAGCTGTTGTTAGACACCGTGCTGTTTCTAAAAACATTAAGACGCTTCGGCTCTTCTAGTCAAGTGACGTACCGAGCCTTGCAGAAGTTTGCACATCCTTTGACCTTTTGAACATTGTGTCACAGAAAGAAGATATATTGTCTGTTAAAAATAGAAAATCGATAAATCTGAAAGGTGTGGCATGCATGCAACAAACTTAGTAACCACTGAAGTGAACACGTCAAAGATTTTCTGTGTAAATATTTACTCTAATATTTCTTTTGAGATGAAATTCACACTACGTTTCTGTTACAAATAAGGTTGTGGGTAAACCATTAGAAAAAGTGCTCAATAGGTTTTTTATTTATCAAACAGCGTTAACTAAAGGCAACTTCAAGATGTCTCCTGGATGGAGGAACTAGTGACATTTCTACATTCTTCCACACTTAAGGCCTTCAGATGGGGAAGGTGCTGCAGCTCCTTTCTGATCTTCAATTTCTTACCTAGAATATGAATAAGGTAAAAGTCTGAAACCGAATAAAGACTATTCTTCAGACATCTTTGCTGTGTGTTTGGGACTACTGACGCATTTCGGCACATTTCTCCAAGTCTGCGAATGCCACAGGCTGCATGACAGCCCACATCCTGATGTTCCCACCAGCAGACTTCCCTTTTGCCGCGGTACTAACCATCGTGTGTGATGACATCCAAGCAGTTCAGCTTTGGCATCATGTGAGCGGGGTATATTATCCCAATATTTCTCTGGCTTGTCCTCATTGTCTGCAGCAAGCTTTAAACAAGCTAAAGCAGGATCTTTCTTTAGCAGTGGAGTCTTGTGTAGGGGGTGTGTATAGAGGCCATTGCGTTTGAGGGAATTATTTATATTGGCTCTATCTATTGGCTCTTCGGTAACTTCACAATTTTTTTTCTCCTGTGTCCAATATCTTCTGAAGATCACCCAGCCGCGGCAGATTCATGGTGAAATAATTTTCTACTTCTATTTACTGGAAGATTCAATAGTTTAGATATACAGCCTTAACCTTTGCCATTAGTATTTTTTGCAACAGTAAGACTTTTTTTGAAAAGGTCTCTTTGCCTTTACCAATCATACCACTCTGTGAAATTCTTTGGTAATGTGAAACCTTTTAATAGAACATCAGGAAATATTGAACTTGCTGATATTGATTTGCACAAAGCAGCAGGAATGTTTTCTAACTATTGACAAAATTCAGCTGAACTCTTGCCTTTCGTTGCTTTATTTCAGATCTCTTTCTGCATTTGTTAAAAACACCTTCCTCATTGTTCCCCCACTTCATGACAAATTACTTAATTTATGGACTAATTTACTTTGACTACCTGTGTGAATTTCATGTACTCATGTGATTCCTAGAGTTATTTTAAATGGAAAAAATGTGGACATGTTCAATACTCCTTTTATATGACGTTTATGTACATATCAAAGCCTTCCTTCCTCTGATACCCCGAATGAAATCCAATACAACCAATTAACTAAAAAAATAAATAAAATCACCTAATTATGGACACAGACGTGGAGAAGTTTAAAGAAGGAATTTGTTATAAAACAGTATCCAAAGTTCAATCCACCATCCAAAAGGGAAAGAATACGTCCCACTACAAACCCACCAAAACATGGCTGTCATCCAGAACTGCAGGAGCTGTTGACAGGACAATTTCTAGCCATGCTTGATGGAAGAGTGGCAAGAATTAATCCAATGTTTGAAGAAAGCCATTAAAAATATTGCTTGCAGTTTGCCAAAAGCCGTGTAGGGGACAAGAAAAACTCGCAGAAGAGCTCTGATCAGACGAGACCAAAAATGTAACTTTTTGGCATACAAACACAATATTTCGTGTAGAGGAAAGCTTACAATACACAACACCACGAACCCACCATCCCCACCCTGAATCATTACAATTAAGACAACCGTTTTCACATATTGCAATATTTGAAAACATATTAAAAATATTCATTTCAAAAATGTAAAATAATTTCAAAGGAAGAGCAGGGCACTGAAGAAGTGGGAGAATACGTGCAGAAGAAACAGGCTAACTAGTAGTAGAAGAAGAAACCAAAGATGTTGCAAACCGAACCTAAAACAAAGGTAGACAACGAATACAGACAATTTCAAGACAGGTGGACATTGCAGTACGTTTTGGTTGAGTTTGGTGGAAATACATCCTGCCTTATGTCTGTAAAGAGAAAGTCGGTGTTCTTAAGGAATGTGGCGAGCATTATGAGCGCTACAAAGGGGACGAGTGGAGCAGCTAAAAAAAGATTACATTTCCAGGAGTTTCTCCAAAAGTCCAGTAAAGATGCTGATGCTGCAGCTGAAGAAAGTTACGTTATCAGCGAGTTAAACGGCAAAAACCATTCACCAAGCGGGAGTCTCTGAAAGATTGCTTGTTGCAAATCGGAGATATTCTCTACGCCGAAAAGAAGAGCTTATTAACGGGCTGTCAGATGACGTTTATGAACAATCACGGGATAAAGCCTGAACTTTTACTTGAATGAAAGCCCTGATAGGAGGGACACCACACAGCGGGCAGTCGTTATCAGAGGTGTTGATATTTTTGAGGTGAAGAGTTGATGAGTTTGAGTCCTGTGTACGGCCGGACAACAGCCACATATTTCAGGAGCTGTGTGACGTGACTGAGCAACTTGGTTTGCCGTGGAACGGATGGTGGGCGTTACTCCTGCTGGAGCGCCGTGTATGATGGGCAAAAATAGAAAAGAGGGGGAAAAAAGAGAGGGGTCGTGCAGGTCCAAAGAAAGTTGGAGGAGGAAAATGCTGAGCCAGCCATAATTCTGCACTGCATCATACATCAACAAGTACTGTGCAGCAAATGCTTAATATTTGACCGTATCACATCTGTTGTCCTGAAATGCATGAATTACATCAGGTCCACAGGTTTGCAAAATTGCCAATTCCGAGCGTTTTTAGTCTTTTTTTATTCTTTTTATGGGTTTTTTGCAGCACTAGTGGCTCATTTTTACAAAGTAGGCTGACAGGAAAGCGGGTTTGAGAGAGGGGGAGGACATGCAGCAAAGGACCTCAGGCCAGAATCGAACCAGGGTCAGCCGCGTCGAAGACTAAGGCCTCCGTACACAGGTCGTGCGCTATATCTCTGCACCATGAGAGCACGTTCCAGCACCGAGCGTTTTTTGGGGAAATGTTTTACGAGGCATGGTTTGGTGATGTTCTGTACTTCAGTGAGTTGTGCTAGCTCAGCAGGGGAAATGTGTTGGAGAAGTTTTTGTGTTAAGAGCTGAAGTAAAGAAATTCATGGAAGAAGATAGACCTGATGTTCCTGAGCTAGACGATCTAGAATGGATGATGGATTTGGCATTTCTGGGGGACACAACATGCGAGCTAAACATCCTGAACCTAAAGCTGCAGGGTCCTGACCAGCCCTTCATAACAGCCTTCCAGAGCGTGAAAGCTTTCTGCACAAAGCTGAGACTGTGGAAGGGTCAGTTTTCTATAAAAAAAACTCATTTTGCTCCATGCAGAACTCTGGTGGAAGAGGCCGGCGCTTTAAGTGCTGATGACTATGTGACTGCTACTGAAAAGATGAAGTGTGAGTTTGATGAAAGTTTTGCACACATCCGGGCACACAGTGACACATTCCAGCTGTTTGCAGACCCCTTCTCAGCTGGGAGGAAGTGTCCAGCGTGCTGCAAATGGAGCTGACTGACCTTCAGCGCAGCAATGACCTGAAAACTAAATTCAGAGAGGCACAGGGAAGGACAGGAAAGTTTCTGCGAGAGCTTCCTCCACCCTTCCCAGAGCTGTCTAATGTGCCTTTTTGGAAGCACGCATCTGTGTGAGAAACTCTTCTCTGTCAGGAACTTTAATGAAAGCAGGAACAGCTCCAGACTCACAGACGTGTTTCAACAGCAACATCCATCAGAGCAAATGTGGCTCAGCTCTGAGCTGAATCGCTGTCGAGTATCTGGCAAGAAAAATGGCCCAAACTGATTCAGAGAGGATTTGTGCAGTGCAATATATGAGTTCTGTAAGAGAAAAATATTTGCACTTGTCGAGACACTAATATACATCTGATTCAGGATTTTTTTTGTGTTTTCGTGGTCTAAATAAGCTATGAAGAGAAAATCTTTGTTTTCAAAGACATACCTCTGCTTTTAGTTTACCAATACCATTATTTGTTTTTCCATCCTTGTTTTTAGGAGCAAAGGTGTTAACATGTATTGCAAAGCATTAGGTACCCAGGCATTCAGTGTTAGCTGGTAATTTATGGTTAGAAAATTTTGCTCAAGACTTAAAAAGACATTTGAACTGTTTCTATGAACTTAATTAATTAAAAGATATTGTTTTGTCATGTTTTTAATGCTGCTTTTAAAAAATAGCAGCAGAAGGCACAAATATGTTGATGGTTGTCTGCTTTAGTTTAGTGAAAGAAAGTTAATTCTAAGAAAATCCATTTGCACTTCCAGTCAATATGAATGCAAATGGGCTGCCTCATTACGTTTGTCCCATTTTGTGGTACCAGTTTATTTAGTTTTTGTTTTATTAAAAGGGTTCCATACGTAGTTTAAGAATGAGGAGAGAATACCTGCTAAGATGCCTCAGTCAAAGTCGAGACCTAAATCTAGTTTGAGAATCTGTGGCAATACTTGGAAAGCTGACGTTCACAGCTGCTCTCCATCCAGTTTGAATGAGCTTGAGCTATTTTGCAAAGAACAATGGGTAAAAATGTCAGTCTCTAGATGTCCAAAGCTGGTAGCGATAGCTGATAGTAAACCCAGTAATTTGCTACTGTAATTGATGCAAGGCAAGGCAAATTTATTCATATAGCACATTTCAGTACAAAGACGATGCGACGCCGCCTGTCAGTCAATCTGTGAGGCTTGTCAGTAACTGAACAATCAGGGATTTTATGTGGCCTACCACATAGTGTGCCATACCAAAATGGCACAACATGAAAACGTTCAAGAGGTGAGAATATTTTTTCAAGGCACTGCACACCATCAATAGCCACATCAGCGATGTGGGTGTTTATGGTCACATTTGTCAAAGTAGACTAATACCTTTTTAAACATGAAAAATCTAATCTAAAAAGCTAAACCTCCAGACAGTTAAAGCACATTATTCTCAATGGTTTCATTAAAAAAGATTACTGCTTTGAAGTAAAGACAAATAAGGATTTACTGGTGCTGCTTTCACTTTCTATATGTAGTGCAACCATGTGTGTAACCTTTGTATACCCTGGTAGGAGCCACAAGGAGGGTCTGACTGGAAGAGTAGACACATGCTTAGTTTCTGCAGAAAACCACAGCAAGATGCATTCAGATTTGGGTTCCTGTAACAATTCACAAAGGGGAGAAATGCTCACAAAAGGCAGAATGTAAACATGAATGCATGAGACAACAGCGGAAACATGATGGAAGAAAAACGCAGAGCGCAATACAGAAAAGAACAGTGCAGCTCAGAAATACATGCGCACACCATGAAAGCTTTGTACGTAAAAACTGTGCTGAGAGACACGGGACAGGATGTGCTTTCACACGCTTCTTTTCAATATGAAACGCAGACCAAGTATGGTTCACTTTCATTACAGCTCAGAGCAGGGGGCCTTGAACCTACCTCGACCGCAGCCATACCTACAGCCACACGCATACACAGCAGAACCATGCAGCCTCAGACATACAAGCGACAGGCCATATGCAAGAAGACTGTATGCTGAAACTGCAGATGCATCACATTGGGGCCAACACAATTTCAGATTCCTTGGGTTGTTTTTTTTTTGCTGCCCTCTCAGTAATTGTTGTGTCACTGAGTAGGATTTTCTGGCTAAAGGCAGAGCACACATGGCTCCATGTCTAAACTGCTTCATTTTGTTAATTGATGTTTATAAGAGCTCCCGTCTTTGTGTATTCTGTTGGCGTACCTGTTTCCTGCACAGAGGAGGGCTTTATGCTCCACAGCCAGCCGATAGAAACCAGAAGACACTAGAGGGGTGAGAAGGTGAGGAGAACATCTATCAGACAGTGAGACAAAAGTAATTATCCCTGGGAGTCCTTTGAGGACTTTCCAGAAATGATTTCTTTACATTTTGCTTCCTGTGAGACAGAACATCTTGTACTAGGCCATCCATATGTGATCATATTCCTTCAACTGTTTCACATTTTGTCTCATTCTGTACATTTCAGTGTATTAAATGCAAGAGTATTTAAGGCCCTTAAGAACATTTTGAATTCAATGTAAGACCCACAGGAGTCATACAAAATAGGGCAACTTTAACAACTTTCTTACTAGCTTCTATTTAATTTAAAATACAAACAAGCAAAAACAACTTTGTCCCCTGAAGTTTGTGTTTTAATCTGTGGCATTGTGACTGCAGTCCTTTTACACCACTAGGCTACCCAGCTCCAACAAAGTCATTTTCCCATAGCTGCTTTTGATGAGTTTTAGTCAACTGATATCCCTGACTTGAAGCCAAACCTTGTTCAGTTTACACTTTTTTGTGAGAGAGCGACTAGCAACTTTCCTAAAGAAACTACAACAGGCCAGTTTTGAGAGCGGGATCTTTTCATGGTTTGACTGTGAAACTGAATGCTGGCTTTAGATGCCTTCTGACCAGTGTTGTTTTTGGCAGCCATCTTAGTTTTAGTCTTCAGGACGAAAGTTATTGTTAGTTTTAGTCACAGTTTAGTCATTACTAAACAAAATAGTTTTAGTCCAGTTTAGTCGACTAAAATTCAAAAATCAAATTTTGCTTAGGGCCCCCAAAAGGCTCGGGCCGGCCCTGCACAGTAGAGGTGGGCGATACCGGGAATTTTTAATCGATCCGATACCAAGTAAATACAAGGGGCAGTATTGCCGATATCGATCCGATACCGATACTTTTAACATTTGATTTTTATTTTATTATTACAATTAAATAATAATAATAATGTTATGTTCAGTGTTTTTTTCCTAATCCACCTCTTATATCTTTCAATCCTTATGTAGTTTTGTCTGTATTGTGTGCACCTGCTTGTTGCTTTAATCCTATAATTTTCCCCGTCGTGGGATAAATAAAGGATTAGCTAATGTTATCTTAAATAACACTTTTTAATAGGATATATGTACTGGGTTCTTTCAAGGTCTTAATTACATTTTCTGTGTGGGCTCCAGTAACATATGATAGATAATATCTACTTTGAAAACTAACATGAACTGCTGCTCTGATCTACCTGGATGTCCTCCGGAGGACTGAAACGCCTCAGTCAGTGACGTCAGTCTGTGGGTCTGGTCTGTCGGGGCAATCAGAGAAGTTTCTTCTGTTGCTCGACGTTTTCTTCCTCATGGTTTTTCACGTGCTTAGATAAATTTGTTGTGTTTCCACTGAATTTAACCGGCTTTTTACAAAACATATTTCTCTCTTCATGTTTCTCCGCTCTGGTGGTCTCTCTCTCTCTCCGTGTCTGAACAGGAGCCGCGCGCCGCGCGCGGCGGTTGTTTGTGTGTGTTGAGTTGAGAGAGCACAGTGGGAGGGACAGGGTGAGCCTGCGTGCTGATTGGCTGGTGCCGCTGAGCCATGTACGAGAGGGGAGGGGGAGCAGCAGCCAGCAGAGTGCCGGTGTTGGCACAGAAGGGGAGACTGGTGAATCTCTGCAGTCAGCGCGCGCGGGAGAGAATAAAACGGATCGATCCTGTTAAAAGAATATTGTTCAATATCAATACCCGCGTTGGTATCGATAGTATCGATCCTAGGATCGATCCGCCCACCTCTACTGCACAGGAGGGAAGAGGGGAGAGCGGCCGCCAGATAAATCCTTCATTCAGAACCAGTCATGGCTGCACGCTGGTCAGAAAACAGTTCTGCTAACCAGATGAATGAATGAATGAAAGCTTTATTGTCATTGTCACAAGAACAACGAAAGTTAAAAAAGTGCCATCGATCCGTGCATATGTTCAAAAAAATAATAATAAATAAATAATAAATAAATCTCTGTCCCACAATTTACACACAATATAAGAAATAAATAAATAACTGATAAGAACAACTAATAAATAAAAAATAGCACATTCTCACACACATCATCCATGATAATTAATGGTTATTTTTGGCTGCATTTAGTTTTATTATTGCTGTCGGGTAAGTCTAAAAAGCCTCTTATTCTGTTTATAAGTTTCGTTCTTATAAACAGGCATGCTGCCTTGCGCTTGAATTCCGGTGCACAAAATGACGTTACATGTAAGTTAGGTGTGCCCTTTTAAGGGTCATTTTAAGGAACTTGTTGTAACAGTGGGGGCTTCAGCTCAGATCCATTCCTCCTGTTCCATCTAAAGGAGCCCTTTACACTCTTTATTTATGCATTTTTCCCACCAATCGGGGGGAAAATCCGCCCACCTCACCGCCGCAATCCGGTATCATTAAGTATAAATTATGCTGATACCAGACATTACCAAAAAAGTGTTTTTTTCCACCGTCACTTAGTGAAAAAGGAGGATGTACAGTTAATCATCGCATTCCTGGATCCACTCGCGTCTGCTGAACGTCAAGCCCGGAGGCTAAACTGAAGGCATCTATCTTATCTATCTCGTTGCCACGCATCAGTAACGCATGGCCACTACTTAACATTGTGTAAAAAATGTCCATGACACCAGACGGGCTCTGTAGGTTGTTGCTACTGCCATGGTCCGTCAATCTGGTCATGCAGAATGTGCGCCGCTGCACGGCAGGTGGTGGGCGTGACCAAACAGAACGCAGCAGCAGGGCTGATACTTCTTAGCTTGTAACGAACAGATTACAGCACAATAGGCAGAAATGTGATGCATTTTAAACGTCCGACAAACCATCCACTAAGGTTTTCGTACAGTCCCGTCAACGAAAACTCACACCCACGACTCGTCATGTTTTCGTCATCAAAGATCCATGTTTAGCTCGTCAGTTTTCGTCATCGTTATGAAAAAAAAGGGGCGTCAACGAAATAATTTCGTCATCGTTGACGAAAACAACACTGCTTCTGACAAGGTTTTTTGCTCCCTGATAGTATTATTATGCCAACATTTCTCAACAAGAAGTACAACATACGGCATGAATGGATGGCAAAAATAAAATAAAGAACAATGGAAGAAGCAATGAAGAAACTAATTCGACATATAATGAAATTTGATAGCCTGTGAGAAATCTGCACTGATTTCAGACTTCTTAAGGCCTAAAATTGAGTTGATTAAATGTAACACTTTTAAAAGCCCTGCAGAAACCATGAAAAGGGGACATGTCATACTTTTAAATCCTTCCTGTCACATTGAAACCATTCAGTTGTGGTCTGTATCGGAATCAAAATCAGCCTAATTTACCAGCTATGTGCACACATACGAGGAACCCGACTGAATTGTACACTGATCAAAATGTCCTTACTTATACAATAACATAATAATAAAAATCAAACAGTCTGCAGTATGGAGAACACATTTGAACACACTAAACAAGCGGACAGAAAGGGCAACTACAATGCTTCGGTCTGAATTTGTCGTTAATTTACCCCCACGTCCCCCTTTTTACCCGTTCTGAGGCCACTCGTTTTGCTGCCGTCTCTTTAAATCTAAAGGAGGCACTTCACACCCAGCCCGCTCCTGGTCGCAGTCTTCCACTTCACCCCGTTCCGCTATTGTCGTTGTACGCTTGGGGACGGTGTAATGAATGGATGACTTATCCACTTGTAGCTTCGGCATCCTTCAGTTCGGACCGCGAAAAATAAAAATGCCGGATTCGCAAAATTTGTAAGCCAGAAGTCCGTCACCTTGTTTAGCAGCTCTGCAGCAAATACTGTAACGTAATTGTTAAAAAAACAGAACAGAAAACAGAATGGCTTAAAAAATATGACATACCACCAAAAAAACCAGGAGCAAGTCGGCAGAGCACAACGGGGAAAACAGAGAGAAAGCTTCACGTTCTGAGAAAATAGGGATGTTCGTTTTATTGCAAAATACGCCAGCTGAAGTTACGAAGAAACCACTCGATGCTTTAAATGACCGTTTCTAAGGGTTTAGAACCGTAAACTGTGTTGAAACTCAGCCTGTTTTCAGCTTAATATCCAGCATCTGCATGTTGAGGAGTGGAAACCTACAGCTCATTTGTAAACCATCTTTGTGTGGCTCCGCGCAGGCTTTTGTTATGAGTGTTGGCCAAAAACCTGTGAACTTGAAAACAACACACGGCTACTTATGCAGCTACTAAACGTTGTTTGAAAGAAACTGTTTCTGTGAATCACGAAGAGGACAGCAAGTAGTCCACAGACAACAGAAACAAAAGCAGATTGCGTGACAGCAAACAGAGCATAAAGATATCTACACAGCACTTGGACAGGCTACATTCAATGTTTCTGCATTCGAAGAGACTCCCAAGTACACAATGTATTTAAGCGCTAAAAAAGTGGATTTTGCACAATGTCTCTTTTAAGTGTTTTTTTATTCAGAAAACCATTTATAATTCACCTTTCATTTCACAATCATCCACTACTTTGTGTTGGTCTAGCATTTACTATACCGTTTTTACAAACAGTTTGAGGTTTGTAGGTCAACTTGATTTTATTCCAACAAAAACCTGGTGTGAAATTACAAAAAGAAAAACTGCTGATTTTAAACAATGATGGAAGACAGACAGAAAGACATCTAACGCAGCAGAACAGAGAAGAAGACATCAGTCAAATTAAGGTATAACATAAATCAGACTACGTCTATGTAACATGCATCCTTCCAAATGAAGTATTATTTTGAAGTTTAAAGTATTTTCATTAGGCCACAGCAGTCTACTATGGAGGTGGGGGTAGACATGTTTCTTACTCCTTACTGTGTTGTGTAGATTTTCTGGTTCTACTCTGCATCATTTTATTTTTAACGCTGCCTCACTGGTGAGATGCCTTAGGGAACGACATCCCTTTAATAAGTAAGGCTTATGGTGTTTATTGACAGCTTAGTTTGATTTTCTTTGAAGTTTTTTTTACAAACAGACCCTTGATGAAAGCAGATCATCTACATGGGCTGCTGTTTCTGCTGTCATTTAAACATTAATGTTACAAGTATTAGACCGTTTAATAGTTAACAAGATTGTCTTTGTCATGGTTTTTAAGTGTTTGGCCCACATGCAGATACAGACGGAAGACAAGCACAGTCTTTTAAGATGTTTATTGAAAGGTTCAGGCTGCAGGAAGAGACAGTGTGTGACTCGGGCGAGGTCTGAACGTCAGTACTGGAGCAACTACGGAAAGAAAGAGGAATAAGGTTACGTGTGAACTAACCAGGGAAAAATGCCAGAAACTGCACCGCTTACCATTTAGCAGGGCTGACCTATCCGAGGAGAATAATGACGAGAGAACTCTGTGACCGTAACTCGTAGGTGGCGATAGGTGGTAGTGATTGGAGGGCTGACAGATGGTAAGCTGGCGAGGGATCCGGAGCGCACCACAGCAGACGGGAGGTCCAGACGGAGTAACCAGAGAGTTTGCAGGTGAACCAGAAGAATCCAGGGAAGGGGGTCTCGAGCCCGGCTTGGTAACACCAAGAGGGTAGGCGTGGAGATGCCAGAGCAAAATCTGAGCGGCAGGGATTCTGTGGATCTGGTTCTTCGAACACGACGTCAAGGCAGGTGAGTAAATCCAAACACAAAAACTGAGAACAACAGGAGACAAAAACATTAGTCCAAAAACGGGATTCAAAAACGACTCACAAAATACGGAGTTCAGGATTCAGGTCAGAGGCCACGGCATACCACGACTGGTTTAACACTCTGGCGTCTTCCATCTGTCTGAGCACTCCTTAAAAAGCCAGTGGAAGCCGCTCCCAACGAGCCACAGGTGTGGGCCACGCCCCCCAGTCAACAAGAACCACCTGTGGAGTAGAGTTAGAGCACGAAAACCACAGAGAACCCTGACAGTCTTAACTTCAATATTATGTTTATGTGCATCAATATAATCTGATATTTAAAGTTCTAAAGATTCAAAACAAGTTGCCTATTTGGCAAATGTTAACATTAAAGCCCAATTAGTCAGACAGTAGGACACTAAAACACGAAAAGCAAATAATTCAAAAACACTTCAATATGAACACTCAACAGCTACTTTATTATGAACACCTGTTCAGTTGCTTATTAAAGGAGCAATAAGCGACATTTCATTATTTTAGACAGAAAGAACTAAAAAACTATTTACTTACTGTGACTCGAAAGTGTAACTCACCCCCAAAATCAATCAAAATCCTTTTATTGCAGATAAACTGGGCTAAGGGTGCTACTTTAAAGCCCCAGTGTGTAAGGTTTTCACACTGAGTTTACAAACAACATTGCCGTTAAGCGCGTAAAACTACTACAGAAGCAGTGGAGTGTCATAAATGTGGCAATGTAAACGTGTCCTCAATGTATTTGGTACCAAGCTACTGCTAATAGCTGCGGTTTTCGCGTGAAATGGTTTTTGGCACTGTTGCCAAGTCCGCTTGTAAATTCTGTGAGCCGTGGTTTTTTGGGCTCGTTTCTGAACGTGCAGTCACTTATTTGGGGTCTAATATAAGTGACTATAAACACGAGTAAAGAGACCTGCTTTTGCTGTTGCACCGTAGAAAGCGTGAACCGGCCGGCTGAAATATCCTGCCCTTGCTCCGCGTAGACACATACTTCCAAGAGGAGAGAGACGAGCAAAACGAGCCGTCTCTGCTGGGAGGACAGAGTGGTTGCTGCTCTACACTGCCCTGTTTCTAACATAACACCAAAATAAACTTCACCGTTATACTGAATTAACTTACCTGTCTAGCAGAAAACCTACAACCTCCGCATCCGTTTTGAAGCCCCACTCCCTCATGAATTATCTCTACCTGGTAACAATAGCTGCGCCAATATAGACTCTTGTTTTCTCATGGTTATTACTTCTTTTTCTTTTCTTGGTTACTTTCTCTTCCCTAAAGAGTATGGATGGTCCTCCATTTCAACAGAAAACGGCAAATAGAATGATCTACGGTCGTTTTTGCTTGTTTATACTCCTCCTACTCCACCAACACCATGTCTTCATATAGGAGACAGACAGGGAAAACGCATATGGCTGAATAGTTTGTCACCTTTCGGCTATTGAAATCAGAAATTGCGACACAACATGGCGCCTCCCAGTGGGTGCACCGTGCCCGTCTATCTTATTAGATTTTCATGTGAACTGGTTTAGTTGTGCAATATTTGTCTTAAAACCCTCTTAGTGTTGCGCTCATAGGGTTGAACAGTGGCTATAGCAGTTAAATTTTCCAGTTGGTTCAGATGGTAAATGCTCCACACAGGAGCACACCACAGGTCTTTGTTAGGGTCTAAAAGCATCTCTGAAAAAGGATTGACGAGTAACGTAATTACATTTTAAACATACTTTGTGCCTATCCAGTGTTTTATGACTCACCTAGTTTATTTGCAAACTGTTGCATTAAAGATGGAAGAAGGACAAACTGCGAACCAAGGATGGAGTAGAGAGGCTCCAGCATCTGGGCACTAGGTAGACCTTTAATTGTTTTCTGTAAAGTAAAACAAAGAAAGGTATAAACAATTCTTCCGTCTATTTGTCTTTAGTGGTAACATAACACAGACACTATAAAAAGTTCCCAATGGTCCAAACAACACCTGAAGACATTAGTAGGTGTGGCTGAGCTTGTTATTACAGTCATTAAGAGAAACTAACAAAACCTGCTGAACTTTGGAAATAACTTTATAAAAGCGCAGTCAGACAAAAAGTATCTAAACCACACCTTAGCTCCAATGCTTTTTTAATTTATTATAAAATAACTTTAATAATATTCTTATTTTTGTTAACTCCTGCCTAAAGAAAAGAAGTTTGGAAAGATTACGTCTTGAGTCTCTGTGTTGGGTGTAATCTGTGTACATTCAGAGCCAGTGTCTGTCTCAACAAAAATGTCATTATGGTAACACACAATGACAATTCAGGTTCTTGAAATGTACATAATTATAACTTAAAATGTGGCTTTCCCTCCATATTTTTTGATCAACTTTGTGAAGTTGCTGCCTTACCCAGACCCAGTTCAACCTTCAGCTGCCGAGTTGATGGCTTAAAATGTTACTCTAGAAAACCATGGCATACAGGGGCGTTCAATGATGTCTCAGTGAATGCGAGGCACTCATGTGAAAACGAGCTCAGATCATCACCCCTCAAACGCCATGCTTGACACTTGACGGGAGGTCTAGAGACAAACCAAAAAGATTTTTCCTGGCCAGTATGGTTTTGCGATTGACTTTGAGATCTGACCTGTTGATTCTAATTTTGATGCATTTTTCTGATGACTATAACATATAAACAAGAAGAAAATGTGCCACAGATGGGGTAGTTTTGAATCCGACAATGAGGAGGTAGCAAGATCGTCCCAATTTATTGTGAGATGATTTGATGCTCATGTGCTAAAAAGATGTATTTCTTTATTTGGGAAACCGGTACCAAAGTATAGCTTTACAAGATGCTCAACATTTTTCATTTAACGGAGGGGGAATACTACTTTATTCTCATAATAATATGACTTTATTCTCATAATTTCCCCCTGAAACATCCCACCCACCCAAAGGGGATCACAAGTCTGTCAAATCTGTTACTTTGGGGTTCTTAGGCTGAAAAGTTTGGGAACCCAATGTCAAGAGGAAGATGAGAGACACCAGAATCAATAACACAGATGATCTGAAGGCACCTCAGCACAGAACCCCAGGCTGATCACATCCATGCCATGTCGCATTGACGCAGTAATTAATGTAAAAGGAGTCCCAACCAAGTATTAATTATATGAACATACAATAGCTCTCATGAGTCTGATAAAATATTCTTTTTATGGATCTATATGGATATTTATGCAATATTCACATTTTCTAAGACAGAATTTTGGGTTTTCATTATCTGTAAGCCATAACCATCAAAATTACAAAACAGAAAAAGGCTTGAAATATTTCACTCTGTGTGTAGCTTACGCTAATTTTTTTTGCAGAAACCTTGTTTTTTCAAATGTAATTGTAATAAAAAAAACACCCTTCAAAATCTTAAAAATTAAGAGCATGTAGTAGAGGATGTACTTTTTACCATAACTTTGTTTTCACCATATGTCACATAGTTTGGGTGTGAGATTAAATGGTCTCACAGCCATTATGTATATGATTGTGTTTGGTCCTTACAAGCACAGTTGGTATCCACACAGAATCACAGCAGCGCAGCAGACATAGGCAGAGAGATCCCAGTGGATTCTCTCCATCGCTGTGTTTATAAGGGGCTGTGAAGGGGTTCTTCATCAGAACAGGCTCTGACGCACACTCCTCTGCAAGCCTTGAATATAAACAGGACTTTTTCAAACACAAAATCCTGGTTGCATATAGAGAAAACATAGAAACTGCGAGATACAAATGGTTCATAGAAAACTACCAGAATATTATTCAATTCAATATAAAAACCAGTAGCGTCACTCAAGCTCATTCTTTTTTACATTTTTAAAAGCCAAGTTAGAAACATTCATTAGGGAATTATACTTGAACAAAATATTGCCTATTTGGTAAATTACTGGGTGAGGTTACTACAAGATGTTGAGACTGCATTAATGATCCCTTTTAACTCATTGAGCAGTTTGTTACCTGCAGGCAGCCTGAAAACAGACCAGAGCCTGGAGCAGAAACCCTTTGGACCGAAAGGTCTGGCTGCTGGAATCTGACATTCGTTTCTCCTCCTGAAACAAAACAGCGTCTGGTTGATGAAACCAAGGACGAGACACAGTAAAAGTGGAACTTCTTAAAGACAGTGTTAAAAAGACATTATCAATAATTATCATATCTGCTCTTGTTGCTTACAAGTAAGGAGTGTTGATGTGTAATTAAATCTGTAATTAAATCTGTATTTATAAAAAAAGAAAAAAAAAGGAAAACACTTATTACATAGTTCTGAAACCATGCACACCTGTCAGGTATGAGCATTATTTCTTTACCTGAAAGGCTAAGTAAAAACTAACGAGCAACAGTGACATATTGCCAGAAGAGTGAATAAATAAATGCAAAGTTATATCTTATTTTCCTTTCACGGAGATTGATGTACTGATGCACAACAGTTAAAAAAGGCTAAATTCATACCCACAAAAGCCAAAAGTAATTAGGTTACTTTTATGTTAAAGGTTTAAAATATATTAATGAGTTTACATTTTATGCTTTCATGTTACTGAGACCAAGATATACTATCGTAAACAACCAGGCTATATTTTTCGGTGTAGCAGTGTAGCTTCAAGCCTTAGGTCAGCAGAAATAAATCCAGTCAATGTGGGTAACTTGACAAACACCATCATAAACTTTGAGACGAGTGAGTAACAAAGGCAGAAAAACACTAAAGCCTTGAAGAAAACTCGGGAATGGTCTCTAAGAGAAGAGATACCTGATGAAAGTGAACTACAGAGAAAGTGGACCACACCGAAACACTGAAAGCTGGACTCGCTGTCATCGGTGACAAAATTCAAGATCTCAAACAGGAACTCTGCAGCAGGCTAACAACATTTAAAGATTTTAAAAAGTGGGTTGTAAGCAGGGTTCAGGGCGGAGGTCAGGATGAGGGAAAGTGACCTGTTGACACATGGAGTGACAAGGGCAACATCTGGTTATTTCTCCACAGATCTATCTTTAGAGGTAGAACATCTTTCAGTCCCCTCGTCACTGGAGGCTGAGGGAGCACAGCGGGGCTGAGCCTCATCAGCTCCTGGCTCAAGGGCACTACCTCAGCGATGTCTGAAGCTGGCGCTGCTGAGGCAGTAGAAGACAGAATCGGTGCAGTTTCTAAGTGGTAAAGGGATGTTAGCAGCACCATTGTTAAAGCGTAAAGTTCAAAGCACCATTCAACCTTAAGAGGGAATCACTAAATGTTTAAGAAGTAAATAAGTTGACAGAAAAATGTCAAAAAACATTACACAACGTTACACTTTAAAAGGAGCTGGAACTACCCAAAGGAATTAACATGCAAAATCCAATGTGCCCACTGAGCTACCGGACAAACCAGGTCCGGATGGCACTCTGAGAGCAATAGTAGTTCATTTCCTCAAGTTTGAAACTAAGGGGATTATTCTACAGAAAGCCTGGCAGAAGAAAGGGATAAAGGAGGGAAACAATAAAATTTAATTATCGCTGAAAAACACATTTAGGCATCATAATTGGGAGATTTCAACGTCGTCTTGAATCAAAACTTAGACACAACAAGCTCTAAAGAAGAAACATCAAAATCATGAAAGTTATGTTTGGAAGAAATTGAAATGACAGACATTTAACCCTCTTATACATGATTTCACATATTATTCGATAACACACAATGTTCATTCAAGAATAGATTATTTTTCCATTAATATAGAGAATAGACAGTGATTGAGTGTAAGATTAGAGGGGCAGATCACAACGCATTATTTCTAAAATACACATCACCAGCCGATGCAAATGAGAAATAAGAAACTTTCTAAAACAATTCGATTTACCATCAATTGGCTCTAGACAAAATAAAGGAATTAAAGATGTTACAATTAGAGTTGTAGAACAGCTCAAGCATAAATGTCACCATTTGATGCGCTGCCCCAGATTATAGCATAAACTAATTTGCACCTGCAGTCCCTTAGACTACAAAAAATGTATATACAATAATTAAATAAAGCAACATTACCAATTCTAATCTAATCACACTACATAAAGCAGACACACATGCACAGATTTAATCACTGGCACACATACATTTATTCAATTAATGATTACATATCTGAGCAGTCTAACAATTGTTTCAAGTTAGATTTGAAAACTCTCAGAGAACTGCAGCTCCTCACATCATCAGGCAGTGTGTTCCACTGATTAGCAGCTTTTACAGAGAAAGACGACTGCCCGGTAACAGTAAGGCGAAATGGGATGGTGCAATCTCTCGCAGATGATATTCTTATAGATCAAATTGTCTCTAAGTCGGGCTTTTTGCTGGTGATGTCATAGCCTTCCTCGAGCAACCAAACACATCAATCCCCAATCAGATGAAGCTACTAGAACTGCATGTCCATTTCTCAGGTTATAAAATCAATGTGTCTAAAACTAAGGTTTTAGCTTTCAACTATAAACATCATGAAAGATACAAGGAACATGAAGATTAAATTGGGAATTAAAAGCAATCAAATATGTGGGTATGATCACTAAAAAGCTTTCTGAGCCGTACCTTATTTTTCGGACCATGAGGCGCACTGGATTATAAGACGCACTAAATATTCTTCCCAAGTGTGTAATATTTCTCCACCCCTTCACCTACACAGCTCTCTATCCGTCTGTCGGGAGGACAGAGTAGTTGGACTACACTGCCCTGTTTCTAACATACGGACAAAATAAACTTAACTTTTATATTGGTATTAACTTACTAGGTTTATTGTTGTTAGCGCGTACTCTGGTCGCAGGCTGCCTAAAGGCTCCCACATACTCGGGCGTACTGTACGCATACTGTGGGGTTGGTGTACTCCGCGTTGACTTTCCGCGGACATTTTACCCTTAATAGTAGAGCGTATTATAGCTTACATTTCTTGTGGCAAATTCCTACAATTCCCAAACTTTCTGCCAGTGGGACGAAGCGGCAGAACAGATGGTAAAATGTGTGATTAGCTAGCTGAGCACCTAGAGCCGTTTCTTTCCCAGCAGGCTCCCACTGGTCAGTGAGAACAGAGGGACTGTGATGCTGCGCGCCCTTGCGACCGCCTGCTTGGAGAAGCTCACTGCATCAAGCTCAGTCACATATAAAACAGTTCAATGTAAAGACTTCCTACCCCCGAGAAGTTTATAGTGTGTAACTGAAGGACATAGGAATCTGCTGTTCAACTTTTTGTTAACACAAACCAGTTGTGTAGCCAGAAATTGCTTTTTGGCCAGGCCTAATAAAAAGTGGGTGCGGCAAATAATTATAGTTGAAAGTAAGTTTATTTGTAAATTGCACATTTGTAAGTTCACAATGGAGAAGATACAGGCTGATGAGGAGGAGAAAACACCTTCTGTGTTCAAGTTACAGCGGAAAAAAATGATCAGGACCTGTAAGATGATGTAGAGACACAAACACAGCGGAGTAGCTTCTGGACCCTTACAGCAGCTTGTCAGAGTCATTATTTCCGTTTTTGAACATCACTTAGGCTACGTTCACACTGCAGCCTGAAGTGACCCAATTCCGATTTTTTTGCCCATATGCGGCCTGGATCTGATCTTCTCATGACAGTCTGAACGACACAGATCGGATTTTTTCAAATGGGACCCAGGCCACTTGGATATGTGGTCCTGAATCCGATACGCATCTGATCTTTTCAAATGCGACCTGTGTCTGAACGGCCAGGTCACTTTCATCCGACCTACTCGTCATTGATACTTGACAAACGTCACTATCGGTGGACCTGGCTATGCCAAAGAGGTTGGCTAAAATAAAAATATAAAAAAAGAGGTTGGCTATTGTGCGGTAACAAGCACATATATTTGGAAATGTGAACGGACACGCAAAAAAATCCGATTTCACAAAAAAATCGGAATTGAGCATCAAGGCCTGCAGTGTGAACGTAGCCTAAAGTAACTGCCGCCGTCGCATCAACGATCCAGACGTTTAAGACACACAAAACCGTTTTTTTAATGAACAGAAACTTCTGCTATTTTCTTTTCTTTTATTAAACACAGTTAACAGTTAAAAAAGGGGAAAAAACGGTCAGCCACATGCTTCAAGAGCTGCGGCACGTGAAGCACGCAGCGGTTGTTACGCTGCGTCTTTCTTTATGCATGATCCAGCTGCTGATCTGTTCCTGCTCTTGTAGATTGTTACATTTCATAACCGTTGTTGTCACCTTTCACGGCAACAGGTTCGTCATCTCAACCTCCACCCTAACCAAACATTATTTCCCCTGTATTTGTGCAGGGCGCCTCTAAGTATGTAGTTATGAATGCCGGAGGCTGAGTTTGAAGTTGTTCTCTGAGCAGATGTTTCATGTTTGTGCTCCAAGCGGACCCAGTAAGGCATGGACTTCTGCGTCGCCTTTCACCCACTAGCATTGGTCTTAAGCCTACAGGAAATAGCAATATAGGAAATAATGCTTTTATTTATCTATCGTAACCCCAAATTCTGTACAGGCGCAGCCCTTTAGGCTCTGAACTTCACTGCGCCTCAGTTTTCTACACAGCCTGGATGGTTGTAGAAAAACAATAGGCTATTTGGGAACTGATTGTCCGGTCCCAGCATAATTTATGTTCAATGATACCAGCTTGAGGCGGTAAGGGGAGCGGAAACAATCCTTCTATTCAGTTCTGCGCTGTGCGCTCTTTTTAAAGAGGGAGGAAGGGGTCTGTGCTGAAGCTCCCACTATTACAAGACCCCAAAAATGCCCCTTAAAAGTACGCACCGACATTACCGTGAGACTAAATTGAGTATGTGGACCTGAATTCAAGCGCAAGGTGACGCAGCAGCCCTAACAGCAGGCCTACCCCATTAAAGAATCAGCCAGTCTTCTGTTTCTCTGTGCCCCCTAAGAGGAATGTCCCGTTTGGCACACATCGTGAGAATATCAAACGCCACCTTCACATGCTGACAGTTTCTCAACAAATATGATGCTTCCAGCGTCTGGCTGAATCCAGTCCTGGGGCTCTTAGGTGAATGACTGTCTCTGTGCCGCCGGTTACTGAGAACATGAAGCCTGCTGTTTTCATGTTTGGAACAAGCATAAATTCAATTTTATCCTGCTTCATTTTATTGTATATGATAATTTTTATGACTTTAAGTGACACCATAGAAAAAAAATAAAAGAATTTTCAAAGGAAAGTCACTTCATTGGGTAATCCCTGATACAGGCTCACCCATAGCTACGCCCCTGACACAAACAGCAGATCAACCGATCATCGAGCATCAAAATGGGGAAAAAAGGGAATTTAAGTGACCTGGAATGGTGCACGCTTGTTGGTGGCAGACAAGCTGGTCTGAGTATTTTAGAAAATGCAAATGTGTTAGGAATTTTAAACAAAACCATTGATCATATCTATAGATAATGTTCTTGAAAAGGGAAAAATACCCAGTGACTGGCTGTATTCTGTACCAAACCACCTTGTTGGTGCAGAGGACAATGGGCAGACAGGTACAAGGCTGACGTGAATGCAGCAGTATCTTAAATAACCACCCAATACAGCCAAAGCATGAGTAATACAGTTTCTGAACACACAATACGTCAAACCTTGAAGCAGATGGGCTGCAGCTGAACTGAACAGGAAAATGATGATACTATTCACACAGGCTTGCCAAAATAAGGCTGTAACAAACAGGACAAATGTCGCCCTGTCCAATGAGTCTCAGTTACAGCATTCCAGTCAGATTGTTTACTTATCCTGCTTCTTTTTGTGGTTTCACTTGTATCGCTCCTCACAACCACCAGACGTCCTCACTGCTTGTCTTTGTGTCTGCCACACCCACCTCACCTGCTTCCAGCTCCCTAACGAGGACTTTTTTACAATGTTCCTCATTATTTCTGTTTCCTTATTTTTGGATATAGTCTAAGACCATCGTGACTAAGGGATGTGACCAAAAATATAAATCTTCAGCCCTTTCCTTAGTATTCATGACCTGCATGGGAGAAAACACTGAACCATTTTCTGTGGAGATTATTCCACTCTGAATTCGGTTATTTTTACCTATGCGAACAAACTCCGGTTCGGGTAAACAGATGTGATGCAGGAGGATGAGTGTGCTTGTTTGTGTCACATTAAATATTATTTTATACCCCTATACTTAATAAAACTGTGTAATTAGACTATGTGTGACAAGGCATTTAAAGCAGGCCTAGCAATTTAACTATTTAAACAGATATGTTTTATTTCCTTACAAGGTAAGGTGCCATGGTAACAAGTACTTGTCACCTAACAAGCATTTTGGCATGTAAATACCTAGCAACTGGTAAAATACTAATTTTTCCACTTTTCTGACAGGCTTAAAAGACACATAAACTCCATAAATATTAATGCCTACAAAGAAGATAAAGCAAACAAATACCAGATGTGGCAATAAAGTTACATAATAAAATGGCTCACAATGAAAAAAGTGATGTTAATTAAAACCTGTACACTGTTGGCTTTTTTGGGGGTGCTTCAATATTGTTTTTGTATTGAAATTTGATAGCTGGTTTCTACGTTATTTGAAGAGCAATAATCAGGTTGCAACATAAAAAAGATGAGGATTACATAACATGACAAATAAAAATACACAGAATGTGCTGACTCACCAAATTAATCATCAGAGCACCCACTATGATCTGGACTGTCTAAAATAGTTAACCTTAAAGCTTAGAAAACATAATTACGTTGAGCTAAACTACAGAACAGGGACCTTTTCTCCATGCATTTTGTCTGTCTAGGTAAGACTATTACTTGATTGAATCTGCTTTTTAAACATAAATTCCTTCTGACTACAGTTGTTTTATCTTGATGCTAGTTTTATTTTTGTATCACATCAAAGACTCAGGCTTGAACAATATAGATAAAACAAAGATGAAGCGTTTCTGCAGCTGTTACTGTTGGAGGTGAACCAGTGCGACTTGCCGTGCTTCGCTGATGAGAAGAGGAAGGCAGAATTAGCTCAGAGAGCCTACTGGTGATAGCCTCAATCAGTCCCTCTACCTCTTGGTACTGTACTGGTCTGGGCTGATGGTTGACTCTAAAAATGAGAGACATTCATTTAATTAAGGAAGCAGCTGCTCATATTTTAAGGAGAGGGACTGTGAAGATAAAGACGGCATGTCGTAAACTACAGCCAGCAAATGAACAGCGTCCTCACCTCACATTAAAGTTATGTGACTTATGTGGGCTGCTATGTGTATGTACAGTATGCTATATGCTATAGAGAGCAGACAATGCCACATCTGTCCTGATTTATAACCCAAGTGAAATTGATCTTAAACTCACAACCTGATACCAGACATTCTCCTTCAGGATCTTTTGCTTGAGAGCAGATATTGTGCTCCAATCAATTACAGCAATTAGCGGTACCCTCCTGAGGTAGAAAACAACCCCAGACCATCACATAACCACCACAATGTTGGGTTGTAGCAATGCTGTTCTTTTTCTGAGATGCTGTGTCAGTTTAACCAGAGGTACCAGAATATAACATAATTTATTAATCTTTCATTTGACACTGCTTTGGGACAGCAGCAACACCTGTGCACCAAAAACAAAGATTTAACTGATCTTGATCATTATAATGATAATGGCTGAAGGTAGGAAGGACTTCCTGCTGCATTCAGTCCTGCACAGAGGTGGTATCAGTCTGTGACTCAAGATGCTCTCCCTCCAGGTCATGGAGTTGGTGTGTCAGTCCTGAGTAGAGTTTAGTTCCATGGGCATCCTCGGCCCAGCCACCTGCGAAACGTGGCCCAGCTCAGCCTGGATGCTGAAACGCTGAGCTGAGTGCCTTGTTGTTGCAGTTACTGAGTGGGACGGTTGCCCACAACCGTCCCACTCAGTAACTGCAACCAAGACAGAAAGTGTTGACCTTTGTCTGTGCTTACTCACCAAACAGCATATCTGCAAGTCGGTGAACTGTGTCCAGGAAGGGTAACATCTGCAGAGTCCCCCTTGCTCCACGAGGACTTTAATATCTCTGTGTGGCAATATGGAGCTACCTGGAGGTGATTAGGAGGAATGGCCTCCCCATTCTGTGTTGTGTACTTCTGTACGTCTATTCAATGCATGGAATGCCCATAACTGTCATGACGTTCAAGAACAAGCTGCATAGGTGGTTTGTCCTGGACCTGTCACCTGGCCACCCCCTGGTTAGTCATGTCTGGGAGAGTTTCATGTTCAGGACCTCCGTTGCAGAGGTGGTCATCAGAAGCTGTGGCGTGAAGGTCTTAGTTCTTGCCATAGCAGCCACCAGAGGGCACCGTTGTTGAAGAAGGGTGGCTTTAGGGCTTGGTTGTACTTGGGGACCAATGAAGCAGCTGACACATACTAGGTCAGCAGCTCTGTGGTTTGCAGAAGCAAACATCTCAGGTATAAGAGGAATTCAGCGAGGCTATTTTGAAGAACTTTGGGTTCGCCTTTAAAAAAGTTGTGGGAAACTGTTTGAAGACTCAGAATCAGAGTGCAGAGACCATCTTAGGAGCATTTTTGAAGATCTCCTTGATCTGGTCATCATGTCCTTTGTGGAGTAGGCAGAGTCTGAGAAGTAGGGGTAGGCAAATCTAACACAATGGCAGCTCCACAGCAGCAGGGATGGGGAGATTCATACTAAGCTCGTGGATCATCATGTCGACCTTGTGAGGCTCCAATTTACCGGGAGTCTGGTCCTCTAGCAGTCAGATTGTTTGGGAATGCAGTCCATGTCGTCTCTGATCCTAGTCACTGTGTTCATGGACAGGTTCTTGAGGAACCTGGGAGGAGGCCGTAAGGCTTGTGAACCTCAGGGTCTGATATTTGCTGTTTTGAAGATATTTGATTCTATTAGCTTCAACAAAACAACACAATTTGTTTTTAATGTAGTTTTGGATTTGCTGTGAAATGATGGCAGTCAGATAACATCGCATGTATCCCAAATTCATGAAGGCTGATTCTTTTGTGAGATAATGTTTCATGGGTCAGCTTCCAGTTTAAAATTACCTTCATTAAAAAAAATAACAAGCACATGTCGTATCTGGAGAGCAGACACATACTCTTACATTTCACTGGAATGCAATTTAATCAGGCACAGTGCCTTTTGATTTTTCTCCCTCACACATCTTCTTTAGTTCAATGGCACCTTATTTTTGGTGTCTGAGCTGCAAACAGAAATGATTTTTCTTTGTCGTTTCATTTTTATAACCCAGGGAAACAGAAAACCGTGGATTACTTATTAAAAGTACTTAATCGCTTTGTTCATTTTGAAACTTACAAATCGCTAAAATGCTTCCGTTACATTTATTCGACAAGACCTGTTACCGGTACCAATCCAAAAAAAGTTTTACAATTCAACTGGACAAACCTTAAAAGCTCCAGTTGTTTTGTTGTTTAATCTTTTTTGGGTTTGCCATATCCTGGATGGCTGTGAATCCAGACAAGCATGTTAGGGGTACCAATACTCATTTGGACCAATGGATTTTAAACATTTACCGCATACCGAATAAGTGTACAGAAATGAAAGGTTAGAAATTTCAGTGCAAGATTGTGTTTGTTCAATAAAGGGATACTTTAGCACGTTCAACACTCATAACCAATGGTGTCAAAATTTGTAGATTTAATTACCAGCTTTTTAAGTCTGTAAGGCCACCAATTTAAAGTCAGGTCTACAAGGACTGAATAAGGCAAAGTAGGAACAACTTTTATTATACTGTACATCTATGTCTTGTCACGATCTCCAGGTCTTTGATTATTTTAGGTTCCTGGGGATCGTGCAATTCTGTTTGTGTTTTTGCACATTTTTACTATTGTTTGTCAGTCTGATTTGGTTCTTTCCCATCCTCAGTTTACATTCTGCTCTTTATTATTTAGTTGGTTAGCCTTGTTCCAGATAGATGCTTATTTTCCTGCCTGGTCAGTTAGTGAGTTTATTTTGTCATAATCTGTTTATTCACCATGGTTTGGTTAGGTTCTGTTTTCCACTGTTTTCTGTCTGTAGGATGGTCCAACGACAAACAGATCCACATATCTTTACTAGCAAGTTAGAAGTTTGCAAAAAATCTAAAGCATATTCTGACAGAGCAAGACAATAAGAAAAAAGGGGCTGCACGTCATTAGGACAAGTTGCGATAATATTAGTCATTTTTGCAATGTTGACATAGCGTTCGATAAATACAGAAAAAAATCAAGTGTTAATATCTTTCTGCTTTAGATCATAGCAAACCAAGACCCCAGATAAGTAGTCTGTCCAGCTACTAAAAAATAAAATACATTTATCATTTCCATCATAAACAGAAGTAAACACGGCAATCAGAATATTGTGATCAGATTAAGCTCAATCGGAGTGAAATTGTAATCTGAATGAGAGGGGTGGTTTATGCTGATGACAATTTGATCACCATGCATGTAAAATCACTAAACTAAACCGAACTAAAAATAGTTCTGGCCAATCACGTTGCAGTTGTTGTGCCATGAAGCAATGAGGAAAAATCAAAATGGGTTGTAGCGAAGGAATTTCAGACTGTTGCATCCACCAGGATCTGCCCCCTCAGTTGGGTGCCATCAGTGCTATAAAGCTTTGCTCCCACAGACAATCGTTCTCAGTACTGTTGCTCCTGGAGCGACAAAGGGGGGATTTCTCTCCCTCCAGAGGACCTGACTGGGCTTGGAGAACTGCAGGCTGGATCGAAGCTAAGTCTGCAGTCTAACTTCTGCATAACCAGACACCGGAGTAACATATCTGTCTATGCCGAATCCAGCCCTGTTTTTCTCAGCTGTTGCAGGAAACTGACTCCAGACAGCCCGGAGCGGCCTCCGCCTGCAGCTGGCACAGGACCCATTTTTCCAAGATGAGAGCAAAAACTGAGCTGAAGTCGCCCACTGCAGGGCTGAGTTTCACATGCCGGAGACGCGGAGATGCTTGCTCTAACACCTACGTTCGACTAGCCGCATGCCCGCTGCTTTCCCGTGGAGTAATTCAACTGCTTCCAACTGGATGCCCAAAGTGAACTGAACTGACTCAGAGGCACCGACAGGTTTGGCAGAGAAATAAACAGGGAAAGTTAAATGGTTTATTTAGGTTTACTCAATGCGTTTTCACTGTGTTTTTGAAACACCCGGAGCTTACAGGATAGCTCCCGCTAGCTTCTTCGAACCATGCCATTGCTGATGTAATTCAAGTGTGT
This sequence comes from Fundulus diaphanus, assembly GCA_037039145.1. Lineage (NCBI taxonomy): Eukaryota > Metazoa > Chordata > Actinopteri > Cyprinodontiformes > Fundulidae > Fundulus > Fundulus diaphanus. The sequence goes on from CM073140.1 coordinate 13,478,981, forward strand.
TTTTACAGTTATAACAAACGTTATCTCCACAAGGGTTTTATACATTGATGGGATATTGATGTTTGTGTTTTCTGGTCCGCTCATTATGATCAGAATAAAGCCGAAGTGTTTTAAAATGAGCAACGAATGTCCGCTAGCCTAATGCTATTAGCTTCCGGATAGCTTCTGCTCTTCCCGGATACGCGAATACGGTTCGTTTCAAAGATAAGGTTTGTTTCGTTTCGCTCCACCATCGTTCGATATTAATATGGAACATTAATGTTGATTTTAAAGGTGTTTTTGTATAGCTTTAGGATTTTAGCGACCGATCGCTACAGCGACCCCTAGCCTCCCGGAGGTATAATCGCGTTAATAAAACCAAGCATCCCTAAAGATAATGATTTTACTGAGAAAATCATTCTTTAAAATTGTCAGGATTTGTTTATTGATGAACTCAGAACACACACAGGACAAAAGTTTGAGAGGTTTATTGAAGGGTAGATGACTGATGGAAGATGTAACCAGAGGTGCAGGAATACAGCGGCTCAGGGGTGCAGGTGAAGGCAGGGGCTGACGGCCAGGAGAGAGAGTCCTATGAAGCTGGATGGTGTGGCACAGAGCAGAGCTTTCTCAGAGCGGCTAGTCAGGTTAGTAGCTCTCTGGAGACACCAGGACACAGAACAGAGCTTCTCCAGGGACAATAGCAGGGTACAAAGTCTTTCAAAGCAACAGGCAGGACTAACCTTAAACGAGAGAACAGAAAACAGATCTTCCAAGACGAAAACGAGGACTGGCATGGAGTGGTGGATAGCAGAAGACGGACCAGCACTAAAGTGAGGCAGAGGGAGGTTTAAATAGGAAGACTAACAGGTGACATGCATCTGACTGAATAATTACTAACAGGTGTGACTGACTGCAAGGAGAGTGAAGTGAAGGCTGGGTGGAAGGGAAGGCTGAAGTGAGGGGAAGGAGAAACCAAAAACAACAAATAAAGTTAAACCCTAACTAAAACTAAAACAAGGTGGAAAAACCGAAAACCAATGGCAACAAAAGCCGAATCAAAACTAAACCATGACATTACCCCCCCCCCCCTCAAGGCCGGTCTCCGGACGGCCTAACAAACTAAACAACAACCAACCTAGGGTGGGTGGAGGGTGGTACGGATGGCGGGCTAGGGTCAAACCAAACAGACCAAAGCAGGGTGGGTGGAGGGTGGCACGGATGGTGGGCCAAAATCAAAAAAAAAAAAAAAAACTACCCACTCAGGGCGATCTGAAACAAAAGGAAAAACAAAAGCGGACTAAAAGGGGTCTCTAACAACCCCTGGTAGGCAAAACAAGAACATCTAGCAGATGCTGAAAAGCAAACATCGCCACAAGGGAAGTCAGGCGAACATTGCCACAAGGCAAAACGGGCAAGGCCAGACATACTAACGCCAGAGGGAGGAACGGGCGCATGACAGCGCCAAAGGGAAGGAACGGGCGCACGACAGCGCCAAAGGGAAGGAACGGGCGCACGACAGCGCCAAAGGGAAGGAACGGGCGCACGACAGCGCCAAAGGGAAGGAACGGGCGCACGACAGCGCCAAAGGGAAGGAACGGGCGTACGACAGCGCCAAAGGGAAGGAACGGGCGCACGACAGCGCCAAAGGGAAGGAACGGGCGCACGACAGCGCCAAAGGGAAGGAACGGGCGTACTTAACGCCAAAGGGAAGGAACGGGCGTACTTAACGCCAAAGGGAAGGAACGGGCGTACTTAACGCCAAAGGGAAGGAACGGGCGCACGACAGCGCCAAAGGGAAGGAACGGGCGCACGACGGCGCCAAAGGGAAGGAACGGGCGCACGACAGCGCCAAAGGGAAGGAACGGGCGCACGACAGCGCCACAGGGAAGGAACGGGCGCACGACAGCGCCAAAGGGAAGGAACGGGCGCACGACAGCGCCAAAGGGAAGGAACGGGCGCACGACAGCGCCAAAGGGAAGGACAGGCGTACGACAACGCCAGAGGGAAGAACAGGCGTACGACAACGCCAGAGGGAACCCGCCGGGACGTGCAGGAAACGCCGGGGCTTGGGGAAGAGAACGCCGGGGCGTGAGGGAAACGCCGGGGCGTGAGGGAAACGCCGGGGCACAAGGGAAGCGGGAACATCTAAAACACCAGAGAACAAGAACGGAGGGCGTACTAACACGCCGGGGAACCCAGAATCGGAGGGCGTACTAACACGCCGGGGAACCCAGAATCAGAGGGCGTCCTAACACGCCGGGGAACCCAGAATCAGAGGGCGTCCTAACACGCCGGGGAACCGAGAATCAGAGGGCGTCCTAACACGCCGGGGAACCGAGAATCAGAGGGCGTCCTAACACGCCGGGGAACCGAGAATCAGAGGGCGTCCTAACACGCCGGGGAACCGAGAATCAGAGGGCGTCCTAACACGCCGGGGAACCGAGAAACAGAGGGCGTCCTAACACGCCGGGGAACCAAGAAACCCAAGACAGAAGGCGTTCTAACACGCCAGAGGGCAAAATAAATCCAAAATACTAGGGAATGGAGGGCGTCCCAACACGCCAGGGGACTAAGGAACTAGGAAGCCAAAATAAAAACCAAGGAAGCTCGAACCAGACAAAGTAAGGAGCGTAAAGCTCAAAACCAGGGATAAGAAGCCTAAGGAGCGCTAGGAACTAAAGGTTTTAACAAATAAGGGTTAAACCAATAACTGGAAAACAAGGCATGAACTAAATTATAAAGCCAAACTAGAAAACTGGGTTAGGGATAACACAAAGAAAAACTAAGCAAAAACTAGGAAATAAAACTAAAAACTAGGAAAGGAACAAACACTAAAGAAAAATTATAAAACTAATGCAATACCAGAAAATCAAAACAAAGAAACTAGGGGCCGAAACGGTAAAGTAATGTAAAAACTAGATAGCTAAAGCTAAAGTAACACAAACAGAAACTGGAAGACTAAGGCAAAAAACAAACAAACAAGGATACTAAAGCAAACCCGTAACTAAAGACAGGTCTAGAATACTAAACAGTGCTAGAAAAAACAAAGCAAAGCAAAAACTAAGAACTCTGAGACAACAAGGAAATCTCCGAAATAACTCTCATACTAATGAATGCTAAATAAATCAACACTAAGGCCGAGCTCTAACTAAAACAACAAACAAGCACTGGCCTTAAGGGCGCAGGCAAAGACGGCTGCTAAGCCGCAAAGTGTCCTCGTGGAGGTCGTCCTGGACGAGGCAGGCGGCGGAGCAGCATCGCCCGACTAAACCCTCGAGGAGGGCGGCCCCGACGAGGCAAAGACGAGCGGCCCGGAGTCCGCAGTCCGCGGCTCCGGCCGGACAGAAAAGTCAAAAGCGGGCGCCGTGGTGGACGGCCCCGACGAGGGAAAGACGAGCGGCCCGGAGTCCACAGTCTGCGGCTCCGGCCGGACAGGAAAGTCAGAGGCGGGCGCCGTTGTGGACGGCCCCGACGAAGCAAAGTTGAGCGGCCCGGAGTCCGCAGTCTTTGGCTCCGGCCGAACAGGAAAGTCTGGCGCGGGCGTCGCGGGGGACGGCCCCGACGAGGCAAAGTCGAGCGGCCCTGAGTCCGCAGTCTGCGGCTCCGGCCGAACAGGAAAGTCTGGTGCGGGCGTCGTGGAGGACGACCCCGGCACGACGAACCAGAAATAGGAGTAGCATCAACTAAGGCCTCATCCTGAGGCGAAACTACTCCCTCGGAGGCCTCATCCTGAGGCGAAACTACTCCCTCGGAGGCCTCATCCTGAGGCGAAACTACTCCCTCGGAGGCCTCATCCTGAGGCGAAACTACTCCCTCGGAGGCCTCATCCTGAGGCGAAACTACTCCCTCGGAGGCCTCATCCTGGGGCGAAACTACTCCCTCGGAGGCCTCATCCTGGGGCGAAACTACTCCCTCGGAGGCCTCGGCCTGGGGCGAAACTACTCCCTCGGAGACCTCGGCCTGAGGCAGGGCGGCTTCCTCGGAGGCCTCGGGCTGAGGCAGGGCGGCTTCCTCGGAGGCCTCGGGCTGAGGCAGGGCGGCTACCTCGGAGGCCTCGGGCTGAGGCAGGGCGGCTTCCTCGGAGGCCTCGGGCTGAGGCAGGGCGGCTTCCTCGGAGGCCTCGGGCTGATCTGTGTCGGCCGGCGGAGCGGAGCTTTCAGCGGCCGGCAGAGCGAAGCCTTCAGAGGCCGGCAGAGCGGAGCTTACGGTGGCCGGCAGAGCGGAGCTTACGGTGGCCGGCAGAGCGGAGCTTACGGTGGCCGGCAGAGCGGAGCCTACGTCGGCCGGCAGAGCGGAGCTTTCAGCGGCCGGCAGAGCGAAGCCTTCAGAGGCCGGCAGAGCGGAGCCTACGGTGGCCGGCAGAGCGGAGTCTTCGGGTGGAGGCGGAACCATCTCTTCGGCTACCTCGGACGCTGCCGGGCTACAGGCTTCAGAGGGCGGGTCCTCCTGAACCCCCTCACGGGACCTGAGCGGAAGCGAGTCTTCGGAGGCCTTAAAGCGTCGGAGTGCCCGGCGTCCTAGCCGGGAGGAGCCAGACGGGGGTACAGAGGCTGTCAGAGGGGTGGCTGCAGGCCCACGGGGAAGAAGGTCGTCCCGGTCACCGTAATAGAAGCTCCACAGCTGGTCCTCCTCGACATGTGGGGCTCTGATGGATGGAACATTGAGCTTTACTCGGGGAGCCAGCTGCGAGTCATAGAGGTGGTGACATAGGCGATGAAGGGATCTGCGGCTTCTCTTCTCGTGCCCTGGGGTAGCGGCAACAACGCCCACGTAGAACACCTGGGGAGTGGAGTCGGCCTTGATCGGCGGCGCAGGGTCCTGGGCAGAAGCCATCCTGGCGTACCTCTCTCTCCTCAGGCGTTCGCACATGTCCAGGTATGCACGGATCTCCGGGGTGTCAGCCCCTGCAGGTAAGTTCCATGTGGTGTCTGAGTTCATCCTTTTGGCTGGTCCGTACTGTCAGGATTTGTTTATTGATGAACTCAGGACACACACAGGACAAAAGTTTGAGAGGTTTATTGAAGGGTAGATGACTGATGGAAGATGTAACCAGAGGTGCAGGAATACAGCGGCTCAGGGGTGCAGGTGAAGGCAGGGGCTGACGGCCAGGAGAGAGAGTCCTATGAAGCTGGATGGTGTGGCACAGAGCAGAGCTTTCTCAGAGCGGCTAGTCAGGTTAGTAGCTCTCTGGAGACACCAGGACACAGAACAGAGCTTCTCCAGGGACAATAGCAGGGTACAAAGTCTTTCAAAGCAACAGGCAGGACTAACCTTAAACGAGAGAACAGAAAACAGATCTTCCAAGACGAAAACGAGGACTGGCATGGAGTGGTGGATAGCAGAAGACGGACCAGCACTAAAGTGAGGCAGAGGGAGGTTTAAATAGGAAGACTAACAGGTGACATGCATCTGACTGAATAATTACTAACAGGTGTGACTGACTGCAAGGAGAGTGAAGTGAAGGCTGGGTGGAAGGGAAGGCTGAAGTGAGGGGAAGGAGAAACCAAAAACAACAAATAAAGTTAAACCCTAACTAAAACTAAAACAAGGTGGAAAAACCGAAAACCAATGGCAACAAAAGCCGAATCAAAACTAAACCATGACAAAAATGTTATCTCGTCAAATAATGTTTTGTTTAATTCAGGATTTTCATTATGAATGCGTTGAAACACATATCAAATGTAGTTCTGAATTAGTTAAGCTAATTTAACCATTCCATGTTCTTTAGGGTGAACTGTGGTTCTTTAACTTAGATATGCAGTGAACCAGGATTCACTAATTATTCTGATGATGATAATCAACCATTCTATATTTATCTTTTGTTTCTTTTGTGTGTACATAGTTCCTTAGCTTCTTTTTATCTTAATTTTGCTTAGTAGTTCTAGTTAAGTTTCACTAGCCTCATAAGAGGATTTGTTGAAAGTGTTAATTCAGATAAACAGTATAGTGATGTTCTCTTGATGTGCATTTTATTTCTGTTAATAAATTCTTGAACTTGAAGAGAACTTGTCACTCATTTACTCTATATGTGTGCGGAGTTTGCTGTTAAAAGAACGCCAGTGCTCTAATCATCCCTTTCAACTATTGTCCTGATATCAGCTCTTGGGCTGATATTCACCGGACAATACCTAACAGACAGAGAGTTATTTATTAAACATTAAATAACTTTAAACAGTGTGCAATAGCACAACACAGTTTTGTGGTTTAAGGTGTGACATATCGACGTGATGAAAGCAAGAGCGGCTGAGCCCACAGCTGAATCAAAATAAACATGGCAGCGCAGGAGGACGCATGAGTAGCTTCTCCTATCACATCTGTTTTGTCAAAATCCCCAATTTCTTCTTTGACAGAAGAACCACCCACCAGGACAACACCTCCACCCCCCAACCCACCCACCAAGCCTCCTGGCTTTCCCAAAAAAAAAAAAAATAAATAAATAAAAGGGGGGACCCCCCTAGCCAGCCCCTGCACCCCGCAGGACGCAACCCACCGCCCCCCATTCCACTAAGTGATGGTGCTCATCAAAGGAGCCCAGAGAGATCGATCAGATGTGGATGCAGATGCTGTCTCAAGATTAATATGATCCAACAAAAGATCTCTATACTGATTGATACTGAGATTTTCCTTACTTTTCCAATTCATGAGGATAGTTTTCTTTGCGATACATAACGCAGTGAAAGAGCAATTAATTGGCAGTACCGTAGATTTAGACCAGTTTATAGAGTAATCTGAAACTTTTGAGAAAGATTCTAGTAATCTAATTACTTGAGAGAGGGAAGAGTTTGAGTGCTGGAGATAGAGTAATACATCATCAGCATAAAGACTAATCTTATGCTCTATTTTCATGCATTTTATACCTTTGACAACATTAGTTTGTCTAGTTGTTGCTGCTACAGGTTTGATAAAAACGGCAAAAAGTGAGGGGGAAAGCGGGCATCCTTGCCTAGTGCCCCTCTGGAGACAAAAGCTGGAAGATGTTTGATTATTTGTCCTGACACAGGCTGTAGGAAAGCTGTACAAAATTTTTAACCAATTTATAAAAAAATTGCCAAAACCAAATTTATGTAGAGTAGCGAATAAAAAATTCCAATTTACTCTATCAAATGCTTTTTCTGCATCTAAAGAAAATATATTAGTTTTAATATTTTTACTGTAGGAATAATCTATTAAATTAAGTAATCTGCGTGTGTTTGTGGATGACTGTCTTCCTCTGATGAAACCAGTTTGATCAGGGTGGATTATGAAAGGAGTGACTTTATCTAATCGTTTTGCAAAAGCTTTACAGATTATTTTAATATCCATGTTAATTAAGGATATGGGACGATAGCTGGTGGGAAACATAGGATCTTTGCCTGGCTTAAGCAGAAGACTGATGGTGGCAGAGTTCATATTAGCTGGAAATCTGCCATTTACCTGAATTTCCTGCAACATTTTGTGGAACGTTGGTGCCAGAATTTTCCAGAACTCTTTATAAAACTCAGTAGGGAATCCATCTGGACCTGGAGCCTTTTTATTAGGCATGCTTTTTAGAGCTTCCTGAACTTCAACTGTTGTCAGCGGTGAGTCCAGTGTCGTTCTTTGGCTATCTGATAATTTAGGAAGTGTAATTTTATCCAGAAATTGCTTGATGTCATTATCTGATGGATTTATCTGTGATGTGTAAAAAGATTTGTAGAAATCTCGGAAGGTGTTGTTTATACATTCCGGATCATGTAATGTATTACCAGTTGAGTCTGTAACTGCAAATATAGTCGTTTTCTCTTTATTTTTAGCTGATTAGCTAGGAAGCTTCCTGACTTATTGCCATGTTAAAAAAAATTTATTCGAAGTCTTTGTATTAGAAATTTATTTTGCTTTTCAATATAATGGTTTAATTCTAATTTTACTTTACGGATTTTACCCAACTTTTCCTCTTCTTGAGTCTGTGTCCTTGGGCAAGACACTTCACCCGAATTGCCTGCTGGCGGTGGTCAGAGGCCCGGTGGTGCAGATGTATGGCAGCCTCACCTCTGTCAGTCCTCTTCACTCATGAAAATATAATTTTACACTTAATCACGCGGTTTCCTGACTATTGTCTGCACTCTGGTCCAACGCCTACTCCTCAAGTCATGACAGCAACACTTATTGCGCTTCGGTCGATTCTTTGCAATGTGCATATTGCAATCCATTCTACTGACAATAAATCTGTGATATATTGTGTTTTTCCTACCACTTATCTTTCCATTAATATTCCAGAATACAGCTTGATATGAGCAGCCGGCTCCTGCCTCTCTCCACCTTACTACCTCTCTTTTTATGTTTCTGTCTGCTGCTATCCTGTATCTTTATATATTGTTATATTTTTAAGGATACCTGCCTCGCTTCCTTCCTACTTCTTGGTTGAAAGAATCAGCAGAGTTTAGAATAATTTTGAGAGTAAATGTATACAGTATATGTATATATATGTACAAGTGTGTGTGTGTGTGTGTACATAAGTATGTATGCATGTCCACAGTTCATGTGTTTACATATACCTGAACAAAGCAGTTGCAGCTTTGACCGCCTGTGCAGCTACTAGCAGGCAGGAGGAGGAGACACCAGCTTTCACAGCCTCTGATACCGCCACAAACCCAGATCCACTGGGGAACAGATGTATGCTTGGTGGCTGTCTGTTCACACACACACACAAACACACAAAATACGCAAGACCATCATCTCAGCTTTAAATATAAAAAATGTCTTACCAACTAAATGTAATTAGAGGTAACAATGTCATTTTAACAGCTCAGCAGCTATGGTACTGTATTTTCTTTAATACAGAATAATAACGGCAAATCAAAATACTTTTGTTGGTATTTTTCACAGCCTAAGGAAAGACGTTTTGTCTTCCTTGTGTGTTGCTCAAAGGCTTGTGGACATCAGCAGCATTCTTCTACATCACTGTAGCCCATGTATTTATGTGAACGGTGTTTTCTTTGCTTAAGGTTACGCAGAGTACACACAAAAAATAGATGGCATTGACCTCTTACCGTTAAAAATATCTCCAAGGTTTGCCTTTAGGATAAACAACCAAAACAACAGCTGTGGACAGGGTCGATGTTGCCACAATACTTGTTGCTTAGAACATCCTAAATAACACAGACATGCACAATGGCATGTGCACAAAAACTTCACAACGTTCTGCTAAACTCTCAAAGTCCTAAACAAACAAAACGCCTAAGGTCATCAAAATGTACAACCATGACATGTTAGTGGCAAACTCTGGTAAAAACCTCCAATTATACACACACATACACCCACACACAACCTCGTCCACCCACATACACACTCATTTTGGCTTGTTCAGCACTTCAGTGATTAATCGTGGCTCTTAAAGGACACATTTCGCTGTTAGATTATTAAATCTTTTATCCCTGCTATCATCACCATGTGACCAGTGGCATTCTATTAAAATTATGTCAACCTTGCAAAAATAGGACAGTGTTTTATTAGCTTGTCATACATTTTCATCATGGAGACACCAGAGAGTTAATTTAAATCCAATTAAACCCCCCGGTGCACCGTACTTAACATATTTTACAAGAAGTCACTTCTCTCTGCCAGTGGAGCTGGAGTTATAGTTTAAGGTCAGTTTTTTGGCAAGTAATCTAACTGTAATTCACATTCACTGTCAAAAGTGAAAAATCTAATTAAGTCTGTAATAAATCACTATAACTGTAACATTATGTAAAGACTATGTCAATGATCTGCAAAACACTGGAAAGTCACTAAATTAAAGTAAACGGCTGTTTTTATTTAACAGACCAATTAACATAAAGGACAAGACATAGTCTTTTATGCAAATGTCAACCTAGGGTGGAAATTAGTTCATGCCATTGGCCAAATGCAGGTAAAATCACAAAGAGGCCGGTAAAGCTCATCAGCCCAGAAGCTACAGTGGTGAGTTTGGAAATTTAACAGGAGAGCATAAAATAGGACAACAATGCAGCTGAACCGCCGCCAGTCTTTATGAAAGCGCTATTATCAGTGGAAGAGGAAGTGATCAGTAATCTGGCGTTTACATGCCTTGTGTTAAACGGGTGGCAAAAACCACCAAACTTTCTCAAGAGGAGATAAACTAAAGCTAAACGGCTGTTTGTTTTTATTTTGTTATTTTTAATTCATTTTTTTAGTGAGAAGTGACGTCTCTCGCCCCCTTTAATAACAGATGATTGCTGGTACTTAATTTTTATATACTGGCCCTGATGTTAAAAAATAAAAATAAAAAAATGGCATCCAGCTTATAAATAAAACAGGAACGTCTTATGTCACCTGGCCACAACTCAAAGGAAATACAATGTATCGGGCAATAGCCAGAAAATAATGTACATATAAATCAACTTATTTTGCATCTTCATGATGATTTCCATAGAATAAGATAAGAAATCTTTTGCATGACAGTGGCAAAAAAGCATAGACAGGGTTGCACACTAAATCAGTAATGAGAAAACAAGTTAATCTAATCTAAAGTTAGCTCTAAAGCAACAGAGAATTAACTTATTAGAAAGGTTAAATAAAAGTAGTAATAAAGCCAGAATAAATATACAATTATTGACAATATGGCATATTCGGGTAAAAAAATTAAATATTCAAGTTAAACAGAGGAAGGACAGCTGCTGATTTACACAATGAAAATATGCAATATGCAAGACTGTACATGCGACATCTCAGAGTAGATGAGGCGTGTGCAAGTGTACCTTATCATCTGAGAAACTGTGTAAATGATTAATGATCAGATCAAAACACGTTTTGAGTCTGTTGTGAGCAGCAGATATTATAAAGTCTCACAGCAGCTGGGATGAAGGACCTGCGGAAAAGCTCCTTAGAGCATCTGGGAAGCAGCAGTCTGTCACTGAAAGAGCTCTCCAGCTCTGCAACAACTCCATGCATGGGGTGGGACACATTGTTCATCAATTATGTTCTTTTTCTTACAGTCCTTATGTCTCCCACCACCTGCACTGGGTCCAAGGGGCCATTCCAAGAGAGAGCTGGCCTTCCTAATGAGCTTTTCCAGCTGCTTCCTCTAAGCTACAGATAAGATGCTGCTCCAACAAACCAGAACATGCAAGATGGCTGATGCCACCAGAGTCAATGAAGGTCCTCTGGAGTGCCTCCTGCACTCCAAAAGACCTCAGCCTGGATCAGCCTCTCAGGGGTCTTCATCAGGTTTGATGTTAGTGCCTGCAGCTGTCGAGGTCTTTGGGGTTTTGCCCAGCTAAACACAGTTTGTTTTACCCAGCATTATTTTGGGCTTGATACTTAAAGGCAGACGTATATTAGAGCAGATAAAAAAGAAATCTTACACAGAATGTGCCTTACCCTATTTGTTTTGATTTTGTCTCCAAGTAGATACTTTTATTGTGCGTGCGTCTCTTAACACAACTCTTAAGAGCGTCTTTGAAAATGTTTCTTTGGTTGATTTAATTGACAAAAATGCAAATACAGTAATTGTATCTTACTATTATTAGTAGAATGCCTTTGGACTGATAACAGAAGACCTATTTTTGAATCATTTAGATATAAAACACAACTAATTCAATGGATAAAAAAGTGCTGATTCAAAATGTAGAATTGCTTAGATAGCGGTTTTAAAATGTATTTTTTGGCACCAGTTGCTTTTCTCAATATTAAATATTAATCTGACAATAAGTTAAAGGCGCACCTGTTAAGTACTTCAGTGAGGAGCAGAAAACCTTGCTTTGGGACTTCCAGATTGGCCAGCTGCACAGCCTCCTTAAGACTGCGCACCAGGGAGTCCATACCTAGCACACAAACACAAACCACACACGCAAACGGATGAACATTACAAATAAGCAGCCACAAGCACTCGATTCACTTTGCTCAAGTGTTCTGACATCCTGCATGTTGTACATCAAGTACAGCAGCTTCCCACATTAAAATATATGAAAATCCCTTAAATACAGACAAATTGATGCACACAGACAGCAACCCTCGTTTTCACTCATTTTATACAGCGGCAATGATCCGTGTTTCCAATTTACCTCCATGTAGACATAGCTGTGATCAGCTCGTTTTTTATGATGATCAGGCAACAGATTCCAATCTCAACATTATATTGAAGAAGGAATCAGCAGATATTGGGTATACTGCCATATTTACCCTGCACTGACATTAATTTTCAGTCAGACTCTTAAGGACTGTTGTTCAAAAGCGTCTGAGTGAGAGGCGTATCAAACGCATGGCAGACACATTTCTTCCACCATAACTCTTAGTGCCAGAATGAAGACGTTTAAACATTAAAGTCGCTGTTCAAAGAACACAACTGAGACTAAAAAGGGTATCGTGGTGAGAAAGCTGCATTTCATGATGCATCCTTGAACGGCATCAGTATGTGGTATATAGGCTGCACTGTTGCAGATATAGATGCTCTAAGCAGTCCGTATAGCATATTACTGACTGTCTCTTGCTATCTTACTATAACACAACATTACAAGAGCAAAAAAAAACCATAATTATTATTTTTTATTTTATATATATTTTTTGTGTCCTGTCTGGCAATGTGGCAATACGAATTGTTGTCTTAATTCCAGAAAGAGCCCAACAGATTTTATTCTCACAAGTGGAGCATTATCGCTTTCGCCATAGTGCTCTGCTTGATTTATATATGTAAATAGTCTTATTATGTAGGGAATAATTCATGTTATGTGGACACTACATTGAAAAAGTAGAAGAGGAGAGAGAAATGAGGAGAAAAAAAAGGGAGAAAAGGTGAAAGAAACAGGAGACAGAAGAGAGATCGACAAAACTTCATCAGTGCAAAGAGAGATGCAAAAAGAACAGCACAACCAATAGAACTACAGATTCAATACAGCAACACCTTGATACCATCACTGAAGTATACACAGTATTAATCAATACGAAATGTATAAAGTGGTAGCTGAAGATAAAAACTGATGAGTATGTATGTAGCCGGATCCAAGCACCTGAAGGTGTTTGTGTGCTTGTGTGTTTAAGGTTTATCCTTGTGGAAAAAGCTCAATAGTGGTTGTGAACAGCCAAAGACCGGTCATGGGCCCCAGGGACCCGAGGGCCCAGGGGCGCCCTGCCCCACGGCGGGGGCCCCGACTGAGCCCCGGGGGGCCAGACCCCGCGAAGCAGCAACCAGGAGTGAGCCGGCACCCGCCCGGGCACCCATCCCCAGACACCGAATACCACCAATGCACCAGCGGGCCAATGCGCCTGCCAGCGGAGGTGGGCAGGACGGGGGGGATGGGCTCCGCACTAAGCGGAGACTTGAGATTTCCTTGGGAGAGGGAGCAGTTCAAACCCAACCTGACAAATGGACAAAAGAAAAACAAAAAACGCACAATCTCAATCACTCACTCCCACCCAAGTGTCCCCACACACAATACACAAACACTCAAAAAAAAAAAAAAAAGGGGGGGGGGGGGGGGTGACGCAAAACACACCTTTGCATTCATCACACACATCCCCTATTCCCAGGTCTAGGTGCCGGCACCCCAAAGCACTTCTCACTCTGACCATTGCAACTTTTGCCTTCTGGAAGACACTAGAGGCCAAAGCAAGAATTACCAACGTAAGTGTTTCCTTTCCCACAGGTATCATAACATTAAATAAACACAATAGTATCAAGTATTATGTACACATTTTGTAATATGGTGTTCTTAAAATGACTATGTTATACATTACCATATTTATTGTGAGTTTTCAGCAATGCAACAGTACAGTTCAGTTGTCCAATTGACAACTGAACTTTACTGTTTTATGTAGTGGCAATGCTCTTTCTACTGTATTTTCCCTTGATGCGCACATACCAAGCAAAATACACACACACAAACACATACATTGTCATGATTCTGAGTGTTTGTGTTTTGATTTTGTCGTCTTTCCTGGATAATGCTTTCTTTAGTCATTTTCCCATTAGAGTTTGTTTTTGTTATAGGTTCTGTCTTGTTTATTTGGCAGGATGTCCTCCTGTGTTCCTCCCTGTCAGCCCCGGCTCAGTACTGTCTCTCTCTCCCTCAGCTCTTTACCTTCACTGATCTTAGCTGCTCCCAATTGACGTGACGTTTCCTGTCAATCAACCAGCTCGTTGGTAACTGACCAATCAGCGAACGGAATTTGTCCCCTTAGGTGCCAGAGTTGGACCCCCGACAACTCTGCCGGATCCACTGGGATTTATGCAAACGCATTACAGTCAGAGGGACTTCTTTAAAAAACATTGGTAAAATGATTGAACGTTGTCGGTGAAGAAAGCTCAATTCAAACACGTGTCTTTCCTTTCCCGAAACCTAAAAGGAGTCTAGAAAAACGCAAAACATGGATAAAGGCAGGCGGTCGAGCTGAGCAGCTGAACACAAGAGTGACCGATGGGGAAATACTGCATGTTGGTCTGTACAAAGGTGCCTCAATTTGTGTTCATAATTACGTTGTTATTGGTTAAATTAATGCTTAACGCTAGTTGTGCTGCATTTTGTGTTTCGGATATTTGTATCTTGCAACTTCTGGTTGGATAAGCTGAGTCTTTGTCCGTGCCATTGATAGCTCAATGGCAGCATGAAAAACATCTAGAGCTAGTAGTAGTAGTTAGTAATATGTATTTAAACTTGAGCTTTAACATAGATTTGTCCATGTTCACCTTGAAATAACTTCACTGACTTGATGTAAACCGGTTTGAACATTTTTCCCTCCATCTTTTTTGCCTTAATGTTGGTAGATAAGACAAAAATGCCGCTGGTTACGCGATGACCTTCAGTGTCACCGCCATAACAACGTAGAGCCAGGCGAAAATTCAACAACGTATATCGATCGGTAGACGTGTAGTGCGATAAAGAAAAAAAGGGTAAAGTTCAATAGAAGAACAGTTTTCCTTCCTTTTGCATTCTAGCCTATCATTTAGGTTAATATTACTGTCATTACATCCTCCCAACCAATCACAAACGCAAACCCAGGAACACTCTGTCACCAAGCCCCACCCTCTTCAAAGAGTTCAGAGAGCGCATGTTCATTTTTTCTTTTTTTAAATTTGCAGTTTGGTAAAAAGTTGGTTGAGTAAAGGTTTGAGTTTGAATTCAATGTTTGTGCGTTCTTTATCTAAAAATAGGTCGCTAGGCAACAGCATAAAATACCCTGGGCTGCATATAAAACGTTTTTTTCATTTTTTTGACAATTCTTGATATCGATCAATATGATTTCTATTTTATCGATTTCTTTTTTCTATATCGTCCAGATCTATTACAGCTTCTTTGTTTGTCGGGGGTTTGAGCAGCCTGGGGTAGACTTGCTCATGGGCGAAGGGATCTTACAGCTGACATCACATCATTTAACTTACACCTGTCTTCTGCCTCACTTCTCCAATCTCCCCATTTGTATTTATGTTTGGTGGCCATTAATTTTTTGCTGGATTGTCCGTTGTTCTATACCTGCTTCATGCCCCTGTTTTCCTGCCTGTATAGGTTTCCTTTTCTTTATCATTAAATCCCCCAGCTCAGCATGCAGCTCCTTAATTCTGTTTGCGCTTCGGTCCATTAATCGCTTCTCATACCTTGACTAAATACTATTAAGAAACATAAAAACCGACCTTGAACATACTTGTGTAAGGTAAGTAAAAGCACTTCAGTATTCTGACCTAGGCTGTAGAAAAATGCCTTCAGGTTACATCAGATTAAACTAAATCATCCTTTAATTCCACAACCTGTGCTTTTGATTGATTATGCAGCAAAAATACAAATATTTAAAACATCTTTACTAAAATTTAAAGGCATTCGAGTACATATATGTTTTCTAAGAGCAAAGTCAGTACAATGCAAGAGTGTATTATAAAGAGTGATGAGAAGGCATGAAGAGCCACAGAGACGGACCATGATGCAGCTCTAACCAGCTAAACACACAATGAAACAAGAGACATACTCAACTGGCTCTATAAACAAGTTTGATCCAGTTGTTTAAAATTTAGTGCCATTATTTTTATTCCCCAGAACATTATTTCATCTTTCAACAAGACAGTTTTTTGAATTGCTTACAACTTGCTTTGAATCCTAAAGAGAGGAACTGCTGAACCTCCAACACCTGTGCCAAGAAGAAAACAGCCAGTGCCTTCCTGGAGAAACAAGTTTGAGACCAGGACACTCAGAACCATAGTTCAAAGACCTAGTCTGGTTTGCTGAGAGCTTTCATTCGGTCAATTCTTCATATTTTTTCCCCAAACTTTTCACGTTAATTCAGGTATTTAGAAAAATCTAATTAAGCACATCAACTGTGAGTTTACCTGTCCAGATAGAGACTTTAATAACGTTAGATCTTTTACTAGGTAATGAAAACCTGAATCCTCCAACTCTTTCATAATTCACTTTAGTCAGATTTCATATTTGTTTGTTTATTGCCTAGATCAGGGGTGTCAAACATACGGCCCGCGGGCCGGTTCCGGCCCGCCGAACAGTTTAGTCCGGCCCGGTGGCTAAATGCATTGTCAAAAAAAAAAAAAAAAAATATTTTTTTTTTTTTTCCAGTGTCCTGTCTGGCAATGTGGCAATAAGAATTGTTGCCTCAATGCCAAAAAGAGCTCATCACATTTGACTTTCACAAGTGGAGCAGTACTGATTTTGCCATAGTGCTCCGCTTGATTTATGAACGTGAATAGTTTTATTATGATTCATGCGGGGAATAGCTCATATGATATGGACACTACAATGGGAAAGTAGGAGATGGAAGGAAGAAAAAAAGAAAAAGTGAAAGAAAGAGGAGATAAAAGGAAGAGAATGATAAAACAATTATTGAAAAAAACATGTACTTCGTTTAATTGAAAATGTGCAGTTCCTATATTGTCCACGAGGGGCGCTGTGCTTTAATCAGCAGATGGTAGCACTGAGCTTCAGATGTGGAAAATTGATTTTAAAAAATTTCTTAATTTTTATCTGTTTGATGTATTTTGTCATGCAGGACAGTGTTTTTAAGTTCCAAAAAATGTGAATAAATTTTTTTCAACATTGTACAATCACTGTGATCAGTTCTTATGCATAGTGCACTTAAGTAAATGTTTAACTGAGTAAAAGTATTGTTGAAATTGCACATAGTTTTCTTAAAAACGCTGAGGTTATTCATAATATATTGTGTAAAAGTGAAATTAATTTAATATAAAAATCAACAAGTCCACTTTTATTAGTTCTATTTAATCTTGCAATGAGTTTACTCGTGTGGCCCTCTTGAGATCAGATTAAGCTGAATGCGGCCCCTAAACCAAAATGAGTTTGACACCCCTGGCCTAGATTAATTAATTATATTAGTGTGATTACTAAAAGCATAATTATTGATGATTTTCACAGCTAGATAAAATGTAACAACTTAAAGGTTAACATCATAATTCTAAGATTAAATATATTTTCATATGGGTAAGGGAGGTTGTCCTGTAATTGGCAGGTTGCTGGTTCGATCCCCTGGTTGAATTGTCTCAGTTGTTGTGTCCTTTGGCAAGACACTTCACCCTGGTGGTGGTCAGAGGGCCCGGTGGCGCTGGTGTATGGCAGCCTTGATTCTGTCAGTCTGCCCCAGGGCAGCTGTGGCTACAATGTAGCTCACCACCATGTGTGAATGGATGTGAATGTGTGCGTGAATGATTGCCTGTAGCGGAAAGCTCTTTGCTACTTAAGGAGGAAATACACCGGGCATGTAACGTAAGCCCAGTGTAAGGCGCGGGTTTCAAAAGTGTCAATTTACACCAGACGCTGCAAAGTACGCACCAAAGCTGCGTGTTTCTGCTCTGAAATGAACTATCACCACATGGAATGAAGGTGTGCCTTGCTTCCATCCGAATACTTTTAATAATAGCTACTAGTTCCTGTTCCGTAACCTAAGGAGCTTTGGACAGCCTTTAAAGGGGAAGTCCGGTCAACAAGGAAAAATCAGGGTATCATTAGCTATAACTAAAACTAATACGTTCGTGGTTATTTAATGAACTTATCTTTAATCAATAAGAAAATAAAAACATAAATTGTCGTCTGAATCACTGTGTATGGGGGCTGACATTACTGCCCATATTTGGGCAGTAAGGGGCGTTTGACATCACATCCTGCGACGTAGAAAAGCGGAAGCGGCGACAGCATTTCTCTCCGCTTTCCATGCAAAGTCAATAGGAGCCGTTCTACACAGCTGCGATCATCAATAATTATTTCGGATTTCCAGAGGACTTCACCGCTGACATTCCCAAGAGCTATTGCTGAAGCAACAATGCCCACGTGCATGGCCATCGGATGTTCCAACACAACTGGTAAAAGTGGAAAAAACATTGCTTATTTCAACTTCCCGATTCATGAGCCACCGGGCTCGGTGCTGGATTGCCAACTTGAAGAGCGGATTTACCATCTAACTTCTGGCCAGAGAGAAAACACGTCATATGCAGTGACCATCTCGAAGAAGAATGTTTTGAACATGACATGAGGGTGAGGATTTTCAGTTAGTTATTTTTTAATTTTTAATTTAGAAGTTACGGGGATGGTTACCGACCAGAGGGGCGGAGGGATACCACATGGTATCCCTCCGCCCCAGCATGTGCTGGAATGCTTTTATATTTTAATACTAATACAATAATGACCACCTGCCCTATTTGCTAGGGGGCAAATATATAACTTAAGTCACTTCAGCGCGATCTCTCCTCCGCTCTGTGTGTGTGTGCGCGCGCTCCGCTGCAACGCCGGCAAAGCCGTGCTGCGCGGAGCGCGCGCACACACACACACACACGCGTGTATATATATACTGTAGGACCCAACTGAGTTTGCAATGGAAATAGGTACGCTGGACTCCGTCAAAAGTCCGGTTTCTGTCAAGAAACTCTTCTAAAACATCCATATCGCTATCAGATGATGATACTCCACGGAACTCTCATCACTGTCACTAAATACTTCATCACTCTCTGCTTCATACAGAGCACCAGTCGTCGCCATCTTGGAAAATAGTGTGCCGTGACAAACAGAGCGTTGAAACTTGCTCAACAGCGGGTCCGCCGAGTGACGTCAAAAAATGGGAGGTGACAGTACTATTCTTGACCAAGATGGATTCCTCCACATAAACATGATTAAATGAGAATTATTCTTAATTAAAAAAACGTATAATTTTTTGCACAGTATGTAGTAGTTTTATATTTAAAGTACTTTCAGCAGTTTGAATTCTGATTTTGACCGGACTTCTCCTTTAACTCAAACGTCATTATAAGACAGAAACGCACATGGATGATGCGAGTTGAATCCAGCCCTATTGCCTTCTGAAAATGAACTACAAAGCGCGCTCTCTTCTCTCCGGACATTTTTGTTGATTTCCGTGAGGCGGCTGTGCTTATACGTCATGTCAAATAAAGGATTGTGGGATACCTTCAGGCTTTTTAGCGCCGATAGGGGACATCTCGGGGTTCATAAGGAAAGCTAGCCACGAGAGGAAGCTTACAGGCTCCTTTTCCTACTTCCTTCCTTACTGACTGCACTATTCGGATAGCACTTATGGCCGCTGACACACTTCTGCTTTGGCTAAAGAGTCCTTGCTCTATAAGGATATTCGGATGGAGCCCAGGTCTCATGTCAGACAGGGATCATTAATGATTTTAAAAATCATGAAAGTTGACTTAAAACTAAGTCAGAAAATTAACTAATTAAATCAATCGCTTATGAGCAACACGTTTGCCCTTTTACTCTGTCTGATCTGTTTAAACTCTCTTATTAACATATTGAAGAAAAACAATGATCAGAAGAAAAGCTCTAATTTGACATTTATATATATATATATGTCTGCGTCCAGTCTGGGTTCTCACCATATACAGAGTGGCATTGGGAGAAGAAAAGTGGTTCTTCAGTCAGTAACAACAAACAACTGTACACAGACCACAGCAACATCTCATTACTGCTGCTGGCCAGTCGGTCAAAAAGAAAACCTAAGAGAGATGGAGACACAAGAGACAAAGTACAGCCAGTTTATTTATTTGGATTTATTTCACTGTACAAGTAGTCACTCTGCATTTCTATCAAACTGTTCTTAACTAGAAACAGAAAAGGAATACATGGGACAAAAAAAGGACACACTACAACAGATTGTGCATATTCTAACTTATCTGGACCCAGGCTTCTCAGTAGGGGGCGCTCGGGCGCCGCCCCCACCATAATTGAAGGAAAAAAGCATAGATACAGTAAACCTAAATTACAAAATGAAAAGTAATTATTAGTGTTATCTGTTCTCTCATAAATCATGTCCGACTTTTGATTTTTCAGTATTTCCGATTCCATTTTGGCCTTTATCAAGGTTATTTTATTTTTGTGTAAATCCCATTTTTAAATGCCGTGGGAATGTGTGTACGTTCTAACACATCTGGTCTCTAATTGTTTACTTAAGGATTCTTCTCAGGGCGCAACTCTACACCCGTACCAAATCAGTGTGTTTTGTCTCATTCTTCATCCAATCAGATGAATTCATAATACCTGTCAATCAAAGTCACACCCCTGGAACCTCAGACGTGTCGGCGTCAATTTTATTTCGACATTTAGAGCCAGAAAAAAACAAGACATGACACAATGGTGCAGTGAAACAACTGACTAGCCTTAAAAGCCAGCAGCAGGCAAGTGACTGGATGAATTTATTTTTAAGTAGTTTATTGTTGTGCTGTAAAACCTAACCTTTTGTGCGCCCCATGGCCACACACACACAATTTCTGTTATCATCAGCCGCAACTGTTTGGACCTATGAATATTTAACATAATTTCTTGAGAGATTATTGCAACATAACTAAACAATTTAAGCTTAAGAATTTAAGAAAAGCTTTCCAAAATGTAATGCTAAAAAAATGCATGAATAAGAAATTAGGACACCCCCACATGCATTTCTATCTAAAATGGTTTAAAACACTTAACATGCTGGAAAGAGTATTACTCAACGTTTTAGAGGAGGTCTGCCACAGCTATACCTCTGACATTTGGTTTTGTTTGAGTGAGACCGAGTACCATGTGGAGATCAAAAGAGCTGCCTGAGGTATACATAAAGAGAAATGGAGCAGCTTATGAGTCTGGTAAGGGGTTTAAATTTGAATTTAAAATTAGCAATTCCACTGTATGGAAAATACACTACAAGGGGAGGGCATGGAAAAACAACTGTATGCGGAGGTTAGGCCATTCAAGCAAATTCATCCCGAGAACAGCAACAAGATTCTGAAGGAAGGAGGTCTCCAAAATAAAAAAAAATCAAATAAAAAATTATCTTCCCTAAAATGTCCCCATGGGACCTACAGCAAGCTTTTGCTGCTGTTTGACTTTGCAACATGACAATGTCCTGAAGTGGTCAAAACACAGATCTCGATCTCACTGAGATGCTGTGGGGTGACTAGAAACAGGCTTTCCTCAGATTTATGTCAGAATGGTAGATGGCAACATATACAACACATCTCACTGAAATTATTTCAACCAAAAAGGCAAACGAGATGCGTGTGCTATTGTTTCCCTCAGAACAGTTTCATTGTTAGCTTTTTTTTTAAATAAATAAGACAAGGTTAATTTTTGTTGTTTACCTGCAATTACATGACTTTCTTTTCCATAAATAAATAAAAACAAGATATGACACTAGCAGTGGCGTATTTAGGCCATTTTTAGGGGTGCTCAAGCACCCCTAAATCTTAGCTCAGCACCCCTAAAAAATTACTGATTCAGAGTATTCCTGCGTGTCGGTTCGGCTCTGCCAGACATGCGTACATGCACAGGTTCGCCCGGAGCGCCTCCGTGTGAAGCGCTTGGCGTTACCACGGTGTCATTTCAACGCTGCTGTGCGCCAGCGGAGGCGGGGCCTGGCGCTCCACGCAGCCAATCACTAACGCGTCTGGCCTTTGATTGACATGGTAGACACCCCCCTTTAACTCCACTCTCATTGGTTGTGCTGCCTTAAATCCCGCCTTCCCTCCTTCTGATTGGTTGTTTTCTATTGCGTGTGTGCGTGCCTGTGCGTGCTTGCTTGGAGCGCGAGATTTAAGTTTTCATTCATACTGGGATACTACGGTTACTAAAATTAATACTAGGCTACGAAACTGGTCCCAGTTAAGAAACTAAATATTATCTGCACTAAAATAGGTGAAAGCTGCTGAGTGCAGTTCTGTAAAGAAGTAGGAGAGAGTTTTGATTTGTGGAACTTGAGAAATGTAAGTAACCAACGTTAGCATCTTAAAATAGCATTTCATTCTGAAGTATAATACATTTTATCAACAAAAACCTAATCTCTTTTATAAAACTAAATATTCAGTGCCAGGCAGGAGTTCTGAAGATTGCTGGAAAGATGGAAAAACAAAGACTGTAGACTATTAAAAAGTCAGATTCTTAGCCACAGCCACAGAAAAGTTGAGTGTCACTTTTACCAATATTTCGTTGCTATTATTGCTTTCATTTATTGTCGACCATTTGAGGCAGTTCAGGCATAAATAGCAGGTGTAATTTATTTTACATAATATGCAATATAAGAACACTAGATGCCACCTAAACAACTATTTTATGTTTAGACTTTTGCTTAGTTATAATAGTATGATTAGGGTTCCACAAAATAATAGTGCTATTTATTTGCCTATTTCTACTTATAGAATTAGGATAAAGAAAAATAAAACAGAGGAACAATATTTACATTGGTTTTATTGTACATAGATTTCCACACTGTCCATTAGTAAATTAGTACAAACCAGAGGCGGAGCTAGACATTCTCATCATCAGGGGCTTAGCCCATAAAATATTACATCATTACAAGGGTAATTTGGTACACCAAAAAAGTAAGCAATTATTTAATCTGTTGATGTGGTCGCAAAATTAATTTAAGCTATATTCATTTGTGCAGCTATATTCTTTTGTGCACATGTGGCATCTGTGTCCGAAGCGCTTCAGCTGTTCTAATGAATTGTTTCTAAACATGAGCTCAGTAGATGCAGTCGTAGATTCAGAACGCCTGTCTGAAAAGTTAAATCTGAACTGTATGTTTTTTTTTCCTAATAAGGAAACAGTTTCTCTTAATCTGAGTTTAAAAAAAAACAAAGTTTAGTATGTAAATTCATAAAGGATATGTGTAGGGATTTAATACCTTATTAGCAATTTGCTTGACAGAAGACATGGACTGGTCATGAGACCGCCATAATATATGGCAGGCTTATGTCTTATGAGAATGCATATATAATGGCATATATATATATATATATATATATATATATATATATATATATATATATATATATAAATAAATAAATGCTTCTCCACAACTGGGTATATATCCAAACTGCAAAATTTGTCTCTCTTGTAAGCAAAGCAATACGACAATAAGGAAAGTGTAGTAATAGCAGCCCTTTTTTCAGGCAGCTGACAAACACTGTGCAGCAGTGCCCTAACCCTAGTTTTGTGTCTTTAGGGAAATTATTCCTCACTTTTATCAATATAGCTAGTCTAACTATTGCCATCATGCAGGTTTTACAAATGCACAAGGTTTTATCAAGTGAAAACATTTCAATCTGTTTGTCACTGCTTTTGGATGGGCCTATATTGTAGCTTGTTTCACGCGCTTTAGCTCAAACGTGTGTCAACTCTAAGAATCTTACATCTGGACTAAACATGGAAAGCCTGTTGTTCATGCCAGGAATCACAGTCAACACTGGGGGCTGAGCACCCCTAAAGGTCAGATCCTAGAATCGCCCCTGGACACTAGTATGTAATTAAAAAAAAAAGTCTGTAGCATGCCACCTGATAAGTCAGCCTTGATGCAGAGAGCGCAGTACTGACTGGGAGAATGAACCAAAATGGCAGCAATGCTCTTCGCACTGGCCACTTGTAGCATCTCATCACCACTCAACAGCAGCTGAAAAAAAAGACACATTTTATTCAGATCAATTAGAATATGAACTCTCAAACTGTATTAGAAATTTAAGATGCTTGGCACCAAAATACAAGTCACTGCCAAGCGTCTGTCTTAACCACGTCACTTTGCTTCCCTTCCAAAATATATCTCTCCTCGTTTCTATTCCAAAAAAGGGATTAGAAGCTATAATTTTTTTACTTTTATACTTCCAGCAACTGTAGCTGAGACAGCTCAGCTCCATAAAACCAATTTCACAGTGATTTATACCGACTATAACATAGAAAAAACGGCAAACAACCTGTCCGGCTATGGAGGAAATTATCCCCTGGTCCTGATTACATATTGTATCATTCAGGCTTCTCTGGTTTTATTGCTAGATATTTCATTAATGGGAAAATAAAGTTAAGAAATAAATATTTAGTTGTCAGATGGAGTAGCACACGTGAAGCCTAACAACATTGTGTTGGCAGTGAATGTAAACGTCATAATTTACCTAAAATTATAGTGGTCACTGTGACTTCATGCATGCTAGGACTTCAAAACAGCGGTTCATAACCAGAAAGGGGGGGTAGGTGTCATGTAGGGTTCATCCACTCAATTTTCAAGAGGTAATTATCGAGGCCACAGCTGACGTAGGCATCGATAAATGAAGTCACTGTTTATCTCGCCAGATTAAATAGAATTTTATAGAAAATATTGTTATCTTTAGCTTGTTGTAATGAGAGTTAACACTTTACATTAAACATAACAAACAGTGAGAAAACCACTGAGAAAATCCAACCAAACATAATCTACACGTTGATTTCCCAGACACGAAGCACAAATATTTGTACAGGCCGAAGCCCTCTTCAAAGGAACATTAATCCAGGATTAGAGCTTTTGTTATGATTACAGTCACAGCTAGAGTTCAGGTCTTGGGAGTGGGAGCAGGATGTTTAGACAGAGACCTTTTTCAACAAAAGAGGCAGTAGGCTTTGGTCATCAGGCTGTTGCTCTTGGTCTTGGATGAGGGTCTGGCTGTTGTTGGTGAGGATGTCCTCGTTCGCATTGCTCAAGGGCTGACTCCCTGAGCTGCTCATCAGAACTGACACGGCGTCCTCTAACCTGACTAGCTGCCAGAGCAGGCCTAACAGACCAAAGACACAACGGACACTGATGACACGCTTCAAAAGTTTAACAAGAAGATTCATTAGAAATGGATTGCAATGTGCTTAAATAATATATCTAATCTTCACGTTATAACCATTTCTTTAACCCTAGGTTGAAAATAGTTCATGTTAATAACTACATAGATCACCAGTCTGATTAATCACGAGTACAATCCTGACAATGCAGCTGAAGGGTTAGCACTGGCAATTAATTGCCCACGTCTTCGCTCACTAAATTTTTTTTTTTTTACATACAGTATATATCCTTTAAAGGAAAACAATTTCATGCTCACCCATGACCAGATCCATAAATAGGTTTTGTTTAAATGAATATTTAAATTTCTGTCTGTTCTATAAAACAGCTACCATGTCTTTTCATACGAGAATTGACATAACTCTGTTCTTTTTTCCTCATACTGGAACAGAAAATGGGTGCACATGTTTGAAATTATTGCAGAAGTTCCTTTAATCCACACATGAATAAATATTTACACATACTCGATCACTTACAGTCAAGCCTGAATAAGAACAGGCGTTCTGATGAGGCTCAATTGTCATTTAAAAGTACCTTTTGAAAATACCAACCTTTAAGCAGGTGTTAAACATGCGGTTTATTAAGACCACATCATTGTATTAAAAATCATAATAATTAACAGCAATAAAGACTTGAACAAGTCTGTCTCAATTTAATTCATATATATAGTTCCTTTAAATCAAGATTAAAAACACATTTGTTTAAAATTGCCTTTGACTGTTCTAGTTAAACAGTTTTACTGTTTTTAATGTTCTTTTTTGTTACTACATTCTATCCCTACTTGCTTTTGCTATATCTTAATCATGTAAAGCACTTTGTATTGTCTTGTACTGAATTGTGCTATATAAATAAATTTGCCTTGCCATATATGTTTTCACTTGAACTGAATTAGATTAAATTTACAATGATATTCTAATCTTCTTATCTAAATACATGCGTTTGTGATGATTATAGGCAGCCTCTGTAATACAGTGTGGTTGTTTTCCTGACTTTTGAGCTTGTTTTCAAGAAGCAAGTCGCTTGTTTCTCTCGCAAGATTGGGAGATTCTGTTTGTGTGTGTCTGCGGAGGGGTGTGTGTGTGTGTGAAGGTGAGATGGAATCTGAGTTTCTGATTACTGTGGGATGATTGTCTTTACAACTTCAGAAAGGAAGCGTTTTTTAGGTCTATTTTCTGCAATAAGCCCAATAATAATTTAAAACATAGGCCTGTAATAGTATATATATTCTCTTAGTATTAGCTGTAATTCTACACAGGTTCAGTGGGTTTTTTCTTCACATTTGATCCGTTATACGGGAGAGGATAGCCTCTCCTACCTTTCTACTGATGTTGCTTTTTTTGAGGTCTCTACATTTTAACCAATGCTTAAGCTGTTCTACACTGGATTTCTCAAGTGAAGCATGTTAAAATGAAGCTCCTGGGAAGTCGTCATCTTCCAAAATGATTGATTGGTATTACAGTGGTATGCCATTCTAGTTTTTACTCTGCTTATCTGAACATCCGGAAAACTCAAGCTGTTGCTTGGCAAAGTGTCGTCACTTGAGTAAAGCCCCATTACGCTATGGAAGATGGAGAGGAAAAGGCCAAAGCCATCAGGAGCACAGTTTAGGAAAAAGAGAAAAGAAGAAGAGGGAAAACGAGCAAAAGATAAAGGTAAGCAGCAACTGTGTCATTTGTGATGGGTGAAATGTGTTATGTAGTCTGTAGCCTAAGATAAACTTTCTATTAATTACTATAATAAGACGCTGTTTTTAACGTTTAGCTGCTTAGGACGACATATTTGGTTAACAGAAGAAAATATTACCGTTTCGAAGATTGAAATTCTTCTTAATCTAAACAAACATGGGAAAGTAATAATAGGCCACAATCATTTCTAAGAAAAGAAAGGAAAAAAAGGAAAAAAAAAGGAAGAAAAAAAGAAAAGAAAAATAAATACTTTAACAAAGACTTGTTATACCTCATTAATAGATGTATAGTTTTTATTTTGATAAAAAATAGTTTATTTATTTGGATTTATTTCACTGTATCATGTAATTAAATCCTGAGCCTTCTGCACATACCACCAAAGATTTCTCCTATTCTGAATTTCATAAATTGTAAATATATGTAGTTGAGAAAAGCAATGTTATCCAATCTGTATTTACTCTATCGCATTAGGCTGCTTCTTAACAAAAGTTTCATAGCCTTTTAAATAACCATCATGAGGGATAGAATTCTGAATGTTTGATGATGACACAATTAATGGTGTCTCAGAGTTTTGTGTGGTATTTTGAAAATTCAGGGCCACTTCTGAAATATTTTGGAGCACCCACTGCCACAGGCCAGAATGAAGAGCCATCTTCAGCAATGGACTTGGAGCCTGAAGGATAGGAACTATCCTCCTCCTCACCCACAAATGCATCTCCGCATATGTTGTCTGATCCTGAGGATGAAAACCTATCTACATTTACATCCTCCCAGCAGGAATCTTCAGGTGGGTCTTTGTGTGTGTGCGTGGAGAGGGGAAGGGGGCCATTTTGAAAAGTTTTTTATTAAATTTTATTTACCACCACTATAAATTCCAAACAGCATGTGTGTACTGACACAAAGGTTTACCATTACAGAAATGACTGCTGCTGAACTCCCATCAAGTCCTGCTGCTGAAGATGAGCACCTGCCTACTGACCCTGCTGACTGGCTTTCAGTGCTGAATGAGAAAATCCACACACTGCTGGTTAGTAGAGGACCAAGTCAAGTAACACCTGGCTTTGTTTTTCCTAAGAACAAGGGTGATGGAAGAAGCTGCCACCACCAGTATTTTAGGAAGAGATGTTTAGAAGCTGGTTGGTGTATTCAAAAAAAGAAAACGACAGCCTTTTCTGCTTCTGCTGCAAGTTGTTTTCTAAAAGAAATACAGTCTGTCAGGACTGACAGACTGGAGACATATGTCATGATTTGTAAATGAACCCGAACACAACCACACACAGAGCTTAGTTTTGAGAGTTTACTGAAGGTTGTGGATAGTGGAGGAAGAAACCAACAGTCTGTACCGGGCTGGAGCAGGATGATGGAGATGGCAGGAGCAGGTGAACCGGAGAGAACTGGAGGACTGCGGGTGCTGTGCTGTGGAGCCAGGAAGCCTTCAGAGCAGGTAGGTTAGCGCTGGGGTTGAGGTGGAGCTGGCAGTGCAGCAGAGAGATTGTTTGGAGCGCTGGAGTAGCAGCAGAACCAGCGCCACAGCAGAGAGATTACTTGGAGCGCTGGAGAAGCAGCAGAACCAGCGCCACAGCAGAGAGATTACTTGCAGGCGGGCAGGCAGGCGTAAGGAACTCTGACAGGTAGGCGAGGTTTGGGTGAAGACCATGAGTAGTTGTGAGCAGTGGAGAGCAGACGATCCGACAGGGAAGAGAATCTCTAACGAAAAAACAAAAAACGACCCACCCAGGGTGGGTGGAGGGAGACACTGGACGGTGGGATCAGAGACAACAAAAATCTACCCCAACGGGGCGAACAAGGGAGGCATGGGACGGCTCGGGTGCGCTGGACAGCGCCGGCTTGAGAGTGGTGAAGACCTTGGGCGGCGACTGCAGACCAGGAGGCTTTGAGAGCGGCAGTGTCTTTTAGATGGGGGCCCATGGAGGACGGCCCGGGCGTGGCAGGCGGCGGAGCAGCAGAGTCCTCTGCGGGCGCCGCCGAGGACGGCCCTGTTGTGGCTGGGTCAGAGGCAGGCGTCACGGAGGGCTACCCCGTCGTGGCCGGGTCAGAGGCGGGCGTTGCGGAGGGCGACCCCCTCGGCGGAACAGCAGAGCCTGAAGCGGGCGTCGCGGAGGGCGACCCCGGCGGCGGAGCAGAGTCAGAAGTAGCCGGCAGCAGAGTCAGGTGCGGGCGTCACGGTGGGCGACCCCGGCAGCGAACCAGCAGAGCCTGAAGCGGGCATCGCGGTGGGCGACCCCGTCGAAGCGGAAGGGTCTGATGCGGCCAGCGTCGGAGGTAGACCCTTGGAGGCCGGCGACGGAAGAGCACCCTAGAAGACAGGGGGCTACTGATTAAGGGCGGCGCCAGGCCACAGACTAAGGACGGCACCTGACTTAATGGGCCGCCGGGCTACAAGGTACAGAGGGCGCCGAACTACAGGCTACGGAGGGTGCTGGACTACAGGCTACAGAGGGCGCAAAACTACAGACTTCAGAGGGCGCAAAACTACAGACTTCAGAGGGCGCAAAACTACAGACTTCAGAGGGCACAAAACTACAGACTTCAGAGGGCAGCGCCGGGCTACAGAGTTCAGGAGACCCCGGGCTACAGGGTTCAGGAGGCCCCGGGCTAAAGGCTACGGACAGCTCCAGGCTACTGAAAAAAACATGTGAACATTACTCTGAAGATGTGGACAGAAACATGGTGGGAGAGTAAAATTAAAAGTGTTGAGCCCCTGAGGTTTCAAGCTGGTGCAGTGAGAGAGGCCTTGATTGAAGTCAGAGACAACACCAATGACTGCCATAAAGATTGAGGCCCAGTCTTTATCTGAGGAGGTGGGATCATACCGTTTCAGTATTTGTTCAGTGGTGTGGTATGACATCCTCAGTCAGATCAAACAAGTGAGGAAGCTCACGCAGTCTCTCTGACATGCATCTTGATGTAGCAGTCAATCTCCTCAAAAAGAAAAGAGGTCTGCATCACTACAGGGCAACAGGCATTGCATCTGCATAAGTTTCTGCCTAGAACAGTTTGTGAGAACATGAATATAGCAACTGTTCAACAGAAAAGGCCGAAATCCACAACGTGTCACTTCTCCTATGAATCTTTTGATGAGCTTTTTAGTCATGCTCTAAAGAAACTTTAGGTGATTTTTTTTCATTTTGTTGTTGATGCTGCAGCGTCTGCCATTCAGGAAAGATAAAAACATATCTGAGGTCAACTATGTCACAGGAACGCATCAATGGCCTCAATGATGCGTTCCTTAATGGCCATCAATGCAGTATCAACCATGCAGTTGCTATGCAGATTTCACATGATGATATTATTGATGACTTGGCATCAACGAAGGCAAGGAGGGTCAACATTTAGGTGACAGTTGATGTGCATATTAAACTGTATGTTATGATTCTGGCCCGTCTGCCTGCTCTGCTCTCCCTGTGAGCAATCAAGTCCAGCTGCTGCACTTCAGTGCAATCAGCAGCATGCCTCTCAGCTGGTCTCAAGCAGTTATAAGTCAGCCTGTGGCAGGCAGACAGGGCCAGATAATTGCAAGCCGACAAGCCAGCAGTATCCAGCACTTCACGTACCTGACCAAGTTCTTGACCACGTCTTCGCCTCACGGATTTTCCCTTGTTGCCTAGCCCTTGTCGGATTTCTCTGCGTTCTGGACAACGACCCTGTTTCTGCCCCTTGACTTCTGCCTCTTGCCAAGCCCCCTGATAATTAAGCCTGAGTTTGGCTTCCAGGACCTCAAGCCTGCTTCTGTGCTCCATGTCAGCTTCTGTTAAAGGAGCAGTCTGCTCTGTTAAAGCTGCCGGCCCCTGCTGAAGGAAGGACGCTGAAAAGGTTAGTGGCTTTTATTGACTTCATGCATCTCCTTATTGAACTCCTTCAAGCCACTAACCTACGTCTCCCTTTATAGTTATCCCTGATCCTCAGCGGATGCACTCCTGAAGTCCAGAGTTCAGAATAAACTGTTTAAGTCCTACTTTGTTTCTGGCTGAAAATGTTTGGGTCTTCTGTCTAGCTCATTACACTGTATCTTGTTCAAAGTACAGCAGTACTAGCAAACAGATGTTCTTCAATGCTCATGTGTACAGTTTAATCTTTATTTCTTGTTTGAAAGGAATATGTATAGTTAGTAGTCACTTATTTAATGATGGACTTAACACAACAGTTGTGCAATTAATTTTTCCCCCAAAATGTGAAACACTGTAAATTATCCTATAAAAAAGGTCACACCTTCATTCAGTAAGCTTTATGTCTTTATCAATGTGCCATTATGCACATAACTCTACAAATGTGTTTGTATTGGTGCAATTTAGAATGGTCTTTTATTTTATTTATCTTTTTATTGTGTTTTTTTTCTAGTTTTGCTTTTGTATTTTTACACGGTATTAATATTTGTTTTTGTTTTGATATGTATGTTTATAGTAATGATTGTATTGTTTTTATTATATTCACATTTTTTTTTGTGTTTTTTAACTTGTAACTTGCACAGCAGTATTGTTTGTTGGTGTCTTGATGCGTTTGTATATGATGTTTTAGTGTCTTCCATGTTTGTCAAATAAAAATGTGAAAGAAGTCCTAAGTGTGCCTGTGGTTTTTTTTTTATCGCCTGGGGCGACAAAAAGGCTAGGACCGCCCCTGCTCACCACTCACCACAACCCTTGTGTCTTGGTTGCTTTTCTTTATTTAAAGGTTAAAGGACAGTATTGGGTCATGAGGTGGAAACTTAAAATAACAATCCCAACAGACATCAGAACTGGTTGTGAAAAGGAAAACAAAGGTTAACATGAGGTTTCTGGAGTGGCGCCCTTAAAGCCTCAACTTGCATATAATTTTTTGAGTTTGCTTAAAAACCTGAGCGAACGCATCCTACCAAACCAACCAATTTAAATGACTCTACAAGGTCCTTTAACAGAGTGACCATGTACCCAGCTAGAAGCTTGTTGGTGGCTACAAAAGAAGGAAATTCACAATAAATTCAAACTTGTGCATCTAACTGTTTTAGAAAATTATTAAAGCTGCTTGTATATTTATTCTGACAGAAGAAAGTACCCACGATGTGTGAATGTAAACTTTAGACAGAAACTGTATATGGTATTACACACTGTAGGCAAAAAAGGAGGCAAGTAGTGTAAATATTATCTCACCGGCGCAGTTTTTAACGAGCTGAGCTGAGCTAGCGTTGCTAAATGTCTGCAAAAACAAGGTGCATAATCTGTCCCTTGTGGCAACGGGAAGGTATTGTGCCCCCGTGTCTCCAGATGTCTGCAGCAGCTGCTGCCAAGCATACACTACCGAAGTCCTCAGCGCTTCATCTGGATACACCAAAGCTGTGAACAGGTGATCCAACAAGGGCACTGGTAAACAAAGAAACAAATGTTTATTAAAAAGTTGACTAAATCAAAGTGATAAAACACACTAACATGTAAGTGCAGAGAAAAGTCATTCAAATCTTGTTCTATTTCTAGCATATTTCTTTCTCAGTGGCGCTGCCTAATCTGCAGAACAACCTGGCTTTGCTCATCAGAGCTAGACGACTGTTAATTAATTCAAGGATCTTGTAAAAACCCACCTCTATACTTTGGCTTTCAGTCCTAGTTGAACAGAATATCTGACATTTTGTTTATTGATTTTAACTGCAAACCATATCTATATTACAACCTAGTTATTTTTTTTAGCTGTTTACACTACTGGTAACTTCATCCCTTGTGCAGTACTTTGGTCAGCTACTGCTGTTTTTAAATGTTCTATGGAATAAAAATTTGACTTGATTAGATTTTAAACAGGCGCGCACTGATTAGACTTTTCCGGGCAGAAATCAAGTTCATGATTTTCTTGAAGTCTGACCTTCTTTCTCCGATTTTGGTGAATTTTGATGTTTTTGTACTTTTACTCTAAAGACTGTAGCTTTAAAGACTGACATTTTTTTTAATAAACGTTTTGAAATATTGCATTAGAAAACGGTTGCTTCAATTGGTGCAGAGTTGCGCATAAGATTAGCATTTGTTGTGTCACAACTTTAACAAATGTGTGACATATTTCACACTTTACAGAGCTGCTCAACACTGATTCACAGATACAAATCAGGGAACTATGAGTGAAACGCTTGTAAATGTGTTTGGGACTGGATTGGCTTTACTCATAGAAACGGTGCCAAGTTTCTGATCAAATTGGTAAAGATAAACATAATGAAGATTGTTATAACAGCCTCACAGTTAAACCACAAGCCAGCTGCTTTATGGTTCCTTCCTTTGGCTATCTGAACAGATCTCTTAACAGATTAGCGAAAGTGCTGAAAATGCATGTGGCTGTGACTGCATACGCTGGCTCTCTTGCAACAATTACAGCAAACAGCAACAAGTCTCTCTGACTGAGGATGCGCAAAGCAGAGCTCCTAAGCTACTGTTTTCTCAACCGGCTTTATACAGCTCCAGCTTTTACATGCAGGTCCTAATACTGATCTTTGGACATGTGCTACGATTCATGACTAGGGGTGTTCTTGAAGCACAACTTCAAGTTGTGCGGGCTGCCGGAAATAGCATGCTTCAGACGCCTCTGAGAGAACACCCAAAGCCAGAAGACAGAGACACCATCCACGCACTGCATTATGTGCAGAGTTAGGAGGAACAGCAACACAGGCTCTGTAAGTATTAAACAAAAAAGAAAGAGATGACAGAGATCTTCTTGACATCTGCTCTGTCAAGAAGATCAAAATTCATCTGAGCCAGGAGAGGACATGTTTGATTAGACCAAAAAAATAAGAGGTGGCAAAGATGAGAGCCTGGTATTTAGGCATTAGCAGGAAAGGGAAGGGTGAAGAAAGAGCAGAACAAAGAGGCTAAAACCTTCAAAAAGAGGATGGCTGGATAAAGCACTGTTTTTGAACAGCACACTCAGCAACACATAAACACAGATGAATGAACGACATAAAACAAAAACTAAATAGACCGTATTTTGCCTTTGTCAACAGAGAAAGCAAGGGTTAATTTTCATGTTTTGCTTCCAAACTGATGCTGCGTGCACTGAAACATCTCTCTATTACCCTAGCAAGCTACAAAGTGTTTCTTTGTTGTTGTGCTCACATCACTGCAGAATATTTAATTGGACCCTTTTCTCAATGGCTCTGGGGCTTTTGAACTCTCAACTTCTATCTTAAATACCAGCAAATCCCAACGTGGGGGGCCTTGCTCTTTTAGCGGGAGCCCTACAGATCTTTTTTTATTTTTTTTTGGAGGGGGGGGGTAGTCAAGGACACAAGCAAATCTACAAAGTAAACTCATATCAGATCTCTGAATCAATTGCATCGAACAGAGCTGCTAAGCTATTATGTATTTATTGGACAAAAAAATAAATAAATCAATGAAAAAAGTGAAATGAATCGTACAAAAAGAAGACAGATGCCATTTAAAAACAGCGGACGGACCGAACACAGAGCGTCCCAGGTGCTTCTCTCATTCTGTACATACGTGTCAGTCTTGAGCTTCTTGTGACGGTAAAAACAAGGACTGTCTCTAACAGAGTTCCTTACCCCGTCTCTGGAGCTGAGCCCGGCCAGCCTCCCGAGGCAGGACTGTCGCAGGTAGGTTACGAGAACCTTTAAATGGAGGCCCTGTTCTTTGATATGGATGCGTACAGATCGCACATTACCTTAATCTATCTCTCTAGATAGATTAATGGATAGAACATGGATGGATAGGATATTAAGCTTTAAAAAAAGTTTATCAAATTGTTCTAAGTTTACCAGCAAAACAATGTTGCCTGCTTTTAAAGATCAACACTTTTTTAAAGTTTATTAGAAACACGTTATTAAACTTTTGCGCAAAGTTAAATATTGTTTAAGGGCTTCTGAACCTTGTGTGTTGGGCAGGTATGTTTGGCTTTGAGTAAAAACGAGTCCATAGTTCGGCAGGAGGCTTTTTCTCGCTTTCAGCGTTGCTTTACATTGCGCTCTTCTCTGTGTGAAACTGAAAAATACCTTTGGCAAACTTCACAAAGAGCTCTCAGAGAATCCCCTTTCTCTGGCCTCACTCATTTAGAAACTGCTCCCCAGTCTTTGTAGCAGCATTTTCTTTACTTTGACGTAGTTTTGTGTATGCATCAAAATCATTTTTTGTTTTATTTTAACAGCGTCCTTGCTCGCAGCAGCTCGTGAGGGGAGGCGCGGCTGCATCTTTTGATTGACAGCTGACGAAGCTCTCATTGACGAGGACTGCAGCTCTGCCTTTATTTCAGAAAAGCCTATGTCCAATAAATGTTTGACTTTTCCGCATCTGACCCAGTTATTGTTTCAGTTTGTGGGACACTGGAACTAGAATGAAAACTGCGTCACAGTCCCACATAAATCGGGACATCAGGTCACTCTAGCCTCATCATAAAATATTTGTCAAACACAGCTACTTATTTTTTCCTCATCTCGGACTTCATCGTGACCCTCAGTACCCACCCTCTGGTCCTTCTGTTGTTGAACCCCGCTAGGTTCTGCTGCCGTGTTGGTGAAGATTTGGTTTCACCACATTAGCATATTCAGGCGCGCTATGGGCATCAGCTCAGCCACCGCATCTCTGGAGGTGTTGATAAATTTATCCAGCGAGCCCAGTAGTTACCGATTGAGATCCTCCTTTTTCTTTTTTCCTTTTTCTCAGAACTAGTTGTGCTTGCAAAATCGATCGGGTTCTCTTGCAGCTGACATGTTGTCTTCCCCCTTCTTCCGTGCTTTGGGGAGGCATGATGTCATAGCAACCACTGATCACTGATAGCAACAATAAAAACCTGAATTTGTCGGATTTTCTTTTACATTTTTATGTGTCCTTGACAGAAACAGACAATCATGTATAACAAACGTGTTTATTTAAAAAAAATAAATTTAAAAATTTCATGCGCAAGGCCCCTCCTAGTATTGCCAGGCCCTGTGCGGTCACACAGTAAGCAGAGCCTATTCTATGGCTCTGTCCAGAGGGAGCTCATTTTGGCCACTTCTATCCGTTCCATCCTACCATCATTCATAAACGAAACACGGTGATACTAAACCTCCTCCGCTTGAGGCAGAGACTGACCCCCTAAGCTTTCCGAGGGAGGCTGAGAAGTGTGACCTCTTGACAACTAGGCCACACTCTCTGGTCTCAGTTCACAACTCCAGGGGAGTTGTCCTGGTCCTCCGTGCAACACTGAAGAGGGGTGTTAACCATGATAGCCCCACAATGGCCAGAGCCTTCAGAAACTCAGGCTAAATCTCACCCACACCAGGGAGCCTTGTCACTACCTCTGCCACGGTATTCTTCCAAGTCTTCAGCCTCTGCCTCCTCCATGGAGGACATGGTCACCGCTTTGAGGAGATCCTCAACATGCTCTTTTCACCCCCTGACGATACCCTCAGTCCGGGTCCACAATTTCCCTCCCAAAGCATGTGTTTATATTCCCACGCTTGTCCACAGCTTGAAAAATATGCAAATCAATCCTCAATGTTTTCCAGACTCCGCCTGTTTGTTTTCTCAATCTGTTTCTGATAGAATGAGACACACAAAGGAGGACAAACAATAAAGCAAATGAACACGGGGGAAGATAAATGAGGGCACGAAGAAAGAGTAAGGGGTTAAGGGGTTAATCTTCAAGACGAGCAGGTAGACGCAGAGTCTGAAACGATCTGTGCTTCTGTTGTCGTTGCCTTGCCGTTGTCATCGGTCCAAACAGGCCCACAGAGACTTGTTGAGTGACGGACCGCAGACAGATACACACAGTCAATAACGGCAGCCCACATCTTACATCAGCAACTTGGCCAACCATTCCTACTTGTGTCTGCTTAGGAATATACACAGAAGGTGGCCACACAAAGGAAAACACAATGGCTTTAATGCCGGTGTTTTGGCATAGGTCTAGCTTTTGTTCATAAATGAAAAGACAAGCAGTCAGTCGTGACGAAACGCCTCGTCACTGACACACGATTAACAAAGCCCACTAACGGAGCAAACAACCGACCCATCAGCAGACAGACGTTGTGTAGCTGGCTGATTTAGAGATTTAATCACAGCTGTCGGGGAGAGGAGGCCAGGTGCATCATAATGCTGTACTGGACTATCTTCTAGACATGAATCTACCAATGTATGGCGTAGAGAAACGATTAGATGAACAAGGGGTAATGTTGTTTTTAATTTGGCAGCACCTGCTCTCAGATTAGCCACACGAATCTGAATTCGTATCTATGTGCAACCAGAGCGCGACAAAAAGGTCAAAACAGCTCAAGAGACTCTGCTGAGAAAGGCCACAGTGGAGTCAGAAACAACCAGTTGTGTCTTTTTAATGTTGGAAAAGTTTGATTCAAAATTAGACACAGTATAAATATCTCTATGCGTTTGTTGTACAGCTACTAGGTCTGAAATCGTTATTGGTTTTAATAATTACCATAATAATAATTCCAAGGAATAGCGATACAACTTTAAAATGAAATAGCCATTGAAATCTACGTTAAACGGCCTAAAAAAAAAATTGGTTAAACTGGGATATTTCAACCACAAAAGATAATCACGTGTTAAATGTAGGTGTAATTTGGACTTCAATACTTTGCAAAATGTTTGCAGCTGCTTAGCAATCAATGGGAAGTAAGCTAACCTTTAGCTGCTTGTTTGCAAATATTCACAACAGCCTGTTTTCTTCTATTCCACTCGTTTGCAACCTTTCAGACGCCGTGGACCTCCGGCTTCACCAGGACGGCTGAAACATGCAAATTAGGCTCACGGTTTCTTTGCTTGTAAAAACACGAGAGCGCGACCGCTGTCTGATCCCATCATTATGCCAAACAGTGGTTTAGTTTATAAGGTAATAAAAACAAGCCGGGATTTCCTTGTGTGCCCCCCCACTGATGTTGAATACAGCTTGAGTCACACAATCCGCTGTCAGAAGCGACCCTGCTAGTCTTCTGCCATCGCTGTCTGTTGATACTGATTGGGGACATTTCCCTTCGCTGCAGCAGGACGCCCGGGGCCAAAGTCAGTCACAAAACAGATAAATACATTCATTTAGTTTCAAATTGTTTGCAAGTGTTTTGAGGAAAAATGGGGCTGACTACGATGTAATACTAGAAAAGAAAAATGTGCTTCCCTGAGGATATTTCCTTCTTTTGATCACTTTAACAACTATTAACCTGATCGTGGCAAAGAAACACATCAGTGCTGACTAATAATTTCCTAATTTCACCTCATCTCTAGTCTAGACCCGCACAGAGAAAATGAAAATGGGCCAGTATTATTTAGTTTACAAAAATAATGAAAACATTACCAATGAGACCGAAGTGCTTTGTTTCTCTAATCATCATTTAGAGACGGATCATTTACTGAGTCGCTGTCGTAATTTCAAAGTGTGCAATACTGCAACTAGACAGCTTGGGGTCAATACTGGATAGGCTTTTATATTTCAGGTGCCATGTATTCACATTAAGTTTGCCAATGCCATATTTGACCAGCTGAGTGGATTTTCAGGTTTTTTTTACACCTGATAGACATCAGTGGTGAAGATGCTAACGCTCAAGCAGAGCAGTGTGGTCATCGTGACGAATGCAACCAGAGAACAGGGAGAAACTTGTGGGTTGGCATCAGAATATTCCCTCATACAGCAGAAAATATAGTTTTTCTGATACTATGCAACCCCGAGCGATTGCCTTGTGTACCCCGCCTCCTGCCCAATGACCGCTGGAGATAGAAGCCCTCACAGTAATGGATCGCATCAGTGAAACACATCCATAACTGAAATGATATGGAAGTGTTATAGGATGATTGTTGTGGGTATATTCATCATGGTTATCAGTTTTTTCCACAATATTGTTTAAATATGTTGGAAATATGCAAAAAATTGTTCTTACAAACAAAATATATTGCAGTAGAACCAGTAGTATTACTCAGTTTTCCTGACGCTTAAACATAAAAGAAATCTTTATTATTAGTAGTAAAAGGAATATTTTTAATCATCACACTCAGAATCTCACTACAAACACAGAATATCTCCTGTTAAATTGTCTCTTTATAACTAAAAGGCTGTCTTGGTAAGATTTTATAACCTATATGGAGAATGCAAACGTCAATATTAAGACCAAAATGTTTTCTCTAAATATAAATTAAAATGATACAATTATTAAATGAAATCCACAGAAATCCATAAACTTTGGACTGTTTGCCTTAACGTAAAGATGGACCTGCAGGTCATTTTTTTTTTTTTTTTATCTTTTTTTTTTCCCTGCAGGTCTTACCGTACTGAGTGAGAAGACTGAGGGCTACGTTGGGGACGGCGTTCAAAAGGTTCCCCAGGAAGTTGAGTGTAGGTAGAAAACGCTTCACACTAAGCTGGCAATTCAGCTAAGATAAAAAGAAAACACACACACAATAGCGTCAAATATATGTTAATTTCAAATAAATAATGTGTGGCACAGAAACATACCTGATCGAGAAGGGTCGACTACATGCAGAGACGGATCATTAATGAAAACACAAATTTGATTCAATATAACTGGAATAAGGCTGAGAAGTGACACAAATGACTGGATTACAAAAAATCTTTTCAGCAAGATCTGTGATTCAATGTTCAATGTTTAATTAAAATGACTGTATACTGTAGTACAGAACAGTCAGATAGGAAAAAAATAACAGAATGCCATAAACTTTGGCAACAAGTCGATTATCTCAATAGCGCAACATCAGCAACGAGTGAAGAAGGATGCATTTCTGATTCCTGGAGCAGGGTTACCCTTCGATGTAATCTTATAGCAACTAGGAAATGCAGTACCTCACATCATGAATTGGAACACAGACATGAACCCATAAACATAAAAAATGAACCTGTAATATTTTGCTCCACACAGGAAAAAAGTCTAATGGCTCTGAGTGTCTTTACAAACAAATCTCTATGTTAACACCAGGGCTGCACAACATATATCGTCATTGTAATATGAGGCTATGCAATATTCCTAGGTCTGTTTGAAGTGCAATCATTGCTGGCTAACAGATATAGAGAGGAAAGAAGAAAATAGGCATATTACACAACTGGTATCACTATCTCAATATCTTCTAACACCATGCAGCGCTGATTAATACAGTAATTAACCACATCTTTTAGAGGCTGGGATGCCTGAAGTAATCACTTAGATGCAACTTGCCTGACAACATGAAGTAGGCTAATAGATCCCAAACAGCAACACATCGTGCCCTGATCTAAAGAAAGTCACGACCACAGTGAGACAGTCACTGACGTCTATCAGTCTGCAAAGTTTTACAACGCTATAAGCTGTAGGACTCCAGTAAACCGGAGACAGAATCCACAGAGGAAACAGCGGTGAACCTAGCCAGTTGTGGCCAGCTTACCCAAATGACACCAAGAACTCATCCAGGAGGTCACAAACCAACCCAGAACAACATCTAAAGTGTTGCAGGCCTCACCTGCCACAGCTGAGGTCAGGGTTCACACTGAGCGGCCTACATGGGAGAATTACCAAGACCACTGCTGACCAAACAACAAAAAGGAATGATGACCAAGACCTTTTGGGGGAATACTAAATGAAACCGTTTAGGTGTGTGTCACATTAGATCTGGTGTAAAACAAACACAGCATTTCAGAATAAAAGCGTCACACAACAGCTGGGTGTTTGTGTGATGGTCTGGGACCTTTCAGGACTGGTGGGGCTCACTATCATTTATGTAGCCGTGAATTCTGCCCTCGAGAAGAAAATCCAGAAGGGAAATGTCTGAACAGACCTTCGGCACAAACACCTATGGGTTTTGCAGCAGGACAACGATTAAAAGCACACCAGCCAGTCAGCAACTGAGTAGCACAGAAAACAACAACAAGAAGAAGGCTTTGAAGTGGCGCTGTTAGTCTGAACTGAACTCCAACTGAGAGGCGGTCATGTGACCTTAAACAGGCTCCTTATGCTAAAAAAACCCACTAATGTGCCTGAATAAAACAAATCTGCACCACAGCACACTTTATCCAGCTGCTATGAAGGGTCCGTTTACGCTGCAGGTCTTGATGCTCAATTCCGATTTTTTAAATGTAATTGTTTCTAGAGGCGTTCAATAAAATTCTGCTTAAAAATACAATAACAAAAATTATCGAACAATTTAACACCCCCATCTCTCCTTGTTATTATTAGAAAGTTGTTGAGCAATGGGAGCCGACAATATTAAAAGGCTTGTGCTTTTAACTAGTCTGATGACCTCCAAAGCTGTAATTCACCCATTCACACCCTGACGGTGGTGAGCTGTGTTAGTAGCTACAGCTGCCCTGGAGCAGGCTGACATACACAAGCACCACCTGACCACCGCCAGCAGGTAATGCGGGTGAAGTGTCTTGCACCGGGAAACACAACGACAGAGACGGTCAGAGCGGGGGATTGAACCTGCAATCCGCCAATTGCAGGACAAACTCCATAACCTCTGCGTCACCGTCACCCCATATCAAGACCACATCATAGCAAGACTAATAAGATAAGAAGAAAGCAGCACAGCTATTAACAACGGTCTTTTATGGAGCGCTAGCTGCTACTGCTGCGTGTGGATGTAGTGAGAGACAGCGGATGCTTTAAAAAATATCCGATACCAATTCATTCCACATATGATATTTTTTTGGGTGAAAAGATCGGATTCAGGCCGTTCACACTGCCATGACAAAGACAGATATGGGTCGCATATGGGCAAAAAGATTTGGATTTGGGTCCCGTTTCCCTGCGGTGTGAACGTTGCCCAAGTTGCTTCATTCCCACAATGGTTGCAGGATATTGTAAGTAAGGTGGAGACGAGTCACGTGAGACAACTGTCTAATTTACTGAACTAAAAAAAGAACTGCCTCCTGGTCCAAACAGGGAGTTCTTTACCAAAACGTTTTTTAAACAAGATGTAATCTAGTAAGATAAATGAGACCTGTCAACCGTCATCAGCAGCACAAACAACTCGTTTACTAACCGGCCTTGTGAGACAGGTTAGTAGGCAGGTTAACGTTTTCGGATGCTCCTATACGCTGCATGTTTCACCCGTGATTGCCTTACCTGTTTGTGAACCTCGTCCAGAACAAAGTGGATAGGGAGCTCGTTCTGAAACTCTTGGAGCAGCTGAACCAGGACTGGTTTGCAGAATCACACACAGGACGGCACGTGCACACAAGCGACAAACAGGAAATCAGACAGCCGTTGGTTCAATCAGCAGCAGTGAAGAGACCGTTTTACAGTTTAAAACAGATCAACAGGACATCTGATGTTCCAGATCCCTGGAAACGTTT
This sequence comes from Fundulus diaphanus, assembly GCA_037039145.1. NCBI lineage: Eukaryota > Metazoa > Chordata > Actinopteri > Cyprinodontiformes > Fundulidae > Fundulus > Fundulus diaphanus. The sequence continues at coordinate 13,520,914 of CM073140.1, forward strand.
CCGCCTGCGCCTCGGGGAGTTTAAAAAACTGTTGCGAATGTCGGCGCGCAGAGGAAATAAACATCAAACTATTCCCATTCTGCTAACTTTTACAATTAAGCGCTCCCTGAGGCGTTCTGGGACAGCAGCCATGAATTTAATCATGCATTCGTTTTTACCAAAACATTTTCAGACGGTAAAAGTCTGCGTGTTTGACAGAACAGCTTGGCTGAAAGACAAAAAGTATTACAGCTACAGAGATGTTAGGAAATAAATCATTTAACTAAAGAAAAAAAATGGATTTCAAACATCTACAAATTCTAAAATGAACAACTACCTACATGCAATTTGAGACAGGCAGTGTAGAAACACTTAGAAGGATGTTGAGGCGGTGACCCTGCATCATGGACCTAAAGTCCTTCTCTCTCTGTGTTGGTGTGAGCGTGATGTGGGTGGAACGTGTTCGTCCGCATGTACAGCTGACGTGTTTGTGAGGGAGCACATGTAGGAAAACACACAAACACGTTAACCAGAGCATCAACAGGAGTCCCTTCACCTTGGTCAACCTTCTCCACGGTGGCCGCTTCCTCCTCGGATTGGAGCATTCCTGGGAAACAGGAAGGCCACAAAAAATAGTAAGAAACAAACAAACAAAAAAAACCTTTCAAGTCAAGAAAAAATTACTAAATGTGTCATAGTTATAATCTTGTACATAACATTGGAGCAGGATTGATTTGAACCGTTTCTGGTCAATCCCTTCTTAGACTGTCTAAACTAATTGTCCTTCAAGGGATTAATAAAATGTTCCTGAATGCTAATCTTATCAGGGCTGGACGATAATTCAATAACGATATATATCGATCGATAGACGTATGGTTCAATAGGGAAAAAAAGGGGTCAATAAAAAGTTCAATAAAAGAACGGTGCATTCTAGCCTATCATGCAGGTTAATACTACAGTCGTTACATCCTCCAATCAATCCAACCAATCACAAACGCAGACCCAGGAACCTCCATTAGCCTTTCAGAGAGTTCAGAGAGCACACAATCTTTTTTTCTTTTTTAAGACTTGGTTGATTAAAGGGTTGTGTTTGAATCCATTTCTTTAAAAATAGGCCATTAAGGAACAGCATAAAATGGTCATTGTCGCACTTAAAATGTATGTTTTGAATTTTGTTGCTCATTATCGATATCGATCAATATGACTTCTATTTTATCGATCTGCTTTTTTTCTATATCGTCCAGCCCTGAATCTTATACAAACAATATACTCTGAATCTCTGATCAGAACAAACATTTTTATCAGACTATCGCACAAGTTTGGAGATAGCTTATTGATTTTCGTGGCGATATCACTGAGGTTTTAATGTCTCCACGTAGTTTACTGTAGCTGTAAGTTGCCGTGGGTGTAGTTGCTTCAGCAGGTGAGGATCGATTAGTAACATTTCATATCCACGGAGGCTCGCGGGGGTGCTGGTGGTGGCTGGGCCTCTGTTCGCCCCGGACAGGTCGCCGGTCCGTCAAAGGGCAACGCAGAGGCACACAGGACTGAATAACCTGCAGGCCAAACGCTGCTCTTACCATCAGCCATCACTTCAATGCACCGAGTGGTTTCTGGCCCTTTTCTCTTCTAAAGCAAATGTTTCCATGTGAGTTACATGAACTAATTCTGCCATGAAATGTATGAACATTGCACGTGGTTTTTAACGTGTTTAAAAAATCTTCATAAAATGCCAGTTCTTTCACGTTTAAGGTTTCCTTTTTTACTTTTTAAAGTAGCAGCTACCCTAGGGCCTCTTACACGATGATAGCCCTGGTTAAAAATACAACACTCACAACATATTTACAAAATAAACAGAAAATGTAGGACCTGATCAAACTGTGTAAAAAGTGTTTATTGTACAGAATATTCTACCTTTTAGTTGTTCTGCTTATATAAAGGAACACATTACCAAGCTGATATTGGCTGGGTAACGTAATATAAGGTAAGATAATAAGGTAAAGAACTCAAAACCAACTGTTTAAAATTGCTTTTATTATCTAATCTGCCCTTTTTACGTATTTCCATTTTTTATGTTGTAATATTTTTTGAATGCAGCGCCTCAGTAAAGTGTCTCCGAGGATCTAGAAAAGCACTTGACAAATAAAATGTGTCATCATTATTATCATTATTATTATTAACAGCTCGGCTCAGCCTTCTGTCACCCCCCCCCCCCCACCACCACCCAGCAACTGGGGTTTGAAACTTTCTTAATTGAAGTGATGGGTGGCACGGCCAGGGTCCTCACTAGCACATTCGTGTGCAACGGACCATTGAAAGTTGTCAAAATTACGCTGAAATTAGACCGTTAAATGAGCATAACGGTCAGTGCGACACAGATGTTTGAGAGTGTGCTGGTGAAGATTCTCAGTCATCCAGTTCATGGTCATTCCAAAAAGGTTAAAAGACAAAACAACTGGACTTTTTTTCCTAAGTTTGAAGACGTTTCGCTTCCTATCCAGAAAGCTTGGAAGGATGTTTGAGAGCAACATAGAAAGGTCAGTTAAGCTCTAACGTGCATCAGCGCCGCTATAAACCTCCCGAACACAAGCTAACGCTAGCTGTTAGCTTGGCGAACAGCCCCTTCAAGCTGCACTGCCCAACGCTCCGCTGCGAGAACGCATCCATGGAAGCACCAGCAAACCCCCCCCCCCCCCCCACCACTACACACACACTTTCTTTCAGCCAGCTGACCGGCAGTGCTCAGGACCGGTGCAGGAGGGAGTTTTGGAGTTGCTCACCAGTCTCTGTCCATTACCCGGCTCCACATATATGACTCAGCATGGCTGTGTGGTCTACATACAACCCGCGCTGTGCTATACGCCCAACCCCTCTGCTGTGGGGGTGCATGTTCTTCTCACTCGTTATTTCTGAAACTGACATAGTATAAATCATTTTACTTTTTCTATCAAAATTGGCATTGCAATGAAGCTTCTCCAAATATCAGGGGGGGGGGGGGGTTGATCTTTTGGAGAACTCTTTAGGGAACCTTATGACCTCAGTTTAAGAGCTGCATGCATTACAAAAAAATTACTTTGATAACCTAGATGAATAATTTAATGATTTAACAACTAATATGTAACATTACAAAATAATAGTTTTTATCAGATAACTTCAGTTATGTCACAGAGTAAAATTCCTTAACCAGAATTAGATTAGATTAGATTAGATTCAACTTTATTGTCATTACACAGGTACAGGTACAAGGCAACGAAATGCAGTTTAGGTCTAACCAGAAGTGCAATAGCAGCAGGTGCAGGATAAACAATGGTTACATAAATATAGGACATGGGTTTTTACTGAATAAATATAGGGATGGATACTATTATAAACAGAATTTTACTGGTAGATTTGTCCTATGAGTATAATATATAGATAACTAGTATTGTGAACTAAATTTACATGACAACAATGACAACAAACATGAGAAATTAATGCTGCTAGTGCATCTCTCAATAAAAAATAAAAAAATAAGATGGCATACAAATTTAAGATGTATCTATTATTTTGAACTTATTGTGGAAAAACATTAAATTTTTTAGACTTTTGTGAGGTTTAAAGACCCTGCGGTGACCCTGTTACACCAGGGATTCACTCATTTGAGTGAAGAAAAGTTTAGTTGTACTTTTCACGTCACATTCGTGTTTTGCTGCAAACCTGATCATGTTAATCTTTAGGCCCGTTTACACTACACTTTTTTAACCGAGCCGAGACCAGTCCGAGCTCGGTAACCGAGATAACTCTTGTGTGTAAACGGTCAGCAGACTGAACCAGACCGCGCTAACCATAACCGGACCGCGCTAACTGCAGACCAGCTCTTGGGTAGGTCTCGGCCTGGTTCTATTTTATCCAGGTTTCTGATAACGAAGAGCGCATGAGCAGACCGCGTCATGCCCTTACAGTCAGCTGACTGTCAGCGGGTTTTCCGGCGTGTCTGGCTGCACGTCCCGATTCACACTCCATTCAGACAAATTTCAGACATTCATAATAATACTAGCTTCCTTACCGTGCCACACGGTTTCCAGAGATGATTCTGCTTAGCAGCGCAATGAACCTCAGCGTCTGTCGTTGTTTCCGGCGTCTGTAAATCCTTATTAGACGTTCGTTTCTCTCATCCACTTCCCAAAAAGCCAACTTTCTCAAGTAAATTAACCAATGGTTGCCTTCTTCCCCTGACTCTCCGCAAACACCGAAATATCACAATATCAAGCATAACTTCCTGAATGTTACGGGCGCAGCTGTGTGTGTTTTTGCTGCTTCCGCCTTCAATCCCAGAGAGCGGTAGTACCGCAGATCGCCACTAGGGGGCGAGGAGCAACCAAGTAACCGAGATAAGCTTTGTGTGTAAACGGGTCGGCTTGTCTTGGATAACTGAACCAAGCTCGGACTGGTCTCGGCATAGCTCGGTTTTTAGATGTAGTGTAAACGGGCCTTTTGAATCAAAATAAAACCGGCTCTTCTAATGGTCTTTCGTTTTATGCAAGACGAGACGCACCATCAATCAAATACATTCCTGTATTGACTGTTTTTTTTTTTTTTAAAAACTGTTAATCACTTAGATAAATTATAACACAGCAACACTCCACTATACATTTCTATAAAGTACAGAGATGCTGTCTATTAGCAGAATAGGACCACCTGTTTACCTCGGGTCAAGGGTTAAACATATTAATTCGCCACTGCAAACATTCAGGAAACAATAACTGATCTCGTCAGTCCACCCACCCCACCATCTGACCGCTAATAGGGAAACAGACGCAGGAGGAAAGAGTAAAACGTCTTCATTTCCAGCACAGTGATGGCTTGCTGGATCGCAGTCGTTGACGCCGGCAGTCCCAGCCTCCCGTGCATCAGCTGAGTGAGGGGTTCATCCTCAGAGGTAAATATCGTCAGATAGTCAGTTCTTTAAAACGTGGGCTAGACTGTCCAGGTTATTAAGGATGATGTGGTCAATTTCTTTGCCATAAAACACTTGCTTCATCTCAGATTCAATACAGCGGTCGGTAAAACTGCACATTGTGCATTGCAAATATGCTCGGCAATATGTACAACAAAAATGGTTTCCCTTTTATGACTCTAAAGCTGGGAGTTGAATTTTTACCCAGACGTCGTCAGAATAATACATTTTATAGCTAGAGTCAACATGCGACATTCTTTTAGACATTTCTGCGTCTTTGCTCAACCCGATAGGGGTCAAGATGTTTCAGGAAATGGCTCACGGTACTCTACGTGACACTATAACCCGCGCGAATGCGGTTCGAGTGTAGTTTGTATCCAGGGAGCCGCCCATGACCCCTAGTTCACACTGCCACCTCTGTCGGATCTTTCTCATTCGTCCGTCCATACGGTCCAGTGCGTTTCAAGCCCCTACTCAGTATGTGGATCCCATTACAGCCCAACATGCCTGATGACAGCTAAACCTCTACTTTGCTCAATCCAGGCATGAATTTAGGAACAAGTTTCGCTGACGAGACATTTTATCAACTCCTTCTCTGCACCGTCATCAGCTTCTTAACGCAGTACGAGAAACATAAATTATGTTGCGATAATAAAAGGTATCACTTTGTGACATGAAAGCTTTATTGTTCTGACATCATTTTCATGTTTCATGCAATAAATGATCACATTTGTACAATGTTTAGATTTTAAGAACATGAGATGTTCTCGTGGTAAATATACATATTATAACAAGATATTATATTGTACAAACAGGGAAAAAATACTTTTTGCACAATAAAGCACACACACTGACAGTTTATACCCTAATGCCTAGTTTATAACAAACAGACTAAGGAACAGTTTCTACCCCAGAGCCATGTGTGCACTAAACTCTGGGCGAGCTCTTTAGCAGCTTTACTGTGTAGTAACTGGATCCATGAGTGTTTGGTGTTTTAGTTATTTGTTTATTGCTGTTTTTTATAATTAGTGCTCCTGTGCCTTCAGTTCTGCACTTTCCATTTTGTCGTACTTGTGCAATGACAATAAAGACATTCATTCATTCATTCATTCCATCACTCCTTCATAGATAAACAGCTGGTCCCGAAGGCTGATACCAGCATAGTAGGAATAAAACAAGAAAGGGCCACGTTGTCAGAACGGTTCCATGTTATAGAACGTAATAGTAAGTGATGGGGATCATCTCCTGAAACCAAGTTAAACACAAGCCTCTGACGTGTCCACAGCAAGCAGCCGATATCAAGCTTTGGGGCCAATCTCTGCCCGAGGTTCAAGTGTTCTGCAACTTCACACAGGTTTGCTTCTAGGATTTCTCTCTTTTTAGCTCCATCCTCATCCTCATCAGCTAGGATCAGCTTACTTGACCATGCTGGGAAAGAAAAACAAGCCCACAGCACGATTCTGCCACCGCCACCCTTCACCACAGCGGTGTGGTCAGGGTGATTTCCACGATACATAATATTTTTCTATGTAGGCCAAAACGTATTTATTGGATGACAAAACATTCTTCCACATGTTTCATCTGTCCCCTTGTCCAGAGAGGTTGGATTTGTGGTGTGCACGACTAATAGTTGTCCTGTAAAGACGCCTGGAATGTGGTTCTGAGCAGCGACTCCAGAGTTACCAAGGATCTCTGGGCTGTTTCTCTGACTAATGCGGTGTTCACCAAACACTTTTTGAGAATCAAGGGCATCGGAATTACATAGTTACATAGTCTATGGTGGATGTCCACCATATACTTTTCCTCTGCCTCCCCAGGGGAATCTCTTTGCCAGACTCTAGACAGCGTGTTGGACCGTTATACGCACAAGCGTCCAAATTGAGGAGTTTTTGATGCTCAAAAAGGCGTTTGGTCTGAACGCAGCATAACACTCCCCTTTCCCAGACTGTCAGTGTAAGTGGATTACCGTGTCTTGGTTGGTCTGAGGTTAAACAACTTTCTCCCTGAGCTTTTCTGACGTGCTTCTTCTTTCTGATGCTGTTTGTTTACTAATTTTCTACCAACAAACCCACAAGGCCTTCAAAAAACAACAACAGCTGTATTTATACTGAGATTAAATTACAAACAGGTGGTTTGTATTTTAAAAACGTACCATGTGTCACACTGATCAAATTTTGTTAAAAACTTTTTTAAAAAAAGTCTCCTCTGCTCCACAATTATGTGATTTACGAAAAAAAAAACAATCAAATCAAATTGAAGTGTGTGGCTGCAATGTAATGAAAATGTTGAGGAGGCATAAACACCGAGCCACGGTATTGTTCTGTAGCTCAGAAACTCCCACAATAAAAGCCATAAATGTGAATAAACAGCCTCTACGTCAGAGATGACAAATTATGAAGAAAAAAAACTAGTCTATACGTTTTCCGATCCCTCTTCCAGGACTCTTCCTCGCCTTATAATGCCCTGATGCGTGTTTTCCTCACCTAACAATGTGGCGATGAAGTGCAGAGTGACTCTGTGGTCCTGTCGGAACAGCTCCCTCAAAACCCCCGCAGAGCTCTTCAGGACGCCGCTTATGCTCGACAAGGCGAAACACTTCCTCACCGACTGCAATAATGGAAATAAAACTCAACACCTTAAAAGTTCATAACAAGAAGATAATAGCGCCAATTAATCGGCGGGAAGCTTAACATCTTTGTTAATAGCGGGATACTTACGGCCATTTCTGCCGTCTCCATCATTTCAATGGCGCAGGCCACGCACAGCAGCGGGCCGCCGCCCTCCGCCGGCCGCAGGCGGACGCTCCACTTCGGGTCATGTCTGAAGTGGACCTGCTCATAAACAACATCCACGCTCGCCATTGGCCTTGTTTCAGCTGTCAAATAAACACGACACCGTGCGTGACTTATATTAAAAGTAAGGCAAGGTCAACACATGTCGGATGCCACACTTATCGAGATTAATACGCCATAACGTTAACATAAAGTAACATTAACAAACAACGTCGCTTTACTTTGTGACCCCCAAACGCAAACTTACCTCCTCTTGCTTTTCTTGACGCTCGTTTTTTTTCTCTCAAAACAATATCGTGTGAAACAACGACCGACAGCTGCGCGGCTAATGATGAATGACGCAGCAATTATTAAGCTAGCTTTAGCTGTCGTCACAATGGCGGGAAAAATCAAAACTTTATTAACAGCAGGAGACAGAATCTTTTGTGTTACCAGAATCACATTTTTGTGCGACAACGACTCAGAATGCACACAGATTACACTTAAAAACAGTCAGACGCAACGTGACATAGGCTATATTTCCACTTTAAAAAAATATTTTGTATTATTCTCTTCAAATTCAGTAGGCCGAATGAATAGTTTGAGGCTGTGACACTGACCTGCCACTTCCATTGCTCTGAAATTTTTGGAAATGTTGCCGCGACAGTTTACCAATTCAGTCAAGCTAATGATAGTTGGCCTAGGAAGGTGCTGAAACGGAAGTGCCGCACAAAAAAACGGAAGTTGGATCCATATTTACTTATAAACCATATTTACGTATCACAATCTTTGGGTGTTTGTGTTTTGATTCATTTATCAGCGTCCTGCTTCTATTTTGCCCCCCGCCCTTTTGCGTCTTTTACTGGATTCTCAGTTTGTCCCCCATTGTATCGCCTCAATCTTTTAAGTTTTCAGTTTGCTATTAAAAGAAGCATTTCCATGCATCCTAAACCATACTGCTTCATGACACCTACAGGATGAAGCCAGGGCTTTCTGGGCTTCTGATAAATTAATTCATCTGAGTTGAAATAATTTGTTAAGGCACACTTCTTTGTCTTTTGAACCCCAATAACAAAAGCCCATATTCTGAAGACACTGGCTGAAGCTGGTGTTGGGAACCGCAGTGACAGTCTTGTACTGACATGGGCTGAAATGTCACTCAGTGGCGAAGAAGCCATTTTTCTAAAAGCATAATAAAAATAGATTACACCTTCTAAATGCTACGAATAGATAAACCCCTAAAAGAAGATCCAATTAGTTACAAAGTGACTTAATGTCAAGCAATGTCAAGGTTCTGGAATGATGAACACAAAGCCCTGATCACTCTCTCATAGAAAATATATAAAAAAAAAATCATCTCACTGGTTACTTTGGCATTTAGCAAATGGAAATGGTATGGGTGATCCAATCTGACCTAAACAGGAAATAATTTTATTGACTTAATGTCAGATACTGAGAGAATATGTGTCCATTTATTCACTGTATGTAAACATCTGTTTTCAAATGTTAAAGGTGCAATGTGTCTTCTTGTTGTTTTACTAATTGTTTTAGTATTTTATGGAAGAATTGTTGTTCTAGTAATATTGATAAGTTAGAAATGAAAAATTAAAGCGTGTAGGCTTGCAAAAATGGGCAGTCTTTTCTCAGAGTTTCCTTTTAAGATAACTCAAAATGTCTTATCTTTTCAATACTTATATTCACTTGAATGGAAAATCTTGTTTAACAAAGAAACTCCAAGTCCCCCCCTCTCCAGCAGGAACAATCAGTCCAATGTTTTTAAGTGTACTCAGCCCTGGCCACCATCTTTTGTCAGGCCACTCTTTTGTCAGGGATCACAGTAGGTAAATACCAGTAAAAGAAACAAGAATTAACCAGTAAAAGAAACAAGAATTAATCATAAGCACAAACAAACAAACCCATGAATCATGGGTTGAGGAAAACACATAAGTAAACTAAATGTGTGTGCTAACAAATAGTACAAATGTATTTAAACCAATCAATAAACATTTTCTTGCAAACTAAAATTGTTTTGTGTTTGAATGAATAATAGTGCATAAGGGAGTTACCAACTTTAACGGAGTGTGTCCATGGGTTTGGCCATCACATCCTCTCCCCTCCAAATTGTTAGATATGTCCTTCGAAGTTGCAGCTTTAGAAAAAAATAAAATTACATCTTAAATGTTGAGTCTAGAGCTCTTTTTTGTGGACATGTACCAGGTTACCTCTGATTTGAGGTGCCAAGGTGACATCACACAGTACTGTTTCCAAAATACATATACATATATATATAATGTGTCAAAGACAGCCCAACATACTTTACTTTCAGAAGTGGAGCATTATGGCTTTCGCTATAGTGGTCCGCCTTATTTATATATACATAAAGCTTTATTATGTATCATGTTCAATGGACACAAAAACAGAAAGGTAGAAGAGAAAAAAGAAGAAAAAAGATGAGACGAAATGCTAAAAATGTGAAAAGGAGCGGAAAAGGAGAGAACAAGATAATATCCTCAGAGTCTGCTTCTACACCTGCAAAGAGAGATATAAAAAGAAAAGCAAAACAAACCGATAAAGTATTACAGGTACAACCAACAACCAACGCCTTGATAACATCACTGGAAAAACATACAGAAGTGTGGGCCCCAGTGGACCCCCAGGACCCAATGCTCATCCCCAGCCCCAAACCCGACCAGGCAGCCCGCTCCTCCTTCAGGCCCCAAACTCCAGATGGCAATTGACAAGTGAGAAATATTTCGACTTTAGTACAAGGTACAGAGTGCCATGCACGGTGGGAATCTGCATGTTGCCATTGCTCAGCTCTGGCATCTTACAACACCCAAGCAATAAAGGGCTTTGTAGCTGTGAACTATTGTCCACCAATTCCAGCGGCCTTACTTTGGGGCTTGACGGGAGTAGTGCATGAGGGAGGGACAGCCCCGTCCTCAACAAGATCAGCGCAAAGGAAGGTAGGAGGAGAGAGGAAGAGAAACAAATAACAAAACATATCACCTTTTTTTTTTGGATCTCCTTAGAATGAACAGGGAGATGAGATGTGGAGAACTTTCAAAGTGAAAGAGGATAGGCCAAAGGCCCACAACAGTATCTTTAAATTCATACATCCCTGTTTTTTTTTCCCTCTTAGGAATGCCACTGTTAAATACCACGCTTTGAGTTTCAGGTAATGAGGTGTGAGGGTTTTATTTTGCATTACCCATGAAGGCCGCTGCATGGTCATCACCATGACAACTGAATCCTCTCAGCAGCTGAGCTTTAAAGTGTTGATAGGTGTGTGGGGGCGTGTATCATCTACTAGCAACTCTGTCCATCTCTCCACGAACAGCCTGCTCTGCACATCAGTGCAGGGAACGCGTAGCTCAGCGAGTGTTTCTGCGTAGCAAACGACTGGCAGGGTGCTTGTTCCTAATTGTTTCTCAGTCTATTCAATTTAGCAAATGTGATGTGCTCCGGCAAACATGTTGGAGGCAAAAAGTCAGCCGTGTTGGGACTTAAATTAAATTAAGCGGTCAAAGAACTGCAGGACTGAGAGGAGTATTAGACTCTGACAACCCGTTGGAAGGTAATTGGCTTTAAAGCCTCCGTCTAGGACCAGAGCGATCAGTCAGGACGGGTATGGACTTCTGGAGGAGACAAACAGCCACCAAGGATGCAGCATTGTGGAGTTCCACATGAGGCCCACCAGTCAACTTCATTTGATGACAGTTTGTCATGGGCCGCTCCTCAGAGAAAGGGAAGCAGAGAAGAATGAATTTAACTTCTTTCAAAGTGGGAGAACTTAAAATGGAAACAGTTTATGCATCATTAATTCCCTTTTGTCAGTAAAAACACCCGGCTTCAACCACTTCCTCTGAGCCCCCAAACACCCACACACAAACACTCACACCTCAGGCTGTAGTGTGAAACAGTCATAGAGTGGCAGGCTATGACATGTTTTTTTTTCTTCACTGATGTTATTCCACCAACCATACAGAAGCCAGATGTAGGGGCGCTGTGAAAAATCCTAAAATAGCCCCTTTACCATTTTCCGGCAAACACGGTCTTGTCATGCAATTACTGAGCTCACACTAGAATAGCATACAGTTGCCTGTGACTGTTACCATAAGAGTAATTAAAGCTACAGCAGAGTAGTGCATAATATTACATGGTTTTCAAATTTCTTGACAAATCTGAAAATCTGAAAGTATGTCAAGCATCTTCTTTGCTCTCAAACCCCTAAAAGACATGCAATGCAATAAACTGCCTTCAGAAATCACCTAACTGGTACATTTCTGGTTTTGATACCAATAGAGTGTACCTATATGTAGTTCAGACTCAGGATAAAAGCTGTTGTGTGAGGACCTTGGTGGTTATTACAGAACATTAGTGAACAAACAGCATCATGAATACCACGGAAAACATTGATTAGTTAAGGGATAAAATTTTAGTTTATATCCAAATCGTGTGTGTGTGTGTTGAGAAACTGACTCTAGACTAGATCTTTGGAAGCTTTTATAACCCTAAGTTGCATTTTTCCTTCCACCCACCATAACAAAATTTGATTAGTACCACAAAAGCAACATGACTTTTTATAACAATAACATTTTCTTATGACACCTCCTCTAGGAGAAGTGTTTAAGTATATAAATAAAAGAACAATTAAATTTTTGTTTTTAGGTTCAATATGTGTTCTTCAATGAGACATTTAATTTTTATAGAAAAATGACATGAAAAATTATATTCCTCACACTATTACTGACATTCTTTGTGGATATGCCATGCACATACAGTCATATGAAAAGGTTTGGGCAGCTCTATTAATCTTAATTATTTTTATTTCTAAATATTTGGGTGTTTGCAACAGCTATTTCAGTTTGATATAGGCTATCTAATAACTGATGGACACGGTAATATTTCAGTATTGAATTGAGGTTTATTGGAGTAACAGAAAATGTGCAATATGCATTAAAACAAAATTTGACAGGTGCAAAAATATGGGCACCTCAGCAAAAAAAGAGACATTAATATTTAGTAGATCCTCCTTTTGGAAAAACAACAGCCTCTAGTTGCTTCCTGTAGCTTTTAATGAGTTCCTGGATCCTGGATGAAGGGATTTTTGACCATTCTTCTTTGCAAAACAGTTCCAGTTCAGTTAAGTTTGATGGTCGCCGAGCATGGACAGCCTGCTTCAAATCACCCCTCAGATGTTCAATGATATTCAGGTCTGGGGATTGGGATGGCCATTCCAGTACATTGTAATTGTTTCTCTGCATGAATACCTGAGTAGATTTGGAGCGGTGTTTTGGATCATTGTCTTGCTGAAATATCCATCCCCGGCATAACTTCAACTTCGTAACTGATTCTTGAACATTATTCTCAAGAATCTGCTGATATTGAGTGGAATCCATGCGACCCTCAACTTTAACAAGATTCCTAGTGCCAGCACTGGCAACGCAGCCCCAAAGCATGATTGAACCTCCACCAAATTTTACAGTAGGTAGCAAGTGTTTTTCTTGGAACGCTGTGTTTTTTTGCCGCCATGCATAACGCCTTTTCTTTATGACCAAACAACTCATTCTTTGTTTCATCAGTCCACAGGACCTTGTTCCAAAATTAAGCTGGCTTGTCCAAATGTGCTTTTGCATACCTCAAGCGCCTCTGTTTGTGGCGTGCCTGCAGAAAAGGCTTCTGTCGCATCACTCTCCCATACAGCTTCTCCTGGTGCAAAGTGCGCTGAATTGTTGAACGATGCACAGTGACACCATCTGCAGCAAGATGATGCTGCAGGTCTTCGGAGGTGGTCTGTGGGTTTTCCTTGACCGTTCTCACCATTCTTCTTCTTCTCTGCCTCTGATATTTTTCTTGGCCTGCCACTTCTGGGCTTAACAAGAATTGTCCATGTGGTCTTTCATTTCCTTACTATGCTCCTCACGGTGGAAACTGACAGTTTAAATCTCTGAGACAACTTTTTGTATCCTTCCCCTGAACGACTATGTTGAACAATCTTTGTTTTCAGATCATTTGAGAGTTGTTTTGAGGTGCCCATGATGAATCTTCAGAGGAGATTCAAACAGGAGAACAACTTGCAACTGATGACTGGATACACCTGGCTATGAAGTTTAAATCTTAATGAAGTTACCAAACCAATTTTGTGTTTCAGTAAGTCAGTGAAAAGTAGTTAAGGGTATTCAAATCAATAAAATGATTTGGGTACCCATATTTTTGCACCTGTCAAATTTTGTTTTAATGCATATTGCACATTTTCTGTTACTCCAATAAACCTCAATTCAATACTGAAATATTACTGTGTCCATCAGTTATTAGATATATCAAACTGAAATAGCTGTTGCAAACACCCAAATATTTAGAAATAAAAATAATTAAGATTAATAGGGCTGCCCAAACCTTTTCATATAACTGTATAAACACAGAGGAAAACTGCACAACTTAGCATTTTTTAAATTACTACCATGTTTTAAAACATTGCTCACTGTCATTCTGTCATTTTTGAACAAAGTTATCAAAAACCACCAAAAATGTCACGTAGAGAGTACTCAGGGGCCACAAAATTAAAACAACTGTTTTTTAAATCAAAAGTGTAAAACCCTTTTTTTCTTTTTTTACCTGCTCAACAATAAACTAAACACACAAAATACTTTAATGAAATAAGAAGATTAGTCTGGTTTCTGTAAATAAAAATAAAAATAAATAAAGGAAATTTGTAAATCATTCTAGTTTTGTAACAAAAGAAAGTTCTTGCAGGTTCACCCAGCAAACACTATCCTATTGGTTGATCATCTTTTTCTAGTTTTTTGTACATTTTTTCAGCAATGACAACAGGATTTCACTCCCACTTGCTTTATTTTGCCAGGATAAATAAATGGCCACACCCAAGTCTGCTTTGGGGTAAAAAAGAAAATCATGGTTCTATTCACTGTTAACTTAAATTAAAAGCAGAATATATGGCTGATACAAAATCAAACCTTGTGTTTTGCATTTTCCATTTTAAGAGTAGTTTATGTGTGTGTGTTTTTTAAATGCTTGAACTATGAGAGCCACCCGAAATCATTCAGAGGGCTGCAAGTGGCCCTTGAGCCGCACTTTGGACACCGGTGATCCATGTGACTCACACAGACCCCTGGTTTAGAGCAAAGTAAATCAATGTCTGAGAATGGTCCAGTCAAAGTCCAGACTTGAAAATATTCTTCACAGAGGCTCTCTATCCGTCTAACTTTCCAACAAGTTCATAAGGGCTGCAATAACTGCAGGGAAGCACTGTTTCATTCGTCTATTTGTAATTTTCAAGGTTTTTGTCCTGACATGTCAGACGTAACCACAAGCAGACGTTGGTTGTCTGCTTGTGACAAGGCAGTCTTGCATTATAAATAGGGGCTGCAGACAAGCCGCCCACCCCCACCCCCAGCGGAACGCTGCAGAATCACAGGAATCTGACAATAGAAACCGTAGAAGCTGATCAAGTTATAAAAAAAAAGTTCAGCTCTGGACATTAAAACCAGCTTACAAGAGGGCTTTCGTAGTTTTGTAACAACCATGGAGGACTGACATTATCTCAAGGTGTTTTTTTTACGCATAACTAACTCTAAAGACGTAAATTGAGGAAGTGGGCGGAGCACGGAAAACCGTGCGCGCGTGAGTGGGAGTGGGACAATCTTCAGTCCCCCGGCGGCTGTGACGGTCAGGTGCGCCTCTCAGTCTGCGGCGCAAACTTGGTGAGGCGATGGATCTTATCCGATCAGCGGGCTGGCGTTTCTGAACAAATCAAACTATGTCGTAGCGTCGCTGCAGCGCCGCACGGAAGGCCGAGTCGGGTGAAAACAATCACTCAACGGTAAGAGATGCTGGATTGTTAGACATGATCATAATAATGATGGTATTAGAGGGCGAAGCTGCTTTACAGAAAGATCTCCTGACATTGTTTGGGTCAAGTGTTGCGTGAAAGTTTTTAAACGTTCTCAGAATTTCATTCTTGCCTCAAGAGTATCAAAAGTTGGAGATCAGACCCGTATATTGTAAAAGTTTCCCCCCACCCCCGTTAAATAGCAAATTAAGGATGAATTGTTGATCTGAAGGGAAACAAGTTTTCTCAGTTAGTGAGTTGTCCACCAAGGGTCCTGAAGGGAAATTTACTTGTAAATTTGTAGCCTATGATTATATATATAAAAAAAGCATTTCAAAGAACTTCTAAAAAGTTGATTGTCAGAATAAAAGTGGTTCAAAATCATCTCTACAGTCCTTAACTTCCTTATTCCTCAGTTCATGAACAAGTGGATTATGTTACAGGACTTTTTTGTCTTCTATTGTCACTATTTAACCAACAATGATCACTCCAAGACATGGGTCAGGTTATAATGGCAACTTCTTGGTAACCAAAAGCGTCATATTATGAATAAGGAACTGGAACAACAATGAAGCACAATGTTCACAGAGAAGCAGCTGTATGCAGGGAAACCGACCCCTTTCTGAGAATTGCATTACCTACACAATCCGGAGGATTGATGTAAAATGGGTTTGTGTACAAATCATGAGACCAGAAAACTGCTTTGTAGCTTCAAATAGAATGTTAAATTTCAGAGACAGATGGTTCCATTACCTGATCTGAGCCTGATTTCACCCCAGAAGTTGTAGTAATCACTTTATGGTGCAGGTTAACTCGAACACATTGCTCTCATTCACTCAACAATAAATCCTTGATTAGTCAGTGAGATGTAAAGAAAAAACAGCACAGCATTTTCCTGTGAGCGGAATCTCATTCTCACAATTTACCAGTGTTTGTATAACAAATATCTGTCATCTGGGTTTCCCGGTAGTGACAAGTCATTCTATGCAAGAATGGAAATGGTTCAAAAGTGACCACAGAGGTCCATGGCGGTGTTAGATTTAGAGAGTACCCTGACGGGACCAATTGATGCAACATGCGATGTGTTGAATCTGGTTGTACGTGGAGTAATAAACTAAAATTCCTACTGACAGATTTTTAAGGCTCCACCTCAGTTCTCCCCCTGACCCTTTGGTACCAAGACATTGTCTTCGTCCCCTCCTGTAATCCTATAAACAAGCAATTTTGAACAGACGTGGTAAAATCATAGCATGTCGCTTAATTTTTAGATGTATTTAAGTATTATCATGACTTATGAAGATATGTGGATCTAAAAATACTGAGCTCTACGTATTATTAATTTTATTCACATTTAACTGGGTTCTGGTCCCCATTTGGGCCCGTTGACTTTATAAAATAATACAGATTATTTTTTAATCAGAATCACAATCTAAATCTCAATATGTTTATTATGTCAACTGCAATGGCTTCTTTGGACGCAATAACTGAAATGTTATATTTTAGGTACCATGCATTAAAAGTGTGCAGGCTAGTAGCACGTTTAGGCGGCTTAACCAGACTGCCAACTGCTCTTGATGCTCACACCGCAAGTACATTGTTAATGACTGACGCTAAAGCTCACAGAAAATGGTGGATTCATTATTAAGATGGGGAAGAAAAGGATAGAGTCAGGAAAATGTTGGTTGGCTATGATATTTTATTCAGTAATACCATTGCAATGACATGCCATGTGATATTGCACCGCCCTAGCTACTAAATTTTATTTTCTGGGGCCATACAGCTCCCTAAAGTAGAAGGCAGTGGAATGTAGAAAATCTCTTTAAATTGTTTCTTGTCAAAGTGGGTATTACACGCTCCCATAGTGAGTACAAAACTCTTCATAGTTGGTATGAACATCCTTCAATGAACAGAACTGTTTTGTCCCAAAAAAAAAAAGATGTCTACAAAACAACCTCAGCTGCAAAAATACCAAATGTTGAATGTGCATGATGACCAGCATTCATTTTGTTTAAATAAATTACCTATCATAATAAGTTGATCTCAGTAATATTTTTTTTTCATATAAAAAAATCAAATGATAATTTATTTTGAATTTGAAATGCAATGTACCAAAACAAAAATATCTAAACATGTGTTTTTTTATTATTATTTTTATTATTTAGAGTGCATTGTGGTTACTCTAAGGAAATTTTTAGAAATAGCGCTGAACCATACATCCTGAAACCAGAATAACAATTTTTCTGTGGTTTTGGATATTGATCCAGATCATTGAGAAAGCTACACTGATCATCATGACCACCCATCTAATGCCAGGTCTTAGTTCTGAAGTGGGGGCAGTCTGTAACTCATCTCCCCTTATTTGGTTTCAGGAAGTGAGACCCATCTGGGTGTGATTGGTCTATAAAAATCTTTAATTATGTAGCAAATGTCATTTCCCCTGCAGAATAGTGTGTTTTAAGATGATATTTTAATATGTCTATTTTTAACATCATGACTGATTGTTCTTGCATAAATACAACTCTGGGCCATCTTCTACCTCTTCTTCTGTGTCCAATGTTGGTTCAGAAGTTGGAGATAACAACATTTGAAGACTGTTTTAGATACATTAAGAATCTCCACTTGCTTTTCTCTTTTCACAAATAGGTTTCACAAACTGAAACTGCACTTTAAAGAATCAGTAAGCAGTAAGGAATAATCCCGTTCCTGTTTGACCGCTACGCATAGCTTCAAAATTGCCTCAATTAAACAATCAATAGGTTGTCTTGATGCCAAGACATTAAAGATGCTAATCTTTTGTGATTTCACAAACAGAAATAAAGTATCACAAATCTTCAAATTGGGTTTAAAGAACCTCTGTTTAGCGAAGCATTTTTTCTGTTCAAATGGTCCAAGTGTTGCTTAGCGCCAGCATTGTTGGCCATATTTGCTTCATGGTGCACAACGCAGGGGATGCTCACTCTCTATTGACTGGAAATTAGGGTTTGAACCAAACTCTAGAAAAGTTGCTTTGGCCACAGAAATTATTTATAGATTTATAGACTCTTTTTTGTTTTTTAGTTTTCAAACACTTTAGAGCAATCGTCTGACATGATGGGTCCCTGGGCAGGTAACCATATCAGAATCACTACTACCGATTGGTTTGGATGCAAGGGGCTTTTTGCTACCATTACGTGCCCTTTATCAACCTCAAACAGACAATCCATTGGTTCTGAAAACTTACTTTTAGGCATAAATCAATCAATTATGAGCCAACCCTTTCTCACAGTTGACTGTGCACCGTCATTTCCTGTGGGATTAAACAGCATTATTCATTGCAGAGCTTGAGAGCCACTGCATTTCGCAGACTGACAAACCGGAAAGACCGCTTGCAAACATGCGGCACTCTCAGGTCTGCGTCATAGAGCTTTGCAGAGGTTAAAGAGAGAAAAAAGAAAGCATCGCCTAGAGTTGCAAGGCTGACAAAAACCACAGTGGATCAGTGGTGTGTTTCCCCTCATAGGTCAGTGTTTCACTGTACCCTGCTCACGTATTCTCTAAAGGGCAGCTTCCAGTTTCTAAGAACCCTCCTTTGTCTTGTTTTATCTGAAAGACAAACACTAAACACAAGCTTATCTCCTCCAGCTAATGTCTCCTCAGCACTTTCAGTGAGTTTTGTGGGACACAATAAACAAACAGAGACAAGGCCTTCCAGTAACTCTTGCACTCCTGTATCCAGATGCAGTAACAGTGCATGCACTGTGCAAACTACTGAACAACGCAGTGGGTTAACGGGCACGATGGGGGTGTGGTATCATTATGGCTCAATCAGAATGCACCACAGGAGTAGTTGATTTCTCCCAAGGACAGTTCCCCACTTAGTGCATAAAGACTTGGTTCCCCAGGGAGATGAGATGACGATGGTGACAGATCCACTTATTCATATCTGACATCCTGTGAATGTCCCCCCTTTAGAAAGACGCTCTTCTAGTCGGGAGGCTTTTGAAATGAAGTCGAAGCGACACAAAAATGACTCCAAACTGTGGAGAGGATGAAAAGAAAAACAGTGTCACAAAAAGAGACATGCTGACTGAAAGGGGTGGTGGGTGGGGGGGGGGACATGCACCAGAACCCAATCACATCACAGCATAAATGTCAGTGTATTACTGGGATTTGATGTCATAGTTCACAATACAATGGTACGTAAGTGAAGGAAGAGGGCAGTCATGGCAAACATTTGGAAGTAAAACTTGGAAAACATTTCTAGATGGAAATCTAATTCCTCGTCTAGAGAAAAAAAAAATTGCCCATTGTTCTTCACCAAATATCATAAGCTTTTGTCAGTATCAGTTTTCGAAACTTTTTGTATTAACTTTAGTACTGGAGTTGGACTGGACAGTTCCAGCACATTAACACAAGTAATTTGATGTGAACCACTCCATGCTAGCTCTGGCTGTCTGTTGTCCCCTTTGGAAGGTGAGCCTCCGCCCCATTCTTGGCTGTTTTTATTTAGCTCCATCCATCTTAACATCAAACCTCTAACCAGTTTCCTATCACAAAATATCACCCCCACAGCATAATGCTGCCACCACTATGTTTCACTGTGGAGATGTGGTGTTTTTTTATATTTTTATTAATCTTTTTGCATAGATTAAAAGGAAATCTCACATGACCAGAGCACCCGTTTCCTAATGTTTGCTTTATCCCCTAAATGGTTTAGCGTAACCCTTGCTTTAAACTTCTCCACAGCCTTTTCCCTGACTTGTTTAATGTGTTCCTGCATCTTCATGACGCTGTTGGTTCTCTAATGTTCTCTAACCAGGATGGCCAGGACTCCCGTGTAACTGAGATTTAAAAGTTTTCTAGGTCAGAGAAATTAGGTTGGAGGCCTTCAGAAAAGAAGCTGGCTCTATGCTGAGAATAAATTGCAGAGCTGGATTTAAAATTCCTGGTGATATCAGAGGGGCACTGAATAGAAAAACTTAAGAAAAACCATGTATCACGTTCCTTCCCCTTTCTGTTGAACCGTTGTATAAAACCCATCCATCCCATCCATCCATTTTCTGACCCGCTTAATCCCTCTTGGGGTCGCGGGGGTTGCTGGTGCCTATCTCAAGCATTCACCGGGCGTGAGGCGGGGTACACTCTGGACAGGTCGCCAGTCTGTCGCAGGGCAACACAGAGACAAACAGGACAAATAACCACTCACACTCACACCTAAGGACAATCTTGGAGAGACCAATTAACCTAACAGTCATGTTTTTGGACTGTGGGAGGAAGCCGGAGTACCCGGAGAGAACCCACGCATGCACAGGGAGAACATGCAAACTCCATGCAGAAATACCCAGGGTTGGATTTGAACCCTGAACCTTCTTGCTGCAAGGCAACAGTGCTACGTTGTATAAAACCCTGATTAAAATACCCGGAGGTTTGTGGTTGTAACATATGAAAAAGGTCAGGAAGGTTTTGCAAAGCGTTGTATGCTCAGAAGCTGCTGATACAAAACAGATTTAAATTCGTAACAGCGAGAGAGAATTATGTGTTTCTGGGATTTTTTTTTTCCAATTCCCGGTTAATAAAAGTGACAGTTCGGTTTGTGGGGAGATTGTTTGAGAGGAAAGGGGACCCTGGTCACATAACAGCAAGTAAGAGGAGAACACGCAAAAGAACAGGCAGAAGCTGAATCCTTCAAGGCATTTTTCATCTACTTTGAACAGGCACAACCCGTGTCCATTTATTCACTCAACAGCTCTCAGCCAATTTTCAGCACTCAAGTTAGCAGAAAATTGTCTTCATTGAAAAAAAGAATCATTTAGCCTCACTCACTGTTTTGTTTTATTTACTTTCTTCTTGTTTCCCATCTTTCTCACCCCTTACATTTCACCCTTCTCCTGACTTTTGTCAATCTCCCCCGTTGTTGCTCTCAGAGTTCTAATCCTTCCTGCAGTTTCCTAACGTTTCACACCCCCCCCCTCGATATTTTCATCAACTACTCTTCTGCTCGTTCTCCTCCTGTCCCCCGCCTCTCCTTTTGCCTGCCCTTTTTCCTCTCCATCTCCTCGTCTCCTCTGTCATGTCCATATCCATGAGGAACCCACCTCAACGCCGGCGCTCTCTGGGTCCCGTCTCACCCAAACGAATCTACAGGAACCTCTCCGTCAGGCTGAGGGGAGGAGAGTCCTCCGTCGCCACGGAGGTGGATGCACCCAAGCGCACCAGCAAGCCTGCAGAAGCCGTAAGATGCTCGCATTCTCTTCACACTTTGGCTTCTACTCCACTGAACCACATTTAGCGTCAACAAAGAGCGCAGCCCGAAGCTGTTTTATACCTTACTGTTTTCTGAGAATGTGTGTGACTTATTTTCATAAACATATAGAAGGCTATCCAATTCAACCTGGGCTTTGTGAAAAAGTAATCGCCCCTTAAACTAATGATTGCTTGTGCCACATGTGGTGACACCAACTGCCATCTAATGAAAAGCTTTATTTGTCATTGCAATGAAACGTGTCTTTTTGAACCTTTCCCATAAGGAGCAGTGGGCAGCCACTGTGCAGGGCCTGGGGAGCCTTGTTGGGCTAAGGGTCTTGCTCAGGGACCCAGAGTGGCAGTCTGTGGGATTCGAACCGGGGAGCTTGTAACATTGCCAGGACACATACACCCTGCTCTGACCACTAGGCAACTCTTTTATTGGGCTGTGGAGGAATTTTGGCCATTTTTGTTTTAATTCAGCCACATGCATGAACAATTTTCATGTGACGCCACAGCATTTTCTCAGGTCTACAGTCTGGACTTTGAATAGACCCTCATTCAGGTTGTTTTTTTTAGCCATTTAGAGGTGGAGTTTTTGGTGTGCTTTGGACCGTTGCTTCATTACTCATGTGTGCCCATACCTTAGCAGCACGAAATGACAGCCTGATGTTCTCCTTCGGACTGAATTCGTGGCTCCATCAGTTATGTTAACCACCACCATGTTTAACTGTTCATATGATGATCTTTTTCTGAAATGCTGTTAGGTTTTTTGCCAGATGTAATGGGATGCACGCTTTTCAAAAGTCTTACTTTTGTCTTCAGTCCACAGAACATTTTGTCAAAAGTCTTTGTGACTATCAAGATGTTTTTTTTTCTTAGCTATATGGTGTTCTGTTGGGTCAGCAGTGGTTTCTGAAGCTCTCCCGTGGATGCAGTGATCGTCCAGTCTGTTTCTTATTGTTGAATCATGAACACAGACCTTATCTGAGGCGAGAGAGGCCTGCAGTGCTTAAGTTGGTGTTCTTTGTCATTATATGTCCTCCTGGATGAATTGTTAACGTGCTCCTGGAGTAATTCTGTCCGCCCGGCTACTCCTGAAAGGTTTACCCTACTGTTCCATATCTTCTCCATCTGTGCATGACAGCTCTCCCTTTGGTCCGCTGGAGTCCCGAAGTCGTAGCTTTGTAATCCTTGCCAGACAGACTGAGGTCAGTGACTTAGACTCTCATCTGTTCTTTAATTTTCTTTAGACCCGAGCATGATGTGTTGCTTTTTGAGAGCCTTTGGCCTTCTGCATTTTGTCAAATCGACTCTGTTTAAGTGGGTACTTGGTTCTACAGGTCTGGCAGTAATCAGGCCTGGGTGTGCAGCTGTTGAAAATTGACTTCAACTTTCCAATTTACAAGGGGGGCTGATCACTTTTTTCTCGCAGGGCCAGGTTGTTCTGAATTGCTATTTTTCCCCCTAAATGAAATTGTCACTTGAAAATTAGATTTTGTATTTTGATTTCCAATAAGACTGTTATTGGAACCTTGTTGATGAGTTAGTCCACCCACAACAAAGTTTCCAGAGTATAATTAGAAGCCCCAAATTAAAGTGACACTAAGTAAACCTCTCACTGGAACCGTATTATTTTGGTACCTTCAGGTGGGGTAACTGACTGGTCAGCATGTTTTGGGCCGTTTGGCATTTGTTTTGAAGCACAAAGCTAATTCTCCAGAAGCTCACGACGAGACAAGCAGTGTTTGTGCTTTTACTGAGCTGAGTGTATGCAAAGGAGCTTGCACGAAGCGTTGTGGCTTTGACCTGTTCTGTGGTGAAGAGTTATAACTACGTCTGCTGCATCTGCGCGACTATGGCTGCTTTGTGGATCGTATTTCAGTTTTTTCTAAGAAGCAACGACTTAAAAAACGTAACGTTCAACTATTTGCAATAGAGAGTAGGGCTGCGCTATATTAGGGAAAGTGGCAATATGCAATAATGTTAGTCATTGTTGCGGTAATAATATGGCTTGTGATAAATACAGAAAAAGGTAAAGCATTAATGTCTCTCTGCTTTAGGATCTTAGCAAACGTAAACATGAGATGCTTAGTCTATCCCGCTACTAAAAAACAACAACATTCATCATTTCCATCTCAAACACAAGTTTTTAGTGAAAAGGTTGCCTCTGCCCGACTCGTAATGTTTTGGCAATGCAACAACTTAGCTGTAGTTGCTTATCAACCGGACCACCTCCTGACCTTCTCAAGCATTTTTGTTGCATCAAACATGATGTCACCAAACATATTAGGGGCAGGGCGCTTACACCATGAGCTAACACTTACTGCGCTTCAAGCGATTCTTTATGATATGCATAGTACGATACGTGATTTTTTGATTAAGACACATTTGCGATAGATTGCGCAGCCCTAATAGAGAGCATGATCTCCCCTACAAAGAGTTGGACTAAAAAGAAAACGTTTCTGAACAGATCACCACCACTTTCCTTTCATCTACGGTAACCATTTTATTCAGTAGCAACTCCAATTCCCAAGCTTTCTCTATCTCATGAAGGTAGCGTATGAGTTTGTCGTCCTTGGCTGCTTTGATTTATAGATTTTGTGTTTTTCCCCCTCAGTCTTTGCAACTCCCTTCTCCCTCTACCTTGCTAAATAAATCTCTTTTGACATCTAAACCTCCTTTCTCTTCCTTACGCTCCCTTTTGGCGGTGCACCCTTCCTCCTTCTCCCCATTAGTACAAGACCCTGTGGGAGGCAGTGGAAAATGAGGACACTGTGGCTGTGCAAACCCTTTTGTCCAAAGATCATGCCAGCTGTGGAGGAGGAGGAACAAGCTTGTGGGAGAGAGGAGAGAAGAAAGAGAAGGACTGGGAGAGAGATAAAGAGAAAGGGGTGAACAGAGTGAGTGAACAGGGTTTGGTTCCGCTGGATGTGGCGGCACTTACCCACAACTCCCCTCTTCTTCATGTGCTGACAAAGGCAGGAGCCAGACATAACCCTATTTGTAAGTTCTGTGATTTAATTGGTCAAAAAGAGCATGAAAATAGCCAAGGGTTCATTTTTACCTAATAAGTCTCGCACATTAACTGTCTGCCTCTGCTGCTTCACCTCTCAGTGTGCCGGCCAGTGGACTGGGGGCTCAAGCTGGATGCCCTGGTGGATCTGGCCAGTAATCGAGTGGAGGAGAGGAAGTCGGAGTTGGCCAGAAGAACAGGAGCAGGCCCCCAGGCGCAGGCTGAGGTCCAGAGACAGGCCCGCCTCTGGAGACTCCGGCTGCAGCTGTACTGCCGGATGAGAGAGAACTTCCAGAACACAGGTCAGTGCTGTCGGGTCAGATTGTGGTACTTAATGAACTGCAAAGTATTCCTAGCCCTTGAACTCTTCCACGTTTTTTCACGTTATGTTACATCCACACACCTGGGTGTGTTTTTCTCAGGATTTTATGCGATAGACCGACATAAAGTAAACCATCGATGCAAAGTGGATATATGGTTTGCAGAATTGAATGCTAGTAAAGACCTGCACTTACAAACGCCCCCAAGAGTCAATACTTTGGAGAACCACCTTTTACTGACACAATTATAATTACCGCTATGCACATCAAAACAGTGACATTTTGCCCATTCTTCTTTGCAAAGCAGCACAAACTCAGTCAGATTGAATGAAGAGAGTCTATGAATATCCATTTTCTTTTTTTGCCACATGTATTCAATTGAATTTAGGTCTGGCCTTTGACTAGGCCATTTTCACACATAAGCTTTGATCACACCAAGTTTTTCTCCCAGGAATGCCCTGTATTTTCATCTATCCAGCCAGAGCGAGTCATAGGAATGGTGTGCTCAGGTAATGTGAAGTGTCAGTTCTACCAAAAGCCTTTGGCACAGGGCCAGAATGTCCAGTTTTGGTGTTGGTGGTGCATGGAGTTTATGTAGTTCTGAATATAAAAGTAAAACAATCATGAAAATTTTTGAAAATGGCACTTTACCTCCTACCCACAACTATATATATCTGTGTGTTGGTCTAGCAAATAAAATTTGTAAGAAAACACAATACAGTTTGTAATTAGAAATTTACAAAATGTGAAAATGTTCAAGGGGTGTGAATACTTTTGCAAAGCACCGAGACAGTCCTTACTACCATGAGCAGTTCTAGACAGGGGCCAGTGGCCCTGTAGATCTGGTCCTGGCTCCTGTTTTGGCCCCTATACTGAAGACATATTAAATAAAATTCTTATGGTGGCACAGTAATTGTAACTGATTGGTCCCCTGGACCAGTTTTATTTTTTACCTTTACAGCTTTGCTTTAACAGTGATTTAAAAATTAAGGTGTTACACTTTTAGCTTCAGCCGTATTGAGACAGGATCACAGTATGCATCTGCTAGATCAGGGGTCTGCAACCTGCAGCTCCGGAGCCACAAGTGGCTTTTTGACTCTGTGGCTTACTTAACACATTAAACGCTGAAATGTTGCTCTTTTATTTATTTTTATTCCTTTGTTCTGTGGTCCCATAAAAAGATGGCCCAACTGTAGCACCCTTGGTGAGTTTGGTCTAGAACCCCTGCTGCTTCCTACCCTTACAATGTGTTTTATCCCCTAAAAATATCCTGTTAGCTATAAAGCCATCAAGACCAAAATTCTAGTTTTGGTCTGTGAAGATTTAAAACTTGCTTGCTCTTTTAAAGACAACAGATTTTTTATTTCCACCCTAAAATGTTTTCATGTTTTGTCTTGTTATTCGTTCATTAAAACAACCCCTTCATGCCTTAAAATGGATTAGATCTAACTTCACATTCTTGCCTCATTCAGTATGACTATGCAAATGAGTCCGTGTCACCTTTCTAAGGCATGCTCCTCGCTCTTCCTGTGCGCGTGAGAGAAAGCACACTTCCTTCACCAGTAATCCTGCTACGAGACACCGTGCCAGGGAACATTGCTGATGCTCATGTTTTATTAAACAGGAGAATAAAACGCCATGCTCCATTTGCAAATGAAGATGTCCCACAACAATCAAATACATCCCAATAGGCTAACGAAAAAGATCGAAAAATAGCAGTCAAACAAAATCTAAACCAAACAAAAAGATCCC
This sequence comes from Fundulus diaphanus, assembly GCA_037039145.1. Taxonomy (NCBI): domain Eukaryota; kingdom Metazoa; phylum Chordata; class Actinopteri; order Cyprinodontiformes; family Fundulidae; genus Fundulus; species Fundulus diaphanus. The sequence continues at coordinate 13,547,762 of CM073140.1, forward strand.
TGGGTGTAATTTGCACAGAACGTCTTTCAGCGCCTTACAAAAGCGCTGAGACCCCTGAATGTTTTCACGTTTTGTCAGGTTACAGCCACAGACCTGAATGTGTTTCAGTAAGAGTTTACATGACCAACACAGAGTAATTACTAATTCTGATGGAGAATGAGGAACAATACATTGTTTTCAAAATATTTTACCCTTTTATAAAGTGTGTCGTGCTTTATATTCAGCATCCTTAATTTGATAGGCAGCCTACTGTAGGCACCGGGCGCTGCCATTTTTACAATCGGTGCCGGAAGTTCACACTGGAAGTTTTGGATATTATAATATGCGGATACCAAGAGAAAGGTAAGAAAACCTAAACCTAAGGTCAGTGGGTTCATTAACTTCCTGGGCCGACTTCCTGTGAATTTGGGAGCAACTTTATTTTTTTGTATTTTTGTTGTTTTCTTTACTCGTGTCATGAACAACATGAATTACAATCAGGCGATCACGCATATCAAAACAATTTCGCTAGACTTCCGGTGTGAACTTCTGGCATTGATTGCAAAAATGGCGGTGCCATTCCACTGCAGTCGGGTTCTCTTGCTTAATTTTGGTACCATTAAATAAACTAGTTGCCTTCAGAAGTCATCAGTAAAGAGCAAACGCAGGGGTAACTTCATCTCAGTATAAATACAGCTGTTCTATTAACGTTTCTGAACAAACAAGCATCATGAAAACTAAACAACACAACAGACAGTTCAGTGAGAAAGCCTTGGAGAACTTTAAAGCAGGGCCAGGTTGTAAAAGTTTTGAACATGTCATCTAGTTCAATCTGTCCTCTGAAAATGGATAGAATAAGGCACAACTGCAAACCTGCTGTGACATGGCTGTCCACGGCAACAGACCAAATTTCAGGAGCCAGTAAAAGGCCCATGGCAGCTCTGGAGGAGGTGCCGAGACCCACCGCTCAGGCGGCGGAATTTGTTGACGACCATTAATCTATCACTCCACAAATCTGGCCTTTATAAAAGAGCGACGAACAGAAATCTTTTTGAAGTTATTTCTTTTTGCAGTTTGCCTCGCACCATGTAGGGAACACATGTGAAAGACGGTGCTCTGGTAAAATGAGCCGAAATTAAACCACCCGGCCTACATGTGAAACACCTGATGTGGCCGAAAACTATCATAGCACACCAACCCCCACGTTGAAACATGGAGGTGGCAGCATCATGCTTTGGGGTGGCTGAGCTAAAGCTATTTTACAAAGACTGGAAAAGTTTAATCTCTAGATTACGCTGGTAGAGACATACCCCAAAAGACCAGGAGCTGTAATCTCAGAAGTTGGGGCTGAACTGGATGCTACACCTTTCAGATTTCGATTTGTAAAAAGAAAAACCTCATTTCTGATCTGCTTCACAACTATGCTCCACTTGGTCATGGCCTATAATACAAAACCCCCAGTGAAATACATTGAAGTTTGTGGCTGCAACACGACAAAATGTAAACCATCTTAAGAAGAATGAACACAAGGCTCGGCATGTTTCTGTAATTACACTGATATCCTGGTAGGTCTTTCCTGCACTTTCAGCAACGTGATAGGATTGCCAAAGCAGCTAACCTTCAGTTCACCTGCCTTTCATTTATTTTGACTTGCACAGGCCGATAAGGTGACACTAATGTGTGTCCCGTTTTGTCGATTGCACGAGCACAAACTCTTCCAGCAGAGCTGGGGTGGCAGACCTGCAAAAGAAAGAAGGTAGCGCCAAAAACAGCAATAGCTGCTCTTCGTCTGAGCCGTGCAGGATGTGGGATGTGAATTCTGCACTGCTGCATTTGTTTTTGCGTGACTCCACTGGAAAGGGATGGATGGAAAGCTTTTAAAAATGCATCACAGAAAACCTTCAGCTGGATATTTTAACGAGACACAGAATCGTTATGCGAAATTGTCTTTAAAGCTTAGCAACAGCCAACGAGACGCTTTCACTCCATTTCAAATCTACAAAGCCCTCCGTGAGTGCCGACTAGACCACTGAGATCAGTCATCCCACTGTTTTAAGTTTGACTGATTATTTTCTTCTGCTCTTTTGTTACGTTTTCACTAAAAGCTAGCCTTCTTTTTCTTTCCTTTTTTAACCTGATCTGAACTTCCAGCCGAGTCCCTTGTCATCACGCTGTCCAAATCCTCATTGCCGTGCCCTGCTCTCCCTCCGCTGGCTGTCTGGATCAAATAATACCTCGATGCTGGCAGATTTATGAGCAGGAGTCCGCAAAGGCCAGCTTCTCAAGGCTGCTGTGCTTTTTACTTCTCACAAAAACCCATTTATGTCTTCATTCTGTTTCGCCTTTCGGTGGTTCAATCAGTTGCGGGGGCTGTTCTAGTTGTTATGTTATTATATGTATTTATTACCAGCTTTTAGTTAGAACTTGTTTCATTCCTCCTTCAAAGATCTTCAGATCTCTTCCCTGGCTGTTTTATAATCACACTTGTGAGGAGAACAAGGCCTCGGGTCTTCTTTTTGTGTGCAGTGAAACTATGCATACTCTTATTACAAAACCCAGGAGAAGGGAACGTTGGCTGAATGTTTAAAATCTAAAATATACATGAAATGTGGCCTAAGGTGCTTGACTTAGTGGGAATCCATTCAATTCCAGGTCACTGCTGAGCGTGAGCAAACTGCAAATCCCTTTGTCTAGACTCGGTGGGCAGAGCACGGTTGCATTTGATCACAAAGGTAAAAGTCTGAGCCACGGTTACAGGCGAGCTGATAATGAGCAGCTCCCACGGTGTTCCAGAACCGTGGGAAGCTTCAAACGAAGGTTTATTTTGGTTTTAGTGAGATCTAAGAATATTAAATTGCTCGTTTACATCCAAGACAGGTTTAACTACCAGTTGCGTGGAGCAAAAACTGGAGAAGGTCTGTAACATTTTCAGCAGATTCTCAATTGCATTTCAGGCTCTACTTTGATTGGGCCATCCTAAGACGTCCATATGCTTTGATTTAAAACGATACGTTGTTGCAGCGGCCGTATTTTTAGACTTGCTTCTCTGGTAGGGAACCCTTCTGCTGCCCTTCCTCCAGCACCGGCCTGTATTTAGCTCCATCTTTTTACCCATCAACTCTCACCACCTTCTTTGGTCCTGCTTGAGAAAGGATGCTCCCTCCACCATGTTTCCCAGTGGGGACGGTGAGTTAGGATTCTGGCTCTAAAAGTTTTTGCATGAAGGCCAAAAAGTGCATGAAGGCCAAAAAGGTCTCAAATCTGGTTTCTCGCCCTCAAAGACGTATCTGGACTTCCTATGGCCGTCTATTGACTGTTGCTTTCTTCTTGCCACGCCCACATAGAGGCCCGATTTCTGATAATAGTTTCCTGCCAGTAGATCGTCCCAGCTGAGCTGTGGCTCTCTGCAGCCCCTCCGGAGTGTCCATGGGGCTCTTGGCTGCTTTATCTAATCTTTTTTAACATACAGTAAATTGTCATAATTATGTTTTTAAGCAAGTTTTGCATGTTGTTTTGAGCTTGTGCTAAATATGCAGTTTTTGTCTTTAACTGTTCCATCCAGAGCTCCCAGGCCCTCCCAGCCATGTGTCTTTACTGGTAACCAGCACCTCTTCCCTATGCGTAGTGATCAAGGAGCCAGAGGGTACCACCATGGGGCTCATCACCCGCTATAAAGGTAGGTGGCGCGATTAAGATGGGAAAAATGATGATACAACCAGAGTTAAAGGAAATTGCTTCTTTTTTAAATTCTGAAGGATATCAGAACAAATTTATTTTAACTTGAAATGTTCCAACACACAGGACATCCCCCAAAGTCATTTATTTAACAAAACAGAGTAAAAACAGAGAAGCTGTGTGTGGAAAAACATCGGACACCTTACTGCCTGGACTTTGACTGGGCCGGTGCGACGCATTGATTATTTTTCAGCTGTTTGGTGTAAAATTGCTGCCATAGGGGATTGAGATCCAAGCCTTCTTCATGATCCAGTTTGGACCACGCTTTAGTTGACAGGCAGATGACCTCACATTTGGATCTAGTATACTTTGGTATGCAGACGAGTTCACGGCCAACTCATTGGCTGTGGGTTGCTTGGCTCCTTTTATTACGCAACAATGGGTTTGATTTGGCTACAAATAAATAAATTAATAAGTGCCAAGGGCAAATTTTAATATAAATAGTTATTTTACTTAACATTACCAAGTCAGGTCACCACCTGATTATCAGGAAATAAAAGTCAAACAGCTCTAAAAAAGAATGCAGTTACATACAGGTCAGTGTTGATTAGAAATTAGGTCAAATTGGCTTTCAACGATTACAAAGAAGAACAGCTGCTGGGTGTTCAAAACAACCAGTTCACATTGGCTAGGCCCAACGGTGGTCATCATTCTGCAACATGTTTTTGTCTCCTCTGTCTAAAGGAGAGTATTTCAGAAGACTTGTGGTTCTCTTGGTTGCCACGTTGGAAGGCAAAGTGCAGAGATATTCATTTATAAAGAAGAGACTTTCTTTTGGAAACCCTTCTAAACAAGCCGTACTAGTTCACTCTTTTGTTAAAGACAGCTCCCAAAATGCCTGCCTTACATAGGTTGCCAACCTGATGGTGGTCAGCGGATCGAGTTCCTTTTATTAGCAGAATCTGGCTGCACCTCTTGATGCAATTCTTTCAACACCAAGGAGTTCATGGTGGACTCAGTGATTGCGAAGCGCCCGAGGTTGTGTGTCTCCAAAACAAACCCAACATTATCACCACTCCGCCGCTATTTTCAACAGCTGAAAGGTGTCCTTTGCTGCGTTTGATCTTTGCCCGATGTCTAACTGATTCGTAGGCAAACCTTTTTACTTCAGTCTTGTGGTTCATTCAGATACAACACTTCCTGATCTAGGTTATGCTGTCGTATTATTTTGAGAGACGAGGGATTTCTCCTTCATCCGTTCCCAAAAAAAATCTTTTTATAACTGGAACGTCTTGAACTTTTAACATTAAAGATGTTAACAGAGGCTTTCAGGGTTTCATAATACCCTTGGGTGTTTTGCATCTTCTCTAAGCCTTGTATGGTCCGATCTTGAGGTGAATGTGCTGAGATGTAAACTCCTGGGAAAATTAGCAGCTTACTTAAATGTTTTCCAGTCGTACATAAACTCTTTTGCTGTAGAAGAATGGACTTCAGATTGCTTGGAAATGGCCTCATAACTATTCCCAGGTTGACTGGTATCAAGTCCCTTGTTATTTTGGATGTCTTTAGCATGACGTTAACACATGGCTATATGTGCCACAGCGGCAAACTGCCAAAAGTCCTGCTGTTACAGAGGTGATCACACTGGTGACAGTCCGTTCATCCACATTAAAATACTGGATACAGTATGCCATGGAATCCTCGGTGGACTCAATGACCAAAACGTACCCAGACCTTTTGCCTCCATCACAAGCCCATATCATGACCCCGCCACCGCCATGCTTGACAGTTGGCATGAGGTGTCTGATCTCACAGATATGTTGGATGTGGTTTTCACAAATGTGCTGCTGAGCTTGGTGGCCCAGTAATCCTACCTTGGAAGTGTTTGTCCAAACAAGTCATGCGTCTTTTTTTGCATATTTTATCAAACTTGAAGATTTGACTAAGGCCCGTTATCTCAGCATTGGATAGTGTTACCTTGGGGTGAATTTGCTGGGATGTCCACTCCTGGGAAAAGTGGCAACTGTCTTGAATGTTTACTGGTTGTGAGTAATCTGTCTTAATGTAGAATGATGGAGTTCAAATGGGTTGGAAACAGCCTTATGACTCTTCCCAGATTAATTAACAGCAGCAATCCTTGCTGATGACTTTCTGCCTTGGCATTGAGTCAAAACACAGCTGTGTGTTCTGGAGGAGCAAATGGACAAAACCGCTTTTATAAAGGCGGCCACGCTTGCTGATGATCCGATTCACTGCATGTGGCTGCTACGTTTGGCTCCTAAATCCTGTGTTTGCAGCAAGGGTGAGCTGAGTGGCTAACCTGTTTTTAATAAATCGACACACAACGGAATCCGTTGTGTGCATTTGTATAAACTATGTTTGATTTAAATCCTTTTAGAACATGGAGAAGACCAGGTCAGTTGCATTATGCTCTTTATTTTGACCCCAATTGTATAAACAGATGGATGGGTCGCGAAAGAGATAAAAATAATTTGGAATGTGACCGGAAAACAGAAGAAAAAAAAGCGTTTGATGGAGTCTTGTATCAGTTCAATAAAATCAGAATCCCACACATTGCCGAGCTGGCGAGGAGAAAAAAAAGCCTTTTATTCCTGCATCCAGAGTGGGCGTTACTTCTGCAGCTGCATTATATCCTTCTGCCAAGAGTAGATTAAGCCCATGTTCTTTGAACTGTAAATACTCAAGTCCTTTGTTCTTGCTTATTGGAGCTCTGAGCAAAGCCAAAGAGAATTTTGTCAGTGAGACAGTTTTCCTTTTCTTCTCCACAGTGGAGTGGAGCACCTCGGCCAGCTTCAAACGGATCCTTGGTACAGCCCAGGTGACAGAAACAAGGAATCCCTCCTATATCATAAACGGACTGACAGCAGTGAGTTAAGCAGCACTGACATACACCCACAAACACTGCTGACAAAAATACACATAGATATAATCATACAGTGCAAATGCAGCAAGTCTAGAGCCATACATGGGCTTAATTTATTGCTTATTGAGCCACGTTCCGCAGGAGAACGCTCTCCCACAGCTTTGCAGTGCTTAATGAGATGAATTAATAATAGGAGAGCTTTTTGTCTTTTCTTTGTCTTGAGATGGCTGATTCACGAGTTTAATGCGCAGTGATAATTTGGCACTCTGGTGCTTCTCCAATACAGGGAGTGCATTACTATGCCAGAGCCAGTGCCTACAATGTGAAGGGATGGGGCCCACCTCAGTGCTCCACTCCGGTCAGCGCTGCCCCCTCCAGTGAGTACGCGGAACTGCAGAACAAGACCAAAAGTTCATCATAATTTCTGCATTTCTGTCCTTGGAGCAATGTTTTAAATTTTAGATTTAGCTGACTTCCGGCTTCACGTGAAACAAGTGAAGGTTGGCAGATTGTGTGAATTATTAAAACATGGAGCATCAGGGATGTCACTGAGAATCAACGGGCCTTGCAGCCATGCTCCCTTGAGTTTCAATTGGGCTCGCAATCTTCCCACCTTCTTGCTCCCTTTACTAGCCTTTTCCTTTCCAGTTTATTCCTCCAGTAATGATGCACAGTGTTTTTTTTTTATTGGAGTAGAAGTATTTGAAGTATTTAACAATGGCAATTAGATGCTTTTCATTTGCATCCACCTTACAGTGAAGCTCAGAAGGGATCGACGAGGAAACTTTCAGAGACAGCATGCTGGTGTTTTGTCATGCAAGCACGCACGCTTCCTTATCTTTCAGAGAAAGCAGCACTCAGGACTTGGCAGCAAAATAATTCCTGCCTTTTGAATGATTTTCCCCCTCCTAATTGCATGAAGGAGATGATTTGTTTCTTTCTTGTGCAGGCTGGAGAGAGTGCGTCGGTGTGAAGTCGCTGCTCAGAAACCACGAGAGCCTTGTGAGGAAACTGCTGGAAGATGCCAAAGAATCCCACTACAGAGGATTTTATATAGGTAACAATGGGCATTTAGCGATGTAAGTTCTTACAGCTGGCAAATGTATATACTGCTGCTACGGGGGGAAAAAAACATTATCCATGCATCTACTGTTTGTAACTGCCTTGCAAAACTTAACTCTTTCACATTTTGGCACGTTAGAACCATGAACTTTATTTAATTTTATTAGGTTTTCATGTGATTGAGCATCGCAAAGTGGGTAACACAGCGACCATCGGTAAAAAAGGTGCTCTCATGGCCTGCGAGCATAGCACCATGTGGTGGAAAACTAACACTGCACATTAGCCTGAACAACATCGTCATCACAGAGATGCATGTTGATGGCAGCATCATCCTGTGGCGATATTTTTCTTTAGTAGCGGGCAGAGAAGATGGTCAGAATTAGTGTGATGGATGGAGACAAACACAAGGCAATTGGAGCAGGGCGGCGCTTCCCATCCGGCTGGGTGACCATCCTAAACGTACAGCTAGAGCTACAATGGGATAGTTTAGATAAAAGCATACCTGCGTGTTTAATGAGCCAGTCAAAGTCCAGACCTAAAGGCAACTGAGAATCTGTGGCAGGATCTGAGAATTGATGTTCACAGACGCTCTCTATCCAATCTGACTAAGCTTTAGCTTTTTTTTCATAGAAAAACAGGCAAAACCTGGATCCTCTAAATGATGTTGAGACACACGTCAAAATAACTCGAGGGCAGAGCCGAAAAAAATTACACGTCACAGATTTTTATTTGTAAATGGACTGAACTTATATAGCGCTTTTCCAGTCATGTTGACCACACAAAGCGCTGCTTTTTTGCACAAAATCCCTACAAATTAAGTGTGAAGTTTATGGTTGTAGCAGAACAAAAAGCAAAAACACCTAAATCAAAGTATTTTATTTCCAATTTCTTAAATAACTCAATGGCTACTAACCTCAAATTGCAATTATCATGAAACCAAAAGAGTGGAGGAGCTTCTCCATTCATTACACATGATGCATCTGATGAATAGACAGAATAATGTTCTTTTAAATTGTGCTTTGACAAAACTAATAAGAACTATTTCCTTTATTTACAGTATTGGTTTTACAATTTTATATAAGTAAAATAAAATACACAATTTTAATTCTAGGGTTTTGCAATGGTGTAATTTATTCAACAAAGACGAAGCCAAAATTGAAAAGTGGTGGCCAGGTGCTGCGCTAGGTTGCTAAATTGTTGTCTGTGTGGCCACCGCCTCTAAGAGCAGTTCGTAGCTGTGGAGCGTTGAGGTGTGCGTTAACACAATGCCAAAGTATAAAGAGACCAGCAATGACCTTAGAGGAGCAACTGTTGATGCCCGATCACCAGCGAAGGGTTAAGAACTACACGCGTCAGATTAACAAAATATAACTTGTTATTTTCTAACAAGCCACCACACTGGCAGTGACTCTTTTTAAAATGTTTTGTGCTCAGAAGCATCAATGCTCCCGATAAATCTGTCCGATCCAGTAATCCGTTCTGTCTGGATGGTCTTCAGCAATATATTTCCAACAAGCATGAAATGCGCCAGTTGGCTTGATGCACTAATGTAATCCCGATGCGCTTTCCTCTTTAATCAATCATCAATTTGCCTCAATTTGCATGTTAATCACTAAAGTTTGGGACAGGACACTTAGAAAAAAATAAAAAAATAAACAGTTAGGACTTGTTGCCAGAAGGGAGCCTCTCCTTGAAAAGAAGAACATAGCAGCATGACTTAAGTCTGCAAAATGTTCGTCACAGCAGACATTGGCAGCACCATCTATGGAGAAACCCGAACGCAACACATCAGAACCGACCCCTCACCCCGACTTTTAAAATCTAGGAACCAACCGCTGAAACTTTGCTTTAACTGCATCATACAAGCACTGAAGCAACGCTGTTAAGACTACTGGGTCAAATTTTTACCAACACAATGTGAAAAACTGATCAAATCACGCAGAACCCGAATACTTGAAGGTATTCTGTTTAAGGTGGTTCAACAAGCCATGAAGAGGGGGCGTGTACACGCTTTTTTTCTCCTTAACAAAACATCATAAAGTTCACATATCTGTTAGAAATTCGGCATGGCAGTATGATATTTTGAGTTTGCAGAATGCTGTTTAGTCCAATGTGCCTCAGAATGATTTGACGGTGCAATAATCGGCCCCTGGTTAAGCATCCATTGCCTTTGAGGCAGGTGTGTTTTGCAGGTTAAACAGATTTTCCTCCACTCTTGTCATGTTCAACAGACAGCTCGAAGTCGCCGAGTCCCAGCAAGCGTCTGTCGATGTCTCGGGGCATCAAACAACTTTTCCAGTCTGCCACCAAGTTTGTTCGTCTCCTACAAAGGTAGGTCCCGTCTGTTTTTCCTGTCCCGCCGCGGCCTGAGAGTAACAAGACAGAGCAGCTAAATGGGATGGCATTAGATAGCACAGGGTGAAAAGAGCAATTCTCACGTTAGGAGCTTAAAGATAAGCAAAGAGAGATCACCTGAAAATACTAAGCTTCTGAAAAAGCCAGGCTTCTTAAGGCCTTGTTTTTCTGAAAATCATCAGAAAGCCATACAAACCGTCAATAACAGGGATTGAAACTTTCACCGCTCATTGATTTCCTTCGTTGTTCCTTTCATGCGAGAGAAAATGTCCTCTGTATCACCAGGGGTGTGTACTTGGCCACTGTTTTCTACCACAAGGATAACATCCTGGTGACAGCTGAGGATCAGATCCCGCTGGTGGAGATCCAGTGCTGCTCCACCTCCATAATCCAAGACTTCCTTTGGTTTGCCAAGGTGAGCGGATCCATAAACTCATGGGTGCAAAAGATTGCATTCAATGTGGATTTTCTCTGATCAACTAATGTCAAACATTGTACATGACAGGCTCAAAAATAAACAAACACCCCCAAAAATATTTGTTTTTATGTCTCACCTTGACCACAAGCGTTTTGGTGCCATCAACAAGCTGCTGGCGCTGTTCTGGTTGTAAATGTTTTGCAGAATTGGTAGAGCTCATTTAAACTGGTTGTTTTCGTGCACTGACCTGACTTTAAAGTTCAGTCCACAACTTCTAAGCAGAATTTGGGGTCCAGCCGACGTCACTGTCCACAATGAGGTTTGTGAATGACACTGAATGAGAGCGCCCTGAACAACAACAACAAAAACTGACCCCTTCAAGTAAAATCCTTAGCTGCCCACATGGAAGAGTGAAAGTCTCGTGAAGAATGGGGAAGACAAGACAAAGATGGAGCTTGAAGAATTCAAGCCTAAGAACACTGTCCCAACTGTGAGCTATGGCTGTGGCAACATCATGGTTTGGGGCAGTTTAGCTATTAGTGGTACTGGTGCATTGCACAGAGTGGATGAAATCTTTAGCTAGATGGTTGAATCTGTGACACTGTAGGGTGTTACGGCAGGACAGTGATCCCAAACACATCCAGACCGGTTTTGGAGCGGATAAATCCGGCTGACATAAGGCTCCTGAAATAGTGGTGACCTCAACGCCATCGAAGAAGTCTGGACTATGTTCAAAAGTCAGTGTGTGTCGGGAAACCAACTAATTTAAAAGTGCTCCACCATTTCTGATAAAAAAAAAAGTGGTGAAATATCCAGCAGGAATGTTGCTAGGAATGAGAGTGTTTGTGTATATTTCAGTATATGTATAAGTCTGACTCTGTGGATAAGAGAAAATCTACAGTGAATCCAAATGTGTGCGCCCATTCATTGCTGACTAAAACCCTAATGTTGTATGTTCTAATGTCAGTCCACCTTGTCAGAAAACTGTTCAAAAAGGCCAATAAAAGCCCCTAATCAATACAACCTTAATGCCCAGGATGACCGGATGTAAACCTCTGAAGGAATTGTATTACTGACATTGCAGTTTTTTGCATCTTGAATGTCTAAAAACCATTTTTTGTTAATGCGCTGTAGCTTAAACCTCCATTTGTCCCTCTGTCGTAGTTGTCCTGCGCATGGCAGCAGGTGCCCTGGCTTCAGCAGGGCCTGTCTTCTGCTCACTCCTCTCCCTCCTCCCTCCTTCAGAACAGGCACAACATCTTAAGAGCTGTTTCTCAGCTGCAGGTAGGAAGTTAAGCCTCTTATTCTCCAGATAAGAACCGCCATGTTGGTTTAATTGCGATTTTAATTACCTCCCGATATCTCCTCCTACCCCTGCCTCCTGGTCTTCTTCTTGCCAAGCTCATTCATTCTGCACACAAACACGGACGCCGGGTTTTAATGCCTTAATCCGTAACATCCTAAAAAAGGTTTTTCCTGTCTCATGGTTTTTGTTTTACCTTTCCTCTTGTGTGTGCTGTCAGTCTTCTCTAGGAACAATGGATTTGGGCCAGGTGTACTATGAACCACTGAAAGACAGGCAGGGCAATGTGCTGATAGTGACGCTGAGGGAGTTCCCCAATCCTCCATCCGGGTGAGGAGAACCTTTTCTCATTAAATGCAAAATGTTTGACTCAACAAAGATGTCCGATTTTTTTGTCATTCTGCTTGCTATGTATATATAATTATATTTTTTGCTTCTCAAAGAAGATAATTACCCAAGTTAGCACTTTTGCTGAAGAATCACATTTTTATCTGTTTCTTATTTGTCTATCTCAGCCCCCCTGAACCCCCATTTCACTGGATGCCTCTGGACCGGCTGGAGAAGAATCGCAGCAGGACTCCACTGCTACCTGAGCCCACCGCCATGGACACGCTCTATGAGCAGCTGAAGGTGAGTTGGTGTTAGGCTAGACGAGTGACAAGCAGCGTTATATTACAGCCAAGCCTTGCTATGAATAACCTGATCTAAAGTCAAATATATCCCTCTGCTGTCCAGGGCAAACTGTCCTTCCACAGGCACAGCATTCAGTGGGCCCAGCCGGGTCTGTACGTGGGAATCCTAAAGCTGTGCAGCTCGGTGGACCAGATCAGGGTCCTGGTGCCTCAAAAGCTGCCCAACCTCCTCTGCCACACGCGGGTCCGACACAATCCCCACGTGACCAGGTAACCCTGTTAGACAGAGGGACGTCCCGTTGAAGTTCACAGCGAAACGTTGCTCAGAAGTTATATAAACATGCTTTTCTGTTTTGTTTTTTTACTGCTTTGTCACCGGGCCACAGAGAGGAGTGGACTTGGCTGCAGAGTCATGTTTACACAGCACACAGCGGCACCGCTCAGAACTTGCTGAGCACTGAGGACGAGAGCTCGATGGAGAGCAGCGGTGTGGTGGACTTTGTCAGGTCTCTGAGAGCCGCAGTCACACATCTCCTGACAAAGCTCAACATCCCCCTCTACAGGGTAAAAATCCTTCTCAAAGCATCACAGTGCCTTGCAGCTGCATTCATTCCTGTTGAACTGTTTTAGATTAGCCAAGTCAATGTATATTAATGAGATTTTATTTGCTAGACCAACACAGAGTGCTGCATAAGTCAATAATCAACTCTTTGGGTGGCGTCTTTATCGACTTCACACATCCAGAGACTGACAATTTTTTTCATACGTCTTTGCAAAATAGATCAAATTAGGTGAGGTTGGATGGAGAGCATCTGTCAAGTTTTGCCACAGATTCTCAATTGGATTTAGATCTGGACTTTGACTAGGCCATTCTTTTTACTCTGGCTGTTTGTTTAGGGCCGTCCTGCAGGAAGTTAAACCTCCAGCTCAGGCTCAGCTCCATCCATCTTCCCATTCGTTCCGACCAGATTTCCTGTCCCTGTTTGAGAAACGCATCCCCATAGCATGATACCGCCACCGCCATGTTTCACCGTGTGGTCACGATGCTAAGCTGTGTCAGTTTTCCCCCACAGATGGTTGACATGTTGGCTAAAATGCTCACGTCTGGTCAGTCCCGTCTAACCCCAGTTTGTAACAAACTCTAAATTAGACTTCTTTCAACTTTTTTAAAAATTGTAAAAATAGTCAGTTTGTTTGCTGTAATCGTGTGTCTTCATGATGCTGTTTGTTAATTCGCTCTCTGAAGAAAAAACAACCTTTTTGGCCTTGACAGAAAACCTGTATTTATACTTACAACAGATGGACTCTATTACTTATGACCTTTACAGACACCTGGCTGTGCTATATTTATTTAGGGGTAACAAGGAAAGAAATTCATGCCAGAGATAGTTGAAAGACAGCTAGATTTTCCTGTCACTACACAGTTACACATATTTACTAGGGTGCTTGGCTATCGCAGTCATTTACCATAAGGATTGTGGCTGTAGTTCTCTTTACATGGGCTTTTACAAGTTTCTCCACCATTTTAAAATTCAAATTTTACAAATAAAAGGCACCTTTTAACTACTGCATGTACCACTGTGTCTGCGACAGGCCTACCAGTATGGCGTGTACACACGGGAGCTGCTGCAGTTTGGTGGGAAGGTCTCCATGCTGCTGCTTCTGCCTCCCAGTGAGGACTTCAGCTCCAGTTACTGGCCTTTGGTGGGGACCAAAGAGCCTGGCCTCACCATGCCTCTGCAGATCTTTGAGCTGGGTGAGTGGAAAGCCATAATTAGGCCAGATCTGACAAGAATGATGTTTTTCACACAGTGAGGCGGGAACACAAGTGGATGGCTTCTTGAATAAAGCGGGACTCATGTGGACCTATAAAAGAAACCTTGCAAGAATGGCATTGTGTTCCCTGAGAACATGTGTTACTGCATAATGATAAACGTATATCATTATTTTGGGGGATATGTTCCTTTACGATCGACATCTGTCATTTTCTAAGGAAATAAAGAATAGAAATAAAGAAGAGACATTTGCAGAAATTTGCAATTCTGCTAACTTTGGACAAGGTATCTGATTATTAATGTTTTCAGGTAAAATAAGGCGTAATAATGAGCTCTGAAGCGAACCGTGTTTGCTCTGAGGTATTAATTTGTCTGCCGTCTCCTCTGTGGCTCATCAACCAGTTCACTTCTGGATCTACGAGCGGGACTTCCTGTGTCAGTACTGCCAGGCCTGGGTGAGACTGGAACTGGACAGTCATCTGGCCCAGCAGGCGCTGCGTGAGGCGCTGGACACCAAGGAGGTGCAGGAAGCCCGGGAGCGCCTCAATAACATCACTGACCTTTCTCGTGTAAGAGCATGAAAACAGCTTTTTTTCCCCAGTTGGAATAAAAGCCGAAAAAGTGTTTTTGTGAATCTTTTCTTACATATCTCTGTTGTGATCGATGAAAATGTAATAAAGGAAATTAACCCCCTAGATGTCAGTAAAATTGATTAAAAATATGTTTCTTGGGTTGTTTCTCTAGCGTTTGGAGATGGTGTGGAGGGACGCCCGCTGGATTATGGACTGTCTGCAGTGTGTCCGCTCCAAGCAGTGGGTGGGAGCAGTGCCTTTAGGCCTGGTGATGGGTGGGGACCCCCCACCATGTCCGGATGGTGAAGAAGAGGAAGAGAGCTTGACCGGCAGGTTGAAATGGCCCAGCCGGATCCAAACACAAAGATCTATAGCAGGTAGTGGAGCATTATGGGTGGTTATCACGTCTCATTTAATTTTAAACAGTTCTATTTTAAGGATTTAAAAGTGTTGCACCAGGTTTTTCTCATTGGAAAACAGCACAGATAGTCTGTATTAGAGCTCATAATGAAACATCTTTATCCTAAACTACCATTTGACATGAGCTGAGGCTGTTTGTTTGACTAACCAGGAAGATTAATTAAAATGTCAGTATTTTTAGCATGTGAACGCTGTTCCACCCGAGACCATCTAACAGCTAATCAGTCTTTTTCCTCAAATCTTCCCTCTGTAACCGCATTTATTTATAGTTAGATATTTTTCGTTAAAAAGCTCAGAGTAAATGTGACGGGACAGATGTCAGAACCCATGAAACCTGTAAAATGTGACCATGCATAACCCTGAGCGTTTCTCTCCTAACCTGCACATAACCTGGACATTATTCATATCTCCTGAACTATAAATATTTTTGTCATTACTGCCAAAAACCGCTGAAGCGTAAAACTGTGTGGTGGAAAGAAAACGACACAGTTCTCAAAGTCTTCCTCATCTAATGTGGTAACTTTAGGGACTTTTAGGGTATCAGGGTAAAGAGGACTGGTTATCAATTCACGCCACAATACTCAGGTTTTTCTTTGTTAAAAAATGTTTTAATCTACGCATCCTTTCCTTCTACTATTTATCCACTGCTTTGTTGATTGTCGTGATCCCATTAAGTCTCAAGACTTGGTCTCTCTTAACTCTTCTCTCATTTTTGCTTCACTTTTCAGGAAGTTCTGTCAGTGCGCCCTTAGCGGGTACCGCCGGGGTCTCCACTCCAGAAGGGATCACAGTTGTCCCCAAGGATGCTGCGCTCATGTTGATGGAAGGTGTTGTGAAAGGAGGTTACCCTGTTGACATCAGCCTTCAGTCGACAGCAGACCTGACCAGCATCAGCCTGCCAGAGGGTGGATACGCCAGTGCTTTGACAGAATCAGGACTAAACCCTGCTGCTGTGGAACAGCTGGAGGCCATGGTGTTGGAGACAATGGACTTCACCCCCAGCATCACGGACGTTCTCCGGCCGATGGAAATGGCGGAGCTGGTGGACATCTTGCCTGCGCTGAGTCTCATTGAGGAGGAAAACCCCATCGCTCCATCCACGCCATCTGTAATGGACATGCTGGAGAACTTTGGACTTGGGATCGGGGAGGAAAACACCCATTTTATTTTTGAGGGCCCAAGCTTGCTGAGTGAGGCTGGGGGGCAGTCGGAGCCAAACAGCGTGAGCGAGATGCACTGTAAGGGTATTATATCAAACGGAGAGGAAGTCACACCCTCTTGTACTAATCTAAATGCTTCAGAAAGCAACCCGCCTGTTCCGAGGCATGACTTTCCTCGAGACAATGCTCAGACCAAGGAGGTTCCCAGTAGGGGAGCATCTCTTCCAGCGAGAAGCCAAGTAGAGTGGGAGAGACCCTCCACCAGTTCCTCCTGATATCAATCTCTGTCTGTATCGAGTCTCTGTCACACTCCAGCTCTCAATGAAGGAATGAAGTCCCATTTGAGCTTTTTTTTTATCACTGTATTTATTAATAGCAGAAAATTAGTTGAGGATGTCTTGTAAGATATAGGTACAGCCTCATCTGCGATGTTTCTCCCAGATTGATGACTATAAATGTAAAGCTAGACCTGTTTTTGCACATTTCTAACCCTTTCATGTCTTCTTGTCTAGCATGTAGACTTGTGCCCATAGGTTTACATTCTGAATATGAAAATAATACCAAACCTTTACGCTTGCTTGGTGGTTGACAGCGTCGTTTGGTACAAAGCATTTGTGTTTGCTCTTTTTAAATCATAAGGACAGCCGAAACTACCTGAGTGACTCTCACACTTTACATGACCTATATAGCTCATACCGTGTTGTCCTCGTCTGCCTCAATGGACCCATGGTTGAGGGGTTTCTGCCCCTCAACCATGCAGCCCTTCTTACTCGAAATACTCCATATTGTGCATCTGGAAACAATGTGCCCTATATGTCAAGTGAAGAAATCTGTGGGTTTTTCTTTGCATCTTGAACAACTCTTCTGGAAGATGTGGTCGAAGCTGTTGTTGGTCTAGCATTTCCAAATTGATCCCCCATTTTTCCAGTACTTAATTAGAATCTGAACACTGCTGATTGTCCTTCTGAATTCCTCGGACGTCTTTTGGTGTCCCTTTTCTGTTTGATGAAGTTCGCCTACCTTCTAACAGATCCCTCGATGATTATGTTGCATTCCCTCATGGTTCTGGATCTTGAATGACTAAGTGCATCACTGGATGAAACCACAGGTGACAGAAAAGGTTTTGCTTCGTTTTTC
The DNA here is from genome assembly GCA_037039145.1 of Fundulus diaphanus. Classification (NCBI taxonomy): domain Eukaryota; kingdom Metazoa; phylum Chordata; class Actinopteri; order Cyprinodontiformes; family Fundulidae; genus Fundulus; species Fundulus diaphanus. Next base: position 13,565,134 of record CM073140.1, read on the forward strand.
CTGTTCTGCCAAGGTATGTTAACTTTTGAGCACAACTTTAGTTTACTAAACCTGTATTTCAAATGTAAAAGTAATAATGATAAGCTAGAGTGGTAGAAATGACTTGCGTATTGCTTGCTCACTACAGGACACAGCCCCTTTGGTGCTCGTCTGAGCTGTAACAAACTCTTTAAAATCAGTCAAATAAAAGTGCTTCCTTTGGAGTTTAAAAGCAAGCATCCTTTTGGTATTACTGATTGGTGGTTCAATTCATTAAAAATGAGAAATCTTATGTTTCCTCTGGTATTTAATGATCAGTTAGCTTTAATCAGACTCTGAGGTTCATCAAGAGAAACGGTGTACACCCGGGGATATTCAGTCAACTTAAGCTGTGTAACTGCATCAGTAATGGTTCAAAAACTACAGAGATTCTACAGAGATTCCGAATGAAGCCATGCAGGATATGGGCATCCAGTAATTGTAGGTTATTCTGCCGTAGCTGATCTCCACGTATTTAAATAGCTCTTAGTCTGAGCCATTACCATGTGGAGAATTTGCAATGCAAGTCTGACCAGAAAAAGGCCCCCCAGAGAACACTGTTCACAGACCATGAGGGATGTTCAAGTCCATCAAAGTAAAGTGGTACTTTTGAATTTCAGGCTGAGAAAGCACAGGAAGCCCCCCAACTTGTGTGGAAGAGGGAAGTTGCTGTGTGAAGTAAAGCAACACAGATTATATTTGGGCTTACATCAATATTCAACGTTGCTCTGGAATGCCACTCCTTGAGAACGATCTGGATGCTTTTTTTTGACTGGGACGCCCAGGGGGAACAGCCTGATATGAAGGAGAATTCCCACAAGCTCAAGGCTCATCTGTGTTGGGGGTTTCTGTGGTGAGAAAAACCGTTGTCCGTTCAAGCTGCCACAAGAACAAGTTCCATATTCTGCTGCACCAAACAGGAATCCAGAATAGGAGATCTTTCTGGATTCCCAGGATGCTGCCCTGGAAGGGGTACTATTATTATTACTACAGTCCTTAAGGTCCGGTGTCCTGCACCTGTCAATCTACCTTATGTGCCTTTGTTTCAACACCCCTGAGTCAAATAATCAGGTTTGCAATTTTACCATTTTGTTTTATTCAATTCAATTCAATTTTGTTTATATAGCGCCAATTCATGAAGCATGTCATCTCAAGGCACTTTACAAAGTCAAATTCAATCATATTATACAGATTGGTCAAAAATGTCCTATTTAATGGAACCAGTTGATTGCGTCAAAGTCCCGACAAGCAGCATTCACTCCTGGAGAAGCGTAGAGCTACAGGGAGAGTCGTCTGCATTGTCCATGGCTTTGCTGCAATCCCTCATACTGAGCAAGCATGAAGCGACAGCGGAAAGAAAAACTCCCCATTAACGGGAAGGAAAAACCTCCGGCAGAACCAGGGTCAGTATGAACGGTCATCTGCCTCGACCGACTGGGGGTTACAGAAGACAGAGAAGAGACACAACAAGACAGACAAAAAAGCACAGAAGCACACATTGATCCAGTAATCTGGTCTACATTAGATGGTAATAGCGGGTGATCTGTCCTCCCTGGACGATGTCACAGTTAACAGAACGCCAGACCAGGTGTACCTACTATGAAGAAAAAAGAGAGAGAGCAAAAAGTTATAAGCTGAAATGACGACAAGCAATGCAAAACTGGAGAACAGTAGAACTCGGTACAGTGAGAAAAATAGGCCCTGATGTCCTCCAGTAGCCTAAGCCTATAGCAGCATAACTATCGAGGTAGCTCAGGGTAACATGAGCCACTCTAACTATAAGCTTTGTCAAAAAGGAAAGTTTTAAGATTAGTCCTAAAAGTAGACAGGGTGTCTGCCTCACGGACCAAAACTGGGAGTTGGTTCCACAGGAGAGGAGCCTGATAACTAAAGGATCTGCCTCCCATTCTACTTTTAGAGACTCTAGGAACCACCAGCAGACCTGCAGTCTGAGAGCGATGTGCTCTGTTAGGAACATACGGGGTAATCAGAGCTCTGATATATGATGGAGCTTGATTATTAAGGGCTTTATACGTTAGAAGAAGAATTTTAAATTCTATTCTTGATTTAACAGGAAGCCAATGAAGGGAAGCTAAAATTGGAGAAATATGATCCATCTTGTTGATTTTCTTTAGAACTCTTGCTGCAGCATTTTTAATCAGCTGAAGACTTTGAACTGCATTTTGTGGACTTCCTGATAGTAAAGAATTACAATAGTCCAGCCATGAAGTAACAAATGCATGGACTAGTTTTTCAGCATCACTCCTGGACAGAATGTTTCTAATTTTGGCGATATTCCTGAGGTGAAAAAAGGAAACTCTGGAAACCTGATTAATATGGGATTTAAATGACATGTCTTGGTCAAAAATAACACCAAGATTTTTTACTTTATTACCAGAGGCCAAGTTAATGCCATCAAGATTAAGTGAATGATTAAGAAGTTTATTTTTTGAGGACTCTGGTCCAAAGATTACAACTTCTGTCTTGTCAGAATTTAAATGCAGGAAATTTAAAGTCATCCAGTTTTTGACGTCATCAAGACATGACTGCAGTCGAAGTAATTGATTGGATTCATCAGGATTTATGGATAAATATAGCTGAGTGTCATCCGCATAACAGTGGAAATTAATCCCATGCGGTCTGATAATTTTATGAGATTAGACAATAAATATTCATCTTTGGAGGTTTTTAACTTCTCAACCCTGCCCTGTTACTCTCTTTTGTCCCATTAATTCTTACTTTTATCACTTTCTCACCAAGTCACCACTTAAATGAGTACAGGACTAACCTTGGGAGCTGAGATCACCCCAGGGGTCATCGTTGGTGATGAATACAATTGAAACGCCGTTAGATCATCTAAGTCAAGACCTTTGTAAAGAACTACACATAGATGTGTAGTTCTTTACAAAGGTCTTGAGATTGCTTTCTTTTAACTACTTCGCAAATGGGTCAGACTTTACTATATTGCCGCAAGCAGTAGTCGTCAATGATGTGCGCCTGGATCCTATCTGGAGGCCTCCGACCGTGGGCAGTTACTGCCCCCTAGTGGTTGTGTATACAAACTACAAAATACCTTTAAATGTATACAAATAATTTTAAATATTGTATTTCAAAGTACTTTTCGGTCATTTTAATACACATTTGCTTCACTGTAATAGCAATTCCACTGGTAGGCATTTAGTGCTTAAAATAACTTCCCATCAGTTCAAAATGTGCGTCAGAAAGGATCTCCGCTCTGCTCCTCCTGCAGCTGTGCTCTGACGCTGGAAATGTAATAATTTTCCGTCTCTAAAGAGGACATCGGAGTCGCAGCAAGAAAACACAGGAATCTGGATGTGTCCTTTATCATCTGAATAATCACCGCAGCCAAGGCTTTGTTGCGCTTTCCAGACAAGGATGTCATCTGAAAACGCTGCGTCACTGGAAGGTATGTACATGCCCCGGTCTTTACTAACCTGACAAAAGCCAGCTGTATGGGTGGAGCTAGGCGGAGCGACATACAGCTGGCTTTTGTCAGGTTAGGTCTTTACTGCACCAGCAGTAAAGCCTTGTTGTAGCCTACTGGAAGTTTGGTTCAGACCGACATCCTCAAATTTGATCCAGCTACGAAATATGATTAATGCAGTTTAATTCATTAACCATTTCAACCAGGATTGTTCCCTCTGTCAGTCATCTTTAAGCATTATATTGGGGGGAGGGGAAGGGGGGGGGGGGGGGCGTGTGCCAAACTAATTAGCAATGCTAAATTGATAGAAAGCACTGAAATAATTTGCAAATATAGCTAAATATGTGGCCAGATTTTTCAAATTTTCCAATATTGCTCTATGAAATTTAGTAAATGGCCTTAATTTGCTCCCTATTTCCCCTGTTAAACCTTTTATAGTGACTTTTGATTAGCAGTCGAGTGTAGTGGCCACTATGTAGAAAGGGTCAATAGCTTGTCTGTTCCTTTCTTTTTCAGTAAGCCAGTCATCCCTCTTATCGAAGACTGAACCTCTGAGGATTGTTCTGCTGGGTAGGACTGGGACAGGTAGAAGCTCCGCAGGAAACACCATCCTGGGTAGACCAGCCTTCTGGGTCGAGCTGTCCCCCGCTTCTGTAACCGCAAGGTGCAGGAGGCAGACCGGGACGGCACACGGTCGGAGTGTCTCAGTGATCGACACCCCGGGGTTCTTCCACACAAACCTGTCTCCACAGGACGTCATGGCAGAGGTGGGTCGGAGTGTTAGTTTGTACTCTCCGGGACCCCACGTGTTCCTGGTGACCCTACAGCTTGGCCGGTACACCCAGGAGGAGAGGGAGACCTTGGAAGGGATCAGGGTGATGTTTGGGCCTGAGGTATCCAGGTTTACCGTGGTCCTCTTCACCTGGGGGGACCAGCTGCGAGGCAAATGCGTCGAGTCCTTCCTGGAAGAGAGTCCAGAGCTGTCCGAGTTTGTCGGCCACTGCCACGGGGGTTATCACGTCTTTGACAACAGCGGGCAGGAAGATGCGCCGGGGTGCTCGGAGCAAGTCGTTCAACTTCTGAAGAAGATCGATGAGATGGTTTCAAGCAACCAAGGCGGCTGCTACAGCAATGTGATGTACAAGGAGGCCGAGAGCGCCATAAGGGAGGCACGGGAGAAGATTCTGGCGGAACAAGGACCCAACCTTCAGGCTTCCCTCGGCGAGAGCGGAGGAGAGGGCGAGAACGCAGCAGCCTCGGAGAGAACGAGGAAGGAGGAAGAAGAGGCCAGGAAGAGAGACGAGAGGCTTTTCTGGTGTGAGCTCATGTCTGCACTGGGCAGAGGCGCCGCAGAGGGGGCGGGCATCATGGGCAAAGACAAAAGCAAACCAGTTAAGAAGGCCAAGGTGGTGGAAAAGGCGATGGGTATGGCAGTGTCCCCCCTCTCCATCAAATCAGCTGCAAAAGTGCTGGAAGGAGCGGTGAAAGAAGGAAGCAAGGTGCTGCAGAAACACAGAAAGACTCTGCTGCACTGACAGACTCACCGGCCACATGTTTGGGTCTCTGAGCCAAGATGGATGACCTTTAATACGGAGAGATGATGCGCGAGAGGAAAACTCCCAGCATCTCTCTGTGGATCACATCAGTTGATCACATCTAAGAGCACTGCAAGACTGTGAAATAACGTGTTTCAGTTCGCTTTAAAAAAAACAAGACATAACTAGATCTTTGAGAAAAGAGAATTCATTGTGTACTAAAGAAAACGCATGTGGATTTCTGATTTCTTTGAATAGCACTTTTCTCACTGGTGAAATTAAAATAGAGATAAGATAAAAACAAGTTGAACTACAACACTGCAGCGTCTTTGGCTTTTTATAACAATATGATGATTAGCCCTCATTTAACCCCCCCCCCGTAACAAAATACACCAAAACACAAGAGACAAAGTAAACAAGGAAGACCAAAGAAAATAACATAGTTGGCAACAGTAAGTACAGTAAGTTATTCAGGGAGTGCCTATCAGTACAAACGGTGAGTAAAAAAAACAAACAAAGTTGACTTTTCACATGTAGGACTGGACGTTTGGTGATCATGTTTAGTGAAGGAACCTCTGAAAACTAAAAGCTACATTCTACTGGAGGGCTCAAAACATCCGCTGAGACCCACCCTCAGGTTCGGTTTCCTGGACTTCACATTCAAAGCTGTTTGTATGTGTAACCTTGTCAGGTTATTTGAAAGATCTCCGGCATCAAAAAAAAAAAAAAGTATCTTAAACAAAAAGGAAATGTCGGACCAAAACGGCTGTGACTTGTGGAGGCCGCGGTGCTCATCGGAGACACGCGGCCGGCGTCACGGTTTCCTCTCGCGGGAGAAAGAATGACAGTCGCACAGCATTGCTGTATACAACCTTAAAATTATGCACAAACACAGACTTAAAGTAACAATCAAACAAAAAAAATCTATTTAATTTTGGTCTACAGATGTAAGACCTTCAGTCCCCTTTGCTAAGCACTGCTAGAGGGAAAGGAAAAAGGACCGCCCCCCCCCCGCCGACGCAGGACGGCGGCAGCCGCAGAGGTCAGCTCTAAACCGGCATCGGCAGACTCATCTTTCCTTTTCCTCGGAGCACTGCAAAAAAAAAAAAAAAACAACAGACAGACTGAGAACGGCCTCTTGTACCTCAGGAGAGAGGTGATTAAGCTCAATTTTACATCGGCTCACCCCTCGTGAAATACAGATAAAAGAAGTCGCAGTAGAAGATGGTCTGGACCACTCCGGACACGACAGCGATCTGGTCGAAGAAGCCCTCTGTGTGGTAGCGCCACACCCAGTTGGCTATGTAGAGGGCCCTGTAGAGGCCGAGGAAGAACAGGTAGTGGGTGGTGATGGACTCCGCCTCGCCCGTCTTGGTGATCATGAAGAGCTGGGGCATTATGGCGACGGACTCCAGGAAGATGGAGAAGGTCCACAAGATCTGAGGGAGGTAATGAGGAGAGGGACACATCCAGTGACCGTTTCCACATTTGTGTTGAGTTGGACGGGGGAAAGAAACTTGAACGTATTTGAGGATTTTCTGTGACAGGCATACAGAAGGGGCTGCATAATAGTGAAGTGGAGGGCCACGGTTTACAAAATATGCTACTAACTCAAGCAGTGTGCTGTGCTTTTTGCTGTGATGGCTGCTGCACCTGTTGGGTTTCTGCGTCTGCAAAGCTCTGCACTCCTAGAGGCTGACATTTTTGCTCATTCTTCTTTAAAACAACAGCTCAAGCTCTGATTTACACTGCAAAAAGGGGAAGTGAAAGTAACATTTTCATGAAATGAATGGATTTGTACTTGATTTGAGGAGGTAAATGGGGCTTTCTGCCAATGGAATGAGTATTCTGACCCCTAAAGTAAGATAATTAGATATGCTGCACTTGAAATAAGATGATGGAAATGAGTTGTTCCTATTCTACATGCAAAAATCTTATTCCATAGGTAGACCATTTAAACTCGCCTGCTCAAATCAAGGACAAAGACACTCATTTCAGGATTTTTTTTTAACTTTTTGTTCTCTTTTGGCAGTGGAAAAAGCATTCCCTTGGCATGATGCTGCAACTACCATGTTTCACAGAGAGGGTGCGTTACACTTCAACCACTTTCAGACGGACCCGTCTAATCAGTTCCTTGGTTTTCATGATGCTATAATAGCCCTAATAATAATCATGCTCTGCAATTTTATGTACGTTCCAATGAAATGTGTCCTCTGCATTCAACTCATCCGTCAGGGAGCAGAGCCCGGGGACCAATCTGGAGCTCAGGGCCTTGCTCAGGGACCCAGAGTGGCAGCCTGTGGGATTCAAAACCTCTGAGGCCTTCACAGATCAGCTGGATTTACACTGAGATTAAAACTACACACAGATGGACCTTGTTTACATATCAGCCGTCTCTTTGGGGCAGCTGGTTCGATTTTATTTAGTGGCATCAGAAAACACGGATCCTTTCCCTGCCACTTACAAAAGCAAACGCAAAGCGGATGCTACTCCGTATCGCTTTATCACATGAAGCGGGTGTGAAACCGATGCACTCGCGATGCGCTGGTTGTATGCAACGCACGCAATGTATTTAAAGCGAACGTGATCACTTAGTTGATAGAAAAGTGGCTCCAGGACGTTCAGAGTCTAGCTATTTTTCTTACCTCTAGGGGAGTGAAAGCGTAGTTCTCCAGGAAGGACAGCCCGATGACCGGAACCAACAAGAACTCCACTCTGAACGTGTCGTTCTCCGAATTGTAGGAGTTCCTGAAGCGCATGTAGATCAGGTACACCGTAGCATAGGACAGAGCCAGGAACACCACCTGAGGACAGAGTCAAACACTGATTAAAGAGAAGGCTTCCAACTTGGCGCTCGCCGTTTCGCAGGAAGCTGCCTGCTTTGCATCCTTATTGCGCACTAGAGCTGCTCCACACACCGAACTGCGAACACATACGGCCGCCACCAGACTTCAGGCTGCATGTGTTTTACACTCTGCTTGCCAAAGGTTTATCGGGCCGGCTGGGTGAACATTCACAGTCTTTTATGGCCACGCCATTTGAGAGCTTAGTGAAAGGGATGCGGCGGCTCAGAGCCACCGGTGAGGACAGAAAAACATTAGCGAGGAATATGTTGGTTAGCATCAATCCATCTCCTCGGTCCGCTACTCAATAACAACACCGCAGCGCCAGGGTTTCCTGATATCACGCAGCCCGAGGCGTAACCAATCAAGTTTGCTGAAAAACAAAATGTAGGGTTGTGATTAGCTGTCTGATGCTTCCGATGCGCTCTGAACAAGACATGTGTCATAACCCCACCCTGACTTGTTCTTGTGAACAACGTTGTCCCTGACTTGCTAGGAGAGCTCCTTGGCCTCAGTGTGATGCCTCTTGCTCAGCGGGGCCGCAGCCTCTGGGGCCTCTCAGAAAAGGAGCGTTTATCCTGACAGATCACGTGACACTTAGGTTGCACGCAGGAGGACTTCATTTCACAAATTATGGGACGTCTAAAGGGAACTGGTCGCAGCAGAGCTTTTTATGCATCCACCCTCTTATTAACAAGTGGATACATGTGCACATGCCCATTTTGAGGATTTCTTAACTATATCTTTTTCTCATTTCATTTCACCAACTTAAGACTTTTCCATGCAGGTCCATCAGATTAAATAAGTTTAAGAAACGTTTAAGTTACAAGTTGGAATGTAGCGAAACGGGTAAAATGCAGAGGGGGTTGAATATTTTTGCAAGGCCCTGTAAAGTCAGCCTCCCTGCGATGGCGCAGACCACGAGGCTCAGTTGTCCTGTGCAGATTTGTGTTGCATTTCAGGTTTTTGCTTTTGGCTGTAAGCCGAAACCATAAAAAGGAACACAGACAAACACTATATTTCAATATGCGTGTAAATGATTCTTTCTAACATATTTGCATGATGTTTTAATATATTAGGATGCGCCTGTGGACGACGTGTGCTTTGTTTCACACCCAGGCTTTGGAAGGAAGGTTGTCACTCGGGCAGGTTTTGATGCTCCAAACTTACCTTCATGATGGTGTTGTAGGCTGAAATGTGGATTGTGAATAGGTCAAGGTACCTGGTGGTGAACACCAGCGCGAACAGCACCTGAGACTTCCCGGAGATGCCTACAGGGGGGAGGGGGGACGAGAGAAAAGGTTGATTTGTGAGCAGCATCAGATCACGGCACCTACAGGCGTCCGGATGAACGCTAACAATGCGGTGAAGGACAACCAGTGGACGTTAATGGAGTTTCGTGATAAGTAGGCGGAGCTGGGTTTTATTGACACTGCCACGTCGCCTGTACGCACATCCACGTAACCATGCGCTGCGAAAACTGCGTGCAACTCTTAATATGCAACAACTACATAAGCTCTGGTGATGAGTTGTTGTTGGTTTTTCTTTACCCCGAGTACCCGAAACATAAAAGTCTACGCGCAGACAGCGGGAGATCTTTGCTTCGGAGGTAGCTCACCAGCGCAGGACCTGGAGCTCCATATCTTCATCAGCAGGATGAGGATAGCCACCAAGTGGGACACGTCTCCCGCCAGCCGAAAGATATTCATGCTGTCAAACTTCAGGGGACTCCTGGCAGGCCTTCAAACTCCCACAACACAGCTGACTCTCCGCAAAGGAGAAGCAGAAATAAGCCCGGAGCAGATCAACGGAGCCGAGGGGGGGAAATACAAGCTAGCAGCTTTGAGGTGGGCGGCGGTTCCGCTGGCTCCTGGTCCGAGATGTGCGTCAGCAAAGTAATGGAAAGTCTGCAGAATCCCGGACGAACTTCTGCTATGAGTGCGCAAAGAAAGGTCCGAGAGGCAAGCTGGGAGAGGAGGTGACGTGGCTAGCTATCAAGCTAGCCCGACCAGGATCTCACAGCTACGGTGCCTTCAAAATAAAAGGCCATGCGTCGGTTCAGACGTAACCCAGTTAGAATATTAGAGACACGAACATAACATACACATAAACGTAAACAAGATTATGTTAAAAAGAAGAAGATTGGCTGTCGTTTTCGATCATTTCAAGTAGAATTGTGGGTTTTGTTCGGGAAAATAGGGCGCTTTTATTTTGAAAGGTGATCGTTTCACGTGGATTTCCGGTGCCGGTGTTACTATGTGGAACTTTACAAACTAGAGAATGTGGCTGCAGGACATTTTAACATGCAAATCCTTTATTAAACAGAAGATGGCGACAGGCTACCAGGAATTACAAGCGCAAACCCATCCATATACACCCATCTGAAAATAAGAAATGCTTTTTATTTCATTTTCAGGAAGATTTTAACAGCTATAATGAATACAAAATTGTATTACTAACATATTGCAACAGTAATACAACAGTTTGCTTAAGATTCATTCGCATTTTCGTCCTTTTTACCTTTGACACCTTCCAAAGCACATTGTGCAATCACTGTCATGTTCATGAAATAAGCCTTGAGCAGCTTCACAAATAAAATGTGTCAATGTCCTTTCACTGATATGTCTAATATTATTCTCCAGCACCAACATCAGGAACATATTGTTTTCACATTATCCTTCAGTATTGACATCCGTCATTCATAGTCAAAGTCAAAGAACCTTGATAAGCTACTTGTACTACGGTAGTTTTATTGCTGAAAGATCATAAAAAATTTAGTTTGAAGGACATTTTCCTTATTTTTTTGTAACCTTGTCTTTACAGTTTCCTTCCTGTAACAATTTAAATACATGCTTAAGCATTCCTGTAAGAACAGGAAACACTGCGCCATGCTTTTATTTAAGTATTGCTTATGACAAGTTTAGAAAATTAAAGAAAGTTTCTCAAGTACATTAACGTATTAACATAGATGCTAACAAATTTCTCCGCACTCCTGTAAAGGTTGTACAAAAAGCTTAAAAATAAATCAATCTTTTATTGCAGTAGCAAAATCTTAAAGGGAAAATCCAGCCTTAAAATTTAGTAGTCTGCATTGTAACAACCTCATAATATTTTAATATGAACATTTTTATTAGGGCTGGACAATAAAAAAGCTTATCGATAAAATAGAAATCATATTAATCAATATCAATAATTACCAACAAATTCAAAACATATATTTTAAGTGCAGCCTTGGCCATTTTATGCTGTTGCTTAGCGACCTATTTTTAGATACAGAACACACAAACAATGAATTCAAACTCAACCCTTTATTCAACCAACTTTTTACCAACAATGCAAGTTTTAAAAAAAGAAAAAAGACCGTGTGCACTGAACTCTTTAAAGGGGGCGGAGCTTGGTTCCTGGGTCTGCGTTTGCGATTGGTTGGGAGGATGTAGCGACTGTAATATTAACCTACATGATAGGCTAGAATGCATAAAGAAGGTAAACTGTTATTCCACTGAACTTTTATTCACCGATATACGTCTATCGATCGATATATATTGTTATTGAATTATCGTCCAGCCCTAATTTTTATTATATTATCATACTATCATCAATATTATTTTCATATTATTTTTTACAATTTAGTGTCAGGTTAGCAATATAATCACTATATTGTACCGTGATGTGAAATGCTTTTGTAATAACACGACAAATATATTGTGACATAATAATGTATCGTACAAGCATGTAAAGACATCAAGGTATAACACTAAACAGCTTTATATATTTCTTTTGCTGGAGTGGCATCTATTTGTCTTCCTAACAGAGGGATTTTTGACCATTCCTCTCTACACGATCTCCCTACATCGCCCAGAGTCCTGGGATCACTGGCCCCTCAAAGCTGCGCACATGCGCAATCGTGTCTTCATGTAATCTGGTCAAATCAGTTGTATCGAAACTAAGTAATCTAAAAGACATTCTTGCTGTAATTTCATTATTTTAGTAAACCATGTAACTTGTTATAATCTCAGGTTTTGGACAGGCATAATACTGGTGTAACCTCAGTGTGCACGTGTGATGTTGCTCACAGAGGTCCAGTAAATGCTCCGACACATGGAAAATTAGGGGCTAAATTGCCTGGGACGTTTTCTTATTCTCTGCTCTTCAGATCACCAAACAGGTTTTCTAGAGGATTTGAGCGCAGAGACATTTATGAAGGTCAATTGCTTATCTGGTGGAACATTTCTGTGTCGTTTTGGCCCCTCTTTGCATCATTATCCTGCTTAAAGACAAAGTGACTAACCATCTTCAGCTTTCTGGTAGATTTCACCAGTCATCAATTGAAAACCTCCTGTTTTTCTAGGAAAGCTATGATGCCATGATCTCCAGCAAGGTTCCCAGGACCTTTGGAAGAAAACGAGCATTCATGTTTTGTTTCACACCAGACCCATCTGGACAGGTTGTTAGTCACATCCGATCAGAGCACACATTTCTAGTTAAAGTCCCAGCAGAATTCAGCAAACTCCTCATGTTTACCCTAAGATGTCACTCTCTGCAGTGGTGCTTTAAAAATAAGCGTGGGAGATTATTACCCCCTCCCTTATGATCCTACTTAGTGTGTGCAGCAACAAGATAAACACGAGTCCGTGCATAGCCAATCCTGGAAATGGGCAGTCACGCTAAACTGAAAGTCGTGGTTTTTCTAATTAGGAGTTTTTATACAATCTTCTTTATAAATAAATAAATAAATCTTCATTTTAAATTTGGGTTACCAATAATTATACCACAGGGGATACAGTTCAAAGCAAATATTTTTTTATTATTTTTTGGGATTCTAAAAGTTTTAGTTGATCCTAAATGAAATACACGTTCCTTTAAAGCTGTTTGCACATTCATACAAAGTTTTTAAACGCCACAAACACCATGGTTCTTCAGTAAACGTAAAACCCTGCCCATGGGCAGCCCCACAGGCTGCTTTTCTTTCCAGGTCTGGAAGCTGGAGAAGGGAATCAGAGAGGCCAAATGCACGCGCAAGCGGCACGTAGAACACGTTCCCAGAAACGTTCCCCCAAACAACACATAGTGCATGTGGTAGAGGAGTAAATCTCTGGCTGCATATGAGGAGAGTTTGAGTGACACCAGCACCACAGGCAGAACCATACCGTAAACTCTGAACCACTTCTCTCGATCCAACTGAGTAGACACGGCGACTTCAACCAGCTTCATATTATAGCTCTGAGCTTCATGCAGCAGTCATTCATTGGCCTTCTTAGGTGTTTAAATTACGTGAAATTTGAAATATCTCATGTTAAAATAAAGACTAAGCAAAAGAAAGAATCAGGATGCAATAAGCACATATGTAAAATATGTAAAAAAAACTGTATCTCTTTTTAATCATTGCATTTTTTGTCAGACAATCATAAAGGCTGAGCCGTAGACAGAGAGCAAGCGATGTGTCGCAGAGGACACCCCTGAGACGGAGCTTACCCATGTAAAGGCTGCCATAATAAGTGTGAGCCGAGCAAAAGGTTATGGGAACTAATCTGACACCCAGGCCTGATTAGAAGCTATTTATACCTACACACAGCATGGTGAGTCTGCCTACCTTGTTGTGGGTGATGAGATGTGAAAATGTTTGTGCCATCATATCTCCTTTTCTGCAGGAAAGCATCCAGTTATTTCCTCCTTCTTCCTCTTTTAGCTGGGATTGACCCTTTCTCCAGTGAGGGCTGTGACTTATGTTTAAAGTTGGCAGTAGGCTCAGTGCCCTGAAGAAAGCATTTCCACATTTCTTTCACTTTGTAACTGCAAATGTTTGGAGTTAAAGTGAAACTTGTTTGTGGTGGAAATAACAGGAAATAGAAAAGTGTTTTGCAGCCTCTGACAGGTTTTCTTCCAGGTTTGCCTCCATTCATCTTACTTATCTGAGTAGCTTCCCTGTCCCTGCTAAAAACAAAAAATAACCTCTATGCCATCATGCTGCCACCACCCTACTGTATCATGCAGATAATGTGTTCAGGGTGATGTGCAATGTTAATTTTCTGCATGAATCGGTTCAGGTTTTTGGTCCTCAGATCAGAGGGTCTTCTTCCACATGTCAGCTGTGTCCCCTACATGGATTGTGTCAAACTGAAATGGAACTTCTCATGTCTTTGTTTCAACAACCGCTCTCCTCTTGCCACTCTTCCACAAACAGCAGACTCGAGGAGTGCATAAGAGATTGAGTCCTGTCAGTGGATTCTCCCACCTGAGGACAGAATCTCTGCAGCTCCTCCAGAGTTACACTGGGTCTCCTGACTGCTTCCTTGATTAATGCTCTCCTTGGCCAGCCTGTCAGTTTAGGTGGATGACCATGTCTTGGTCGGTTTGCAGTTGTGCCATATTCTTTTGGTTGTCAGATGATGGCTTGAAAAGTGATATGAGACTCACCAACGAATCTGACCAAGCGTGAGTTATTTTATAAAAAAGAAGGGGCAGAAAAATTTGGACTCTAGACGTGAAAAGCTGGCAGAGACTTGCCGTAAAAGACTTGCATCGTTAACGGCAGTGAAAGAAGATGCTATCAATCAGGGGGGCTGTGTACAAATTCATTAATCAATGCCCATGTAAGGATGCGCAATAAAGTCAAAGGAAAACAAACGAATGACACTTTATAAACCCACAACGAAAAAGACACTTCACATCAGTCTGCAGTTAAGTGTGGTTCAGGGCTAACCTCTTAAAGTCCTACACTGCAAAACCTTAGAGTATGTCCTGCCTGATAAGCATTTAACGCCCACATAAGGCGCCCTGTATAATTATTGGGACCTTTGGTAAAGATGTGTACAACGACCTCAAAAAGAAACGGTTGTCATGGAGACCTGGTGACACCCAGCAGCCGCTCTCTTCTACAGTTTTCTCACAGCGAGCTTTTTTAGTTTCCTTTACCCCTCTGTTTCACTGTCTGTGGTTGCAAGACGAACTTGGGTCCTCATCCAGCCTTGTTTGTCACAAAATGTTAACTTTTTTATTATTGCTCTGACTGTGGATGTGGTCAGGATTTGGGGAGGTCTCATTTTCCTGCAGACGTTTTATTGATTTCCGAAGATCAGCACGCATCAAGCTTAAGTGTCATGTTTTCTCGTCTTTCCTATTTTGAAGGTAAGACATAAAAGCAGGAAGTTACGGCTTTCGAAATAAAAGTTCATCAATTCGACCAACAACTAAAAAGCTTCTGTTACATTCATTTTACGGGATCTGCTAGAAGTGATGATGATGATTTTGTTAAAAACAATTATTTTTCAGAAATATTTAGCCGCTATATTATACTTTTGCAATTAAAAAAACTATTTTACATGATTTTTTTTCACAACTTTACCAGGGGGTGCCAATAAGTGTGGCACCCCCTGGTAAAGATGGATGCTTAGACAGGGAGGCAGTTCCTAATAGTTTCATTTCCTCTCTGTCTCCCCCTCCCAACATGCTCTGCAGAGGAGATTGACACAGCACTTTCAGTCTGTTCTATGAGAACGCACAGTAGAGTAGACAGGATTATAATCGGTGAAGGAGGCAGAGGAGGACAGTGAAGGATTAAAATAGAAACAACTGTAGGATAAGCAACAAAAGTGAAACTGAGGGAAGAAATTAAAAAAAGACGAGAGGAACAAAGGCAGGACTTGAAGAATCACTGAAAATGAAGAAGATGGAAGCGTTGCACTGAGAAGTGAAAGTGGGATTGACAAAGTGAAGACATACGCAAGGAATATACATCATACCCAAGCAAGGCAAAACCCACTAAACTGCAGGGTGAGTAGAGTCTTTGATGGATTCACAGCTGTTTTACTGTAATAATCAGAAGATGTGAGCATATTAGCTTTATAGACTGTTGTTGGGAACTGGAGACTTTTGCTTTTCAGCAAAGACAAATGTTGTCTTGAGAATGCACACTCAGCCTCTGGAAACACGTCAGACGAAGCCCTGAGTCAGGTCAGCTACCATGGAAACTTCTGCGCATTCGAGTGTTCACTCAGATGTCTTCACCTGATCCAGTCACAGTTTAAAAGCACCAGAGGAGCTCAAACATAAGCTCTGGAGAAGGTATATCTGGAGAACTTTAAGGTGACAGGTTTTTGTTCATCCCTGATCGAATCAGAGCGAAAAGTAAACTGTCCCTAAAAAGGTTGTAAAACATATGGATCCATGATGTCACAAAAGGGTAAAAACAGAAATGCGAAACTCAAGATGAGGAAAGTTAGTTATCTCAAAAGAAAACATATACAAATAGATGTGGAAGTGTCCCAAAGATAATTTTCAAGATAACCCATTTGCATAATTATGCATTAGTGTATTTGGCGTACTGCTGGCCACTGTGTTGAATAAAAGTGTAAATATAATATATCTGAAAACAGAACAGAAGAAAAATAAAGTGATCTAAAAATGAAGCCACAGCAGAGGTGATGTGGGATCTGAATAGCGTGGGAACAAGGCTCTCCGTGGCTGAGCTCTTCCCTGCAGGTTGGATGATGAAAAAAAAAGGTTACAGAGGATTGTTTAACAAGTTTTACATAATAAAAGAAGACACAATCTTTGCAGAATGCTTTATCCAAGGATGAATGTGAATAGTTTATTTTCCAATCGTTTTGGAGTTGACTAATTTTAATCAAATCAAAGGTCGCAACACAACTGTAAAGGTCATTTTCTATTTAAAACCGTCCAGGAAACTTTGCTCTATAACCTGCTGCTGAATGCATCACGTAATCATGTAAACCCTCTTCCAAGCCGGTAACTTCATTTATTCCTTTTAATGACCTGCCTAAAGACTACTTTGCATAATTGCTTCTGTAAATGTCATTTAGCAATGCCCTACATGGACCCAACACTCTACTATCCACACTGTGCTAGTCATGGTTTTCTTTTCTTTTGGTAGCAGATTTTCACTTCTGTATTAGTGATGCACGATTTCATTAAAATTCATTCTATAATTAACTTTTGCCTGTTCCCACGGTGTGGCTGCATTCATACCGTACATGCAAACTCATCATGTCCACAAGTGAAGAATGGACTTGCCGTTTAAAGGACTTCAATATAACCAATATAAATAACCAATATAACAGTAAAAGTAACCCCTTATATCTATAGTCTAATATTACATCGTGTCTTTCAAAGTTTCTCAGGTTTATGTGAAAACAACAAAAAAGCTTGGGGTGCTTCCTCCTATTCCATTTTCTTGTTTATCAATGCAGGAACCTCATCACAGATGCATCTTTAAAGACACAACCAGAGTTGTGGCTGTTCCTCCAGAGATAAAAGTGTTAGAAAGATGCTCTTTGACTTGAGTGTTTGTAACTCCGGCTAAATGGTCCACTCAGTACATTTGCTTTTTCAGTCTGAAACAGTGTAACCCAGATGTTCCTTCTTAAAAGCAGAAATGGCAAATGTCTGACCAAAAGCCTGGAGCTTCGGTTGAACATCTTCTGTATTTCTATGATTTATGGAAAATATTTTTATGTGACACAAAATCATGCCCACAAAAAAATGAAGGTGATATAAAAGAGAAGCACCGTTTCAGTGTAGTAATCATGGGGCTTTTAAACAGCTTTAATAAATAGCAGCTTTTAAGCAGCTATTTATTAAAGATGAAACCGAAACAGAATTTGAGCACGTCTCGGAATATTTTGAATTTGAACAAAATACATATTTAAAACATTGAAAAATCTTGGTCTAATTATTTTTTTTTTTAAATATCAATGTGTGATTGGTTGTAGTTCAAAACTAAGTGCTAATTGACATACAGGAACATGTTTACAAGTGTGTTCAAACTGTTCAGTCAAGACGCAAACCACTGTCTGTTTTGATGTTTTCCACTTGAACGTCTGTCCAAATAGACACATTTAAAAAAATAAAACAGTATTACTTGGTGTAGCTAATTAATTCAGCCAATGACAGTTTACCAGTTTACCTCGTGTGTGGGAGGAAGCCAGTAGTATTCCTGAAGGTTTTGTCAGAGGCCTGACTCTGTTACTGGCATTCTGGGCCTGGATCTTCCAACACCCATCCCAGTTCAGCTGTTCTTTTGCGGGAAAAGTTGATTTGAACCCCAGTGGCCTTCTAGGTGCACCAGTGCACTGGTGTCATTTTCCAGTCCTACAAGGGTTCGGTAATACAGTAGTACAGTACCATTCAGGAGAGCCTGTGGCCTTTGTACAGTTTTACGTTTTGTCACATCAAAACCACAAACTTCAATGTGTTTTATTGGGATTCTATTTGATAGACCATCACACAGCGGCGATTAATTGTGACTGGGGAGAAAAACATACAAAAGCTCACCAGATAAATGTCTGAAAAAATCCGACATGCATTTGTGGTCACTGGCCCTATTCTGACACCCTTGGACGAAATCCAGTGCTGGTAGAGTAATTTCTCAAAGACTTGCATCTAAGGGGGAAAA
Source organism: Fundulus diaphanus (assembly GCA_037039145.1). Classification (NCBI taxonomy): domain Eukaryota; kingdom Metazoa; phylum Chordata; class Actinopteri; order Cyprinodontiformes; family Fundulidae; genus Fundulus; species Fundulus diaphanus. The sequence continues at coordinate 13,583,386 of CM073140.1, forward strand.
AAAGTAAGAAAAATGAAAGCAGTCAAACTTTTTCCTCTCACTCCAAAATTATGGGCAATTTTGTGTTGGTCTGTCACATTAAATCCCAAGAATCATTGAAACCTGTCGTTACATCGTAAAAACACGAGAAAGGCCTGTTCAAGGGGTATGGAAACTTTTGTAAGGCGCTGTAGATTTTGTGTTTTATGCTCCCTTTTCAACTAAATACTAAACTGCTCTGACTTTGATGGAGGAATGTGGAATGGGACGCATGTCCCGCTATGGAGACGTCCCCCTGGGCAATGTAACCCAACGTGACGGGATAATCCTATCTTCACTGTATTTATGCTGAAGAGAAGGTAAAACAAGTCCACAGAGGCTCTGAATATTTTGTATGATTGGATCAAAAAGAAATCCAGATATTTAGTTCAATGATTGAAATGCAGCGGCCAGAGCCAAACCACGGCCAGAGTATTCACCAGTGCCAGGATGCTGCCAGCAGACAACAGAACATTTCTGGTTGCACTCCTACATTGTTAACTTTTTTTACGTTCTTGAAATGTTATATGACGGTGAAATATAAATGTATGACTTGATATATGTAGTTTCAGAATCGGAATGGCAAAATGCATACGATTGCCACTAATCTGATTGTGATTCTGAATCTTACAACATTTAATCAGAAAATCCCCACTGGCACTTCTGATGCTTAATTTATTGCTTTTGCTTAGGTTCCTAAACTCTTTACTGGCTCTTCAGATGCACCTCCTCAGCCATGGAGACCTAATGTCTGGGGCCACGGCACAGTCTGTAGTCCCACCGGGGCCCCTTCACAGCAATGACAGGTGCCATGGGAACAAGTAGATCCAACAGGTGGGTGCGTTGGAACGGCCTCCACCTTCAAGCTTTGTTCAACTGACTACATGTTGTTATTCGCTTTCATAAAACCTTCTATCGAAGCTGTGACTGTCCCAAAGTGCTTTTTAATATGGCTTGGCCGGATGAGTCAGCCTCAGCTGAGGGGTATTTACAGCAGGAAGAGCTCCAGATAGGCCAAGGCCGCCCGACACTGCCCTGCATGCGGGCAGACAGAGATCTACAGCAATTGCTCAGCGGAAACAGATTTGCAACGTTAACGCAGAAGGTTTCTAAAACGGATCAGCATAACTGAGCTTAAAAGGTTTTATTCACATGAGGCTCTGATTGATTATGTCTGTTTATGTCTGCGTATGGGTTCCTCTCTCAGAGTTTTGTATAAGTGTCCATTGATTTTGCAAGATTGGTGTTTATACATCTTCATCAATCATGCATAAAAAAAGAAAATCTCCAGACCACGTCGATTACATTTCAGTGGGGGGATGGATGATTGACTGGGAGTTTTACCGTCTACCCAAAATGACATAAACATGCGTCACGCCCAAAATAGGTTGTCAGACTGACACTGATTCAAATCTAATCCCATAATCTGATGACAGCAATCCTTCTCAGATTGCTAAACTGAACTCACCTTCCCAGCAGGTAATCCCTCAGGAGAGACAGGTTACTTTGGACGAGCCACTCTTTTGAGCAGTGATTTGGCAAATTTGAGTAGATTATTTCTAACTGAGACAAAAATAAGTGCTTAATTTCTCCATATAACTGTGGGACTTAAATTATGTTCCCATATTTGGGGCTACTAGAGGCCACAGATCCTTTGTGTGCCCTAAAACCTACACAGGGATCTCAAAGATAAGTGTTGGCCTTGATTTTTATACCTTAGCCTTCTGTACCTGGATAATTTAGATAATTTCCAGCTTTCTGCAAGGTTCTCTCAACTCCTTGATATGATTCTAGTTTCAAGTATTGTCAAGATAAGTCGTCAAGTGGTGGAAATTTATGTATTGATGCATTTATCTGAAGCATGTGGGTGAAATGTTGGTGAATGCCACGGCAATGAATTCCATATTAACTTTGGGCCTTTATTGATGCATTTAAACTGTTCCTTTTCGAGTGAACTGATCATATGTCAACTATTAATGGAAAGTTTTTTTGGGGGGGGGGGGATTACATCCTTCAGTTTAAAACCTTATGCAGTTTACATCCTTATGCATAAAGCAAAACAGAAGCGGGCACTGTCACGTTTAACGTGAGGGGACATGAGGGGAAGGGCTATAAGCCAGGCCTACATTAAGAATACAGGCCCCCACAAAGGCTACAATAACTGTTTGCATGTGCACAACACTTTAACTTTATCTTTGCTGTCCACATGTTCACACACAGACACTCAGCTGCCAGGTCGGATGCAGATGAGCCAGCTATGCCTGTAATTATTTTGCATTTTGAACTAGAGAAGATCAAATCTGGGCCAGTTTATTTTAAAACCCCTTGGGGGTGTTATGTCCCATTGACTGGAAAGGCAAATAAGCTAGGGGAAACCTGTTTGGGGGCTTTGTGGGGTACAAATGGCCTTTGGAGCGCCATGGGTCACTCCCTGCTGATTTTGGCCAAACTGCTAAATGTTTTTCTCTTTTGACCATAAAACTTATCTCCAGAAGGCATTTAGCTCATCAGTGGGGAAATCCTGGATATTTGTTACTCCCTTTGTCTTTTTTTAACAATTCTTTGTTAACTCGAGAAGGGATTGTGTGTGAAAATCCCAGTATATCTACGATCTGAAATACTCAAATCAGCCTGTTTGGCACCACCAGCAATGGCAAAATTTAATGTCACTCAAATATCCTTTAATTCCCAACCATGATGCTTGGTCAGAACTGCTAGTCCCCTTCACCTGTGTGTGATTGAGTCGCTGCCACGTGATTGGTTGATTGGTGTTTTTGTGTTAACAAGTGTCTGAACAGGTGTGTCTGATAAAGTGGCCACTAAATCTATATGGCTGAGCATGTGTGACAATTTTTTATCATGTTTGGGTTATAGAAAACACCCAATACATTCAAACTCCTGTTTTTTTTATTATTCTGTCACATGGTTTATGGACAGTTTGTCCTTGATAAAAGAACAGATCAAATTCATCCTCAAAGGCCCCAAGGTAATTAGACGTTAATGCAGTTGTTGGGAGAAGCTCAGCTGTTTATCAGCACTGTTACTGTGTTTTTTATGTACACGTATAAAATATTTACCTTAATCCTGCCCTTTGACAGGTACAGCATTGTGTCAGACATCATACCAGAGGAGGAGCTGCAGAGGATTTCTGGTTTAGCACTCTACAACGGTCACAGTTCTGCCAAAGGGAAGGAGCAGAGAGACGCCGAAAGAGAGGACGGTAGGAGGAGGCCTGGAGCCTCCACAGTGGTGCCTGGCACTAGCGGACAAAGAGGTATGAATAACTACAACGGGAAGGTCCTGACAAGGGGCTCCAACCAAATCCGGAGCCGTTTTGTGAAGAAGAACGGACAATGTAATGTAACATTCACTAATATGGAGGACCGGAGTCAACGCTACCTCGCAGACATCTTCACCACCTGCGTGGACATCAGCTGGAGATATCTACTACTTATATTCTGCACCAGCTTCCTCATCTCATGGCTGATATTTGGCTTAGTCTTTTACACCGTCGCCCTTGCACACGGGGACTTTGAGGAGCCTCCTAAGCAGAAAGCTAATGGGCTGGTGGCAGGAATGTATGGGCCCTCCTCTGGGCCCTCAGTTGTGGGGCAGACACAAAGGATGCCCTGCATACTGCATGTTCAGGGCTTTGTTGGGGCGCTCCTCTTCTCTATGGAGACACAGACTACTATTGGCTATGGCTGGCGCTGCGTTACAGAGGAGTGCCCCCTGGCTGTTTTAACAGTGGTTATACAGTCCATCCTTGGCTGCATCATTGACTCTTTTATGATTGGCACCATTATGGCGAAGATGGCTCGGCCAAAGAAGAGGAACCAGACCCTGATGTTCTCCAAAAACGCTGTCATTGCTCTGCGTGACGGCAAACTGTGCCTCATGTGGAGGGTGGGCAACCTGCGGAGGAGCCACATTGTGGAGGCTCACGTCCGTGCACAGCTCATACGCTCATACGTCACAGCCGAGGGCGAGTTCATCCCTCTGGAGCAGATGGACCTCAATGTAGGCTATGATGAAGGTACAGACAGGCTGTTTTTAGTGTCTCCGCTGGTTATAATCCATGAAATAGACAAGGATAGCCCTTTGTACACTTTAAGCCGAGCAGATCTGGAAGCAGATGACTTTGAGGTTGTAGTGATTTTGGAGGGGATGGTGGAGGCCACAGCCATGACCACACAGTTTCGTAGTTCTTACCTTGCGAGAGAAATCTTCTGGGGTCACAGGTTTGAGCCGGTGATCTACGAGGACCGGGACCGCTACAAGATAGACTACGCACGCTTCCACAATACCTACGAGGTCCCGTCGACACCCCATCTCAGCGCAAAAGAGCTTGATGAGGCTGCAAGCCGGGCATCCTCCCCTGCATCTCCTCCGTCAGCCTATAGATCCACACAAGATTTGATCTCACGGTCTCTGACCGCCTTCTGCTATGAGAACGAGGTGGCACTGAGCTGTGCAGAGGAAGAAGAGGAAGACATATTTGACTCTGCCCAGATGGTAGGGAAGGAGAAGGTAGAGGAGAGGAGGACGTCCGTTGACTTTCAAAGTGTCTTTCATGACACAGCGACCATAACCTCAGGCAGTCACAATGTCATGTGTGTTCTGGACATGGACAATAACCAGATGGAGTTTGACAGCCTACATACTGCGATTCCTCTTGATCCCGTCACCTATAAGAGTGAGCAAGAGGCCTAGAAACTGGAGAATGGGTTGGTTGGGCCAACCCATTCTCCAGCATGAACCCTTTCTAGGTTCACGCTGAACTCAGACTGGGTTCAGCGTGAACAAGAGCTGAAACTTATTTTGCCTTTCCAGTGCTTTCTTTTTTTATTATTCAAGTTGTTGTATTTCCACTCATTGTATTTTAATTTTGGCAATATGGTTTTTTCAAGATGCTTGGAGAGCCGCAGTGACCAAGGAGACTGATTCAGCATGCGGACATAATATCTCTCTGACAGACTTTGGCTTTTTTGTGGGTTCATAACCAAATGAAAGCACAAACATGTTAAAACCAAGAACTGGAAGTATATTTTAGAATGTGTGTATATTTTGCAAGGAAAATTACCTTCGAATAACATATCTGATTTATTTGAAGAGTAACTAAGCGATTTTTAGAAGAAAGCTATCGAGATTTGGTTAAAGTTTATCTTTTTTATTGAAAACCCAGAGCTTACAGTTTCAAGGGCCAGTTGTTAGGATATACCATTTCATCAGCAGTTGGAAAACTTGTGACTGATATTGTCAGTAGTTTGCAGTAGATGTGATATTTGCACATCTTTGCTGGAAACTGCTCAAAATCCGACCCTTATGATTGTTTAACATGTTAGGGTTAACTTGACTATTCTAAAGTCATCCTCTAAGTGTAGCAGATGGGCTTATTAACATTTCTTAAACCAACAGTTCAGGTTTTTCTTCAGTGAAGTTGTGTGGAGTAATTATGAACAGTCACTATCTAACCTGGAGTAAACAGTAGTCCGAGTGATCTCAGTTTGGGAAACTCACCAACATTCTCATATGAGTCAAGCTAACAGGCACTCAGAAATTAACTATCTGAAATAACACAAAATAAAACTTACATAGCAGTTCAGTTTGATATTATAATTAGATATTTTTCCCTTTCACATGAGAAATTGTAACTTTTCTTGCTAAATTCTAACCCTGATCGTCCAGCTTTGTAGAATGACGTTTAGCCTTGGATCTGCTGCGACTTGCAGTTTCTATAGTCCAAGCCAAGACAGAAAGCTAAAGACAGAAAAAGTGAGCGATGACAGAAGTAAACAAAAAAAGGAAATTTAAAAACAGTATGAAGTCTGTATGCATCACATTATGTAGAGGAAAAACTTTTGGAAAACAACTTTCTGTGAACTCATCTGATCATCGGTCAGATGTTTTAGCAAGAGTGCATTCATTTAGCACAGCAAGAAGTTGGACTTTAAACAGGTACAAACTGATGGAAAAGAAAATAACTTTACTGCAGAAGGCACCCAAAGTACCACCAGTGGTACTGCACCACGATATGAGAACCATGCATTTGTACCTGCTTCTAGAAACTGAGATTACCCTGACTACTGTCTGGTGCAAGGAGGCTACAGACAGGCTATGACTGCTCCACAGCGCCCCACACAAACACAAGAAAGCAAAATTCATCTAAGACAGTGTTTTTAAATTGCCTGTTTTGATTTTTTTTCAAAGTAGAGAACCTCTGCATTTCAAATGCGTATTGCTTAAATTGACTTTTAGGTAAAGCAATAATGAAGACAGAAACAAACTGATTTGTTATAATTGGAAATAATCAACGTAGTGGGTTCTATACTTGATTACTTGCTTGATTGCTAATAATTATGTTTTCCCTGTTTTATTTCTCTTGTGAAGGTGGGGCTTGTGATAGTAGAAAGGACAATGAGACGTGGCTTTACCTTGTGTGTGTGCTGTTTGCCAAAGGTCTGTAGTTTGAGAGTAAAAGGGAGAGTGCCTCTGATTCCATATGTGGATAACGCAGAAAGCAGGGCAGCTTAAGTGTACTTGGTGTCTGTGATGGCAGGACGGTGATAGGACGCCTGTGAGGCACAACAGGAAACAAAAGGGATGAAGGCTGCTGGGACAGTCATCGGACATGTTCAACATGTCGCTGGATTTGCACAGAGAGGATTAATTCAAGAGTAACTGAATGTCATGGAAAGTGCTTTGGACTGAGTCGGTTCAATGATTGTATAATAGATGAGATTACAGGACTAAAACCCTTTTCAAAGAAATATTACATGAAAGTGGAAAAGAAAAACACAACACAAAATATGTTATGTTTGAGATTTTAATTCTCTCAAGATGTCATCCCAAGCAGCACTTTAAGCTACATTTATACTTAAAATTGAATTCACACATTTGTGCAAAAGCTTGTAATGGTGAGCAGTTGTGTGAAAAAATTAGGACATCCTATGAAAGACCAGAAGCTTTGGAATACTTTTCTATGAACAAATAAGTGTAAACTGAATGTTTTGGGACACCAATATAGGACATGTTTGGCATAAACCAAATAGAGGAAAACAAACACACCAACTGTGAAGCGTAGAGGTGGAAGAGTCATGGTTAGGTAGTTATTCTGGTCAGCTCACCCTCATAAAATCCCCCTGTTCTTCTACCAAGTACCAGAGTGTCCTTTAAGAAAACGTGAGACCATCTGTAAAAATATGAATGCTAAAGCAGAACTGTATCCAATAACATGCCAATGACCCAAAACATTTCCCATAAGTCCACCAAGGATTGGCTGATAATTCAGGCACTAGAAAGTAGTACGCTGAGTCAAAGCCTAGTCGCTGATCTCAGTGAAATGCTGCGGAGTGACTTGAAATAATCTGTACATGCAAGAACCGCTCAAACATCTCACAGCTGAAAGTGAGGAGTGGAGCAAATGTTCATCAGATGATACTAGAGTGGAAAAAGGCTACAAGAAGTTTCTCATTAACATTTTTTCAGCCAATGGGATTCCAAGTAGTTGTTAGAGGTTAGGGTGTCCTAACTTTTTCCTTCTGTTTTCATTGATATGTCTTGATTTTTGTTGTTTGAGTACAGTTAAACCCCTTTGGAAGAGATTGAAAATGGAATTATGTTGATTTGTAAACATTTCCCTTTAAAGAACTCCTTATTTTATGGTGTTCCCAATTTTTTTTCACAGTACTCAAAATCTGCATTTACACCATCAACCTCTGCGGTAACCCCCTGATTCAAAATATTTTTCATTTTCATACAAGATTTTCCTCTGTTTTGAATGCATCATGGGGTTTTACAACATCCAGGTTTTCTTTACACATGCAGCTATCAAACATAGTACTGCATCTTTACAAAGGAAATACTGCAAAGCGTAATCTCAGATTAGAGATTTGTAAGATTTTCCAAATTTGATTGATAATCTTTATTTGTTTATTTATTTTTTATTTTTAGCAATTATCATTTTTTGTGTATGTTAATGCAGTGGTTTGAAGAAAATGAGTTTTATCATTACCAACAATCTGAGCAAAAGTTCTTGATATTCCTTTTTTGAAAAAGGTTTAAATGAGTGTTGGGAGGGGGGGGGAGAACCTTTCTCTTAAAACTGAATGAGAGACACTTATAGAAAATAAAAAAAAATTATTTTTCCGAATGATAGAATCTTGGCATACTGTAATATTGATCATTACATTTTATTGTGCATGGAAATTAGTTAAAGAAAACAAAACAAAAACTGTTTTTTTCAAGCACTTTCTCGGCCTCTGCAGAGTGGCATCCTGGGTGGTGAGCCATGTCCTTTCAAATCAGAAGCACAAATGATAACTTGACTTTCTATTTCACTTTATGCTTCAGTTATATGAAATCAGTCAGAAAAGAAACGGAAGTGAACTAAAACCTATTTAATACTGCATTCAGTTTTAAGCTGTGCTGTATAATGCTTGACATCTGCAAAATCAAAACGCTATATTAACAAAAACATCTTTAATCTAAATTGCTTCTCTGTCTTCCTGAACTGCAAAATGAACAGATTGCTCCCCCCCCCCAATGACTCTTGTTATTTTATTTCTAATCTGTTCTTGAACACTGAGCTAATCATTTTCCTAACTGGAATAAATTGTACATTAACTTTTAGAAAAACAGAGCAGTTTATTTTTCATTGTTCACCTTTGATGATGTAAATAAATGCTTAAGTAATTACATCTCTTTGTTCTTTTCATGGCTTGTTAAAAGAAGAGAATTTCAGAGCAATTCTGCTGAGATCTTTGTGAAGCTCATCCCTACAGTTTGCTGCATCCATCTGCAGCCACTAGATGTCTCCGTGGTCGTTTTAATGCTGAAGCGCTTCGGTACAAAATTCCCTTAGTGTTTAGGGTGTTAGGGTACAAGAAATAAAGCAAGTAAAGAGGGGAGGTTCTATGAAGGCATGAAGGACACAAGAAATAAAGAACATACGTCTTAAACACATGGACAGGAGATAAATTGTTTAGGCAAATCTTATTCAATACTGTTATTTTCTTTTTCCATACTTGTCTGAGCTGGGAAGTACTTTTCCAAAAAGGCGAAGGGATCCTTTCCAAAAAACAAAAAGAATCTTGAACTTTCTTTCCTTTGGGAACATCTTGAGGCACTTTTCTTTTGAATATGACTTAGATCTCACTGTTGGTGGGATGAGACGCCGTGGTGGGAAGCTCAAGGCGACGTCACCTGACAGTTGTAAAATCTGGCTTAACAAGTGAACCCGCTGTATCCTTTCCTTTAGAAGCAGTCTTCAAGAGAACATATTGCTACTTAGTTCAGGTGGTTAATGTGAACTAATATCAGTTGATGAGTTCTGAAGAAAAAGATAACTTCTTGTGGCAGTAAACTACAAGTAGGACACTGTTTCCGTTTAAATTTTGTACAGAGCAGTCTCTCAATGGCAAATATGAAAAGGGCTTAAGACATAGCACATAAAAAAGCTTATGGGGTACTAACATAATGCCCAAAAAAAGCAAATTGAATTCATTTGTATGCCTGTATAATAGTTAGCTGAAGAGTAGAGTTTTTTATCCCGTCTGATGATTTAAAATTTATTCTCCAATTAATCTGAAAGAAGACACTCAGCTGGTTGTAAGAAGCCACTTGTCCATTTACTTTTATTGTGCAGAGATGGTACTTTTAATGTTCAGCTGTACATAAAGATGTTATTGTAAACACATACCCTGAGGGAAACTAGCATCTATGTACAGAAGTTAGCGAAGAGCTGATATTATTACTTTTAATAAAATAAACTTATTAGTAATGATGATGATGTTTCCTGTTTGGTCATAAGTCTTTCTAAACGCTGCCCTCTGTAAAACTATTCATGTTCCTTAAACATTTTCACATATTGTCACATTTCAACCGCAAACGGGTATTTTATTGGACTTTTATGTGACAGGCCAACCCCACGTAGTGCATAATTCTATTTTTACAAATAAAAATCACAGTGTGTCATGTTGCTTGAGAAAGAGCCTCTAATGCTTGCAAAAATCCCGAACAGAAGGTTAATTGGAAAACGTGTACAAAGGTAAGTTCTTTTTAGTTTTGGGACTGGATTGCAGAGGAGAGATAAGTTGTGGTTGATGTCTCATAATTGGACGGAGTAAAACTAGGATGTAAATAAGGAGCTGATTATAGATCTTACTGGTGGTGAAGGAAACTAGGTTGCAGGCAAAGGCAAGTATATCCAAAGAGAGGTAGGGAATTGTTTGGCAGACTGAATGATTGTCTTCCTTTTCTTTCTCTTCTAGGATGGTGTGGAGATATAGTTGAACGTTGGACAGTGAACAAGCAGGTGAGTGAGCGTGACGGTAAGCACTACGGTAACAACTCTGGGGAGCAGGTTCCAGGAGGGCTACTGGATGAACCATGAGAAGATTCAAGAAAGGAGTCTGGAGGAGACCTACCCAACAGACACAAGGAACGAAGAAGCTTGTCACTGGAGTCAAAGTGATGAGCACGGCAAGGAAAAGGGTTACTGTCAAAGAGAAACAAAAAGGGGTAAGTGTCAGGACCCCGAAGACCATGAGTACTGAGGAGATGAGAGCCTGATTACCAGTCATGTGAGCCAAACAATCTGGCATCTGCCTCATGGAACCAGCTCCTCCTTAAGCTCCTGCTGATGAGTCTTAGCGAGCTCCAGCTGGAGAGACTGAACCCGCCGGTCATAATCTGTAATGAGAGGAAAAAATAGGAGACACACTAACGCCAACCTGCACACAGCTCTGTGGATTTTTACAGAATGGTGTGCCTTTTCACATTACTAATTTGCAGTGGTTTCTCTGACATGATAAGTTAAGTGGGGCACAAAAACTCAACACCTATTAGCAGCAGCTAATTTTTTGTGATGCATACAACCTGATTTTAATGAATTTTAAATTAAACAGATAAATTAGTATAAACCAAAACACTAGAAATGCCATTTTATACAAGCTAAATGTGCTAAAAGTTTTATACATAAAATTACAAATAAAGGCTCACTCATATTGTTCATTTATTGAACAGAAAAGATTCACATCAATCCTTCAGCAAGCTAGCAAGGACAACTGACACTAGATTAATATTTGCTTTTAGTTTCCATTTTGCTATTTTGTTTAAATTTTCCTACATTTTATTCCAACTGTTTTTTTTAACTTGCTTTTATTCTGTTTTTATTTTCCAATGTTTTAATCATGTAAAGCACTTTGCATTGTCCTAGTACTGAAATGTGCTATACAGATAAATTTGCCTTGCCTTGCCTAGATGGTCGCACACTATCCGGCAGAACGTAAACATAACGTGTGCAATTCAAATGTTTGAATGGACGATCTGAGCTTGGGGCCATAGTATTTGTGCCCCACGGCTGCCTACTGAGAGCGTGTTGGGCATGCGCACTACGATTTCAGATTTCCATTATTTAAACAAAGAGGATTTTGACTAACAAGCTTGTCAGTTTTCTGGGAGACTTAGATATATAGACACAAATATTTCTAGCATAATTTTATTGGTAAGGGAATCTATGTTTTTTACAGTACTACTCTATAAAGAATTATCGTGTCCCACTGAGTATTGCAAACATAGAGCTCCACAGCGACATCTGGTGGGGCCAGGTCCCATCCATCCATTTTCTGACCCGCTTAATCCCTCATGGGGTCGCAGGGGTTGCTGGTGCCTATCTCCAGCGTTCACTGGGCAAGAGGCGGGGTACACCCTGGACAGGTCGCCAGTCTGTCGCAGGGGCCAGGTCCCACTGGCCCCAAATGCAGAGACACCACAGTTCATTTGCAAAATTCACTCTTTCTGCAGTTATAGCTGCAAGTCTTTAGGGTTATTGTTATAACAGACTAGCTCATCTAAAGACTTTCTTTTTTTTGCCCATTTTTTAAACTATTTTCAACTTGCCACAGATTCTTAGCTGGATTTAGATCTGGACTTTGACTGGGCCATTCAAACTTATGAATATGCTTCCATTTAAACCTTTGCATTCCATCTCTGACTCTATCTTTAAGGTTGTATTCATGGTGGAACATGAAACTCCACAAGTCCTTAGCAGCCTGCAACAGGCTGCCCTCTAGGATTGCCCTCTGTTTAGCGTGTATTTAGAGACATAATAACTAGCTAAATCATTGGTAATCCTAACAATATGTAAATAATTGCACCTTAAGTATTTTCTGTTAAGTTCTACTTTATTTTTTTGAGTTAATGAGAGTTTCTAGTAACTTCTAACTAGTTATCCTTGCTATTCTTTCCCCTGACATAGTAAGCAGGACAATCAGATAAACAACATTTCTGAAGCTCACTGCTGAAGTACTCTCCTGGCTTCACCAAGTCTCCAGAGCAACCATTAGATGCTAACCACATGCACTTTTCTATGATCACGAACAAAGATATGCTGAGTTTGTCAAACTCTGTTGGGACTCTAACGGGAATTCTGAGCTTTGGTCAAATGAGACTAAGACTGAGCTTTTTGGCTACAGACACTGCACCTGGGTTTGGCCCAAAACAAGGAACGACCATGGCCACTGTGAAGCACTGTGGGGGATCAGTGATGCTGTGCGCCTGTTATTCTTCAAAAGGGTCCGGGGACCTTGTTTGAGTGAATGGCATCATGAACTCTGAAATACATTATGCATACAAATCTGGTTGATTCTGCCAGAAAACTGAAAATTGTTCATCATTTGGGTCTTTGAATGGATAATGTTGCAAAACTTTCAGTCAAGTCAACACAGAATTGGTTCCTCAGACATAAATCCATCCTCCTCTTCTGACTGTCTTAGTCACCGGACCTGAATCCAATAGACAGCATGAGGGATGAGTTAAAGAGATGAGAGCACAAGAGAGGACCAAGGACCCTGGATGACGTAAAGATATTTTTCAAAGGTCCCTCACTCTGTACGCTACAACTTTACTACAACAAATGTTGACGGCCCTGTAGGTACAAGTGTAGGAATCTCCTTATGATGAACAAGAGTCCTAATCTTTCTGTAATCAAGCATTCCTTATCTTTGTCAGTCGGTCTAAGGCTGTTCTTTTATTTGCTGGAATCTGAATTTCCAAACAACTGGAGAGGGATTTTCTGCTGGTTGATGAAAAGATGAAAGGAGGGAGAGGGGATAAAGGGGCAAGCAGCTCAGTAACCTCAGGCCTTGGGGCTATCAGCTTTTCATTAGCGAGTCAGTGAGTGAGTGAAGGAGTGTGGTCAGTGGATGGGTAAAATACGAGAGGCCGTACTGGGCCGCGTCAGCTATTAGGGTGATTTGGGGGCTCCTGCTGACTCCTATTGTGCATTGTCTCCAAAGTGAGCAACGGGAGCCCTACAATAAGCCTTTGTTTGGGACGTTTAACTGCCTGCTAGCATGCTAATTATGGGACGTGTGTTTCTGTCTGTGCCAGTGAGAATCCATCAAGCCCTAGTATTTTCCATCCCTCTCTTGGGATTTACACTCTTCCACCTTTCTCCTTTCCATCCTTCCTCGAGGCACCGGTGCCCCACTGCTTTCTCCGTTACTGGCTGACCCCTTTAAAACTCCTTCCTGTTCTCACAACGTTTTCCCACTATTGATACTATCATAGACGGTGACCTCTGAACAGCGTGCTTCTGAAAGGCCCATTGGCCCCTCTTCCATGTTAACACTGGTTTTCATTTGAAGCCTGTACCTGATAAATCCCACATTCATCAGCTGGGAACTCAGACACAACTGGACCAAATTCAGTGTTATCAACTCAAAACACTCCGGGCAAATCTGAACTAGAGTAAGTATGCTCCTTAGTACCAGAACGTTAGGAAACCCCACCAAAGACTCACATTTCCACCTCCTTGAGAATAAAATGAAATATGAATCCTTGGGGAACCTCAAAATGAAAACAAGCTGCAGAAGAAAAATAAGTCACTAGATTGACAGAGAAGCTCCTGTGTGTGAGGTACGGCTTTAAGCAGGTCAGAGCAGTATCTTTAATATCCACGTCTTCCAACCAGATATCAGAAAATTGTGGTCTGATATAAAAGGCTGCTGAAAAGTCCAAAAGCAGTAAAAAGGTTAGCTGGAGTTCATCCAAAGTGTTGCTGCCAGATTCTTGAGCAACATTAGGAAAATCGATCATGCCAAACCAAACAAGAAACCACTGCAGTGGCTCCATGTCTGTAAAAGCATAGGCTGCGTCCTGTTCCTTGACCTTTCATGGGGTCAACAGTAAGAACTCTATCGTGGGTAGAAAAGGAGCTTGGACTGCTTTGCCGAAATAAGACAGCCTTTAATGTCAAATGTCATTACGGGACAGAAACGCACATGGATGATGCGAGTGAAATTTGGGCCGACAGCCTTCCATAAAAAGAACTACAAAACACGCAAGTTAGACAAATGTAGCAAACCAAAACAGATGAAGGAGTGTAAACTTATACAGACTTTCTAGTTCTATCAGTAACGGGTCCAATTGCTTGTTATTGTCGCGCTAAACAGAGTTGACATACTGGTGATGATTTTGTTGTATTTATTTTGTTTTAATTTTATGTATGGGTTCTGTTTTCAGCAGAAAATGATGTATACACATTATATGCGAAATAAATAATGTGTACACCATAAATAATCGCAGTTTAATTTTCATTGTTAACATATGTATAAATCCCATTTCATCACATCACAGCTGGCAATTTTATTGCTTCCTTTGATTTAAAACTTTGCTGGCACACTGTCTATCGAATCTTATTTGCTGCAGTACAACAAAGGTGGAGATGGCCAAAGGCCTCTTATCCACATGGATGACCAACAAGTCATGTAATATGTGAAAGAGTAAATGGTGCTAATTACAAGTGCGCTCTCTCTTCTCTCCGGGCATTTTCGTCAATTTCTGTGAGGTGGGCTGTGCCAATACGTCATGTCATGCAAAGGATTTCTCATAGCTCCTTAGCGCTGGTAAGGGACATCACGAGGTTCCTATGCTAAAGGAGTTGTGAGAGGAAGCACACAGGCTCCTTTTCCTACCTCCTTCCTTACTGACTGCACTATTCAGACAGCCTTTATCATGGCCACCGCTGACACACTTCCGCTTTGGCTAAAGAGTCCTTACCCAAAAGACGTTTTCGGATGCAGCCATAGATTTTCAAATTCTGTTGCTGGTCCATAAGGCAGAAAGTGATCTTGGGCCCAAATAAATTTCAGAGTTGCTGGTCAAATATATGTTAACTCAGTGTTTAGGTAACATTTGGTTTAATAAAATGTGCAAAAACTGTTGGCTCTATAAATCAGGACTGAAGACTTCTCTTTTAATTAATATTCTCAGTTTACTTTGTTTTTATCAATTTGCCGTTTTAAAATATTGATTTCTGTTTTCCCCATAGATAATGTCAAATTACCTTTTGTATAAATTGTCCTATACAAAGGAACTTGCCATGCTCTCTCACTCTGATTCAGCCAGCTGGGCCGCTCCTTCACCAGTTTGCCATGCAGCTCCTCCTCCACAATTTGTGCACAATCCTCCACATATTATCAACCAGGCCATCATTTCCATCAAAAAAGTAAAAATCCACCATCGTAGGGCAATGGTACATGCACTACAATCATAAATAAACATAGGTTTCCTGGAGCGTGAAGGTGTATGCAGCCATTTTTGAACATTGAAGAACAATCAACAAAGTCTTCTGTGAGAGTCAAGATAATCTGTAATCCAAGCAAGTCTCATCCAAAAGATACATTTACAATCGCAAACAAACTCATTTTAAAATCTGCTCTCTATTGATTTTTCTCGTTATTTATGAAAGTAATCTCACTCAAGTGTGGGTCACCACTAAAAATTGATGAGATCCCCCCCCCCCCCCCCTTATTGTGCCTTGCCGTAATTATTTCTCGGATAGAATGAGTCACTCCATTCTCGCTTCTTAAAATAAACTTTTATATAAATAATCCAGTCTTTTGAAAGACTTTTATGTTAGAAATGGATCCCCCACACCCATCTCCATTCGTCCTGCTGGTGATCAGCTGAACACGTGGCAAGCTGGTTTGTTTTCTGACCCACACTGCCCTTTGTATTTAAGATGTGTCTCTGCAGACCAGATTAAACAAATCGATTTAGGCTCAAAAGCCTAACCATGACATCTTAATAGAGCAAATAAATAAATCTTGTTATGTTTTAAAGCATGACTTGTTACCCCTACAAAGTATAATTGTTCATCTAAGATGAGAGTCTGTCTTTTGCTCAGTACCTTCAGGTGAATGTCATTGTACGCCTCGAAACAACGTCAACACGATTCTACATCTCTTGTCACGGTCTGCACATCTGCAAGTTTTATATAAGCAGGAGTTTTGGAACAAGTGGACGTCCATA